>CAJQZJ010034265.1:2926632-2982607 GCA_907164525.1 Lophiomys imhausi
GTAAAATAGGAGTTTAGTTTGGTTTGGGTTTGTTTGGTTTTGGTTTTTTTCTGGTGCTGGTGATTGAACCTAACCCTTACCGACGGGCCTACCCATAAACCTAGCTCTGAAAATCAAATTCTTAAAGAAACTGGTGGGTAGGAATTCACTTGAGGGGTGGAAACTCTCCACGAATTTACTGCAGTGATCCTGTCGGGGGATCTGAATCCAGTCTACAGTAGAGGAGGAAAACCAGCAAGGAGCTCGAGAGAGGTTAGGAGACAGAATTGGAAACGGCAGAATAGGAAAGGGTTTTTGGTTGTTGTTTGTTTTTCATGTGGAAAGTAATGGGGGTAATGTGTCTGACTCGAGCCATGTTTCTACTTTACGGACTCCATTTGCTAGTGCATAGGACACAGAGAAAGAAACATCTTAGATGGGAGAGTCCAGCATCAGATACACTGGGTTTAAGACGGATATGAGAAGGCCATAGATCATCAAGCATCTTACTTTAAAGAAATCCAGATTAAAGATGCACTGTATTTTGTCAATTTTATGATATGCATATTTTTGCATTTTAAAAACCTCTAAATTAGAGATAGAGTATATGTGTGATTATCTCTCATAATGAATTAAAAGCGTTTTTTTTTGGGGGGTGGTATACATTGTATGTCTTGTAATTCATTATTCTACCCTGATGAAAAACTGTAATTGATGGACTTTGCTTTATGAAGTTTAATTGGAGTTTATTAATACTACTAACTGAATTTGTGTGCTGAAGGGGAGAGAATGTTCATATTTCTCCTTCTTGACCTGGAGCATTTTGTACCTGTCACTCTGTCATTTTGAAAAGAAGAACCTGGTTCTTAGCCAGGATGGACTTCCTCTCATTAAGATAGTTTATGTCCTCAGTGCATTAGGACAGTTAGTATTTACCTCTCTTCCAGATAAAAATCATAAATTCTGGGCTAGAGTATAGTTTAGTGGCAAAGCACTTGCTCAAGCCTGTGTGAGGCTTTGGGTTTGATCCTAAAACACTATATGGGAGGATAGGAGTGGAAAATCTCTACCTGGAGCACTTTGGCTTCACAGAAAACCAAGAAATCCTCTGGGAAGCCGGCTTAGATGACATGAGTGTATTTGAAAGCTCCTGTGGAATTCCAGCTTACAGACAAGGTTGAGAGCCATAGCAGAAGGCTGGGATGACATCGAAACCAGAGAGAGAGGTTGAAGCCTCTCTCAGAAAAAAAAAAATGTGCAATCACAGCCACTGTTCATTATCAGTAGAATTAGAGATTCAATGTAGTTAAAGAGAAGGAAAAAGGACAGTTACAACACAGCCCTGAATTCCCTGGAGAGAAGAAAATTGAGATGGGAAGAAAAGTACCTAGGTATGGATGTCATTCACTTGAAAGCAGTGGAAACACACACACACTTATTCCTTGCAGTATTATCTATAGTTGCCATATAATTGAAACAGTTAAATTTTTGAAAAGGGGGATCTTGAATGTTTCATTCTTATTCATTATACAGAAGATACTATGTTGAAATGATCTCAAAAAATCTATCATCTCTTCTAGCTTTGTTGTTCTTTTATTTGTTTGTTTTTAAGACAGGGCTTCTCTGTGTAGCCCTGGCTGTCCTGGAACTCACTCTGTAGACCAGCCTGTCCTCAGTCTCACAGAGATTCACCTGCCTCTGCCTCCTACGTGTTGGGATTAAAGGTGTGCGCTGCCACCGCCCTGCTCTGTTCTAGCTTTTTCTTTTCTTTTTTTTTTTTTTTTTTGGTTTTTTCAAGACAGGGTTTCTCTGTATAACAGCCCTGTCCTAGACTCGCTTTGTAGACCAGGCTGGCCTTGAACTCACAGAGATCCACCTGCCTCTGCCTCCCAAGTGCTGGGATTAAAGGTGTGCGCCGCTGCTGCTGCTGCTGCTGCTGCTGCTGCTGCTGCCGCCCCGCATTTTTTTGTTGTTGTTGTTCTGTTCTAGCTTTTTATGTTTAGCTGTAGATAAAAGCAAATTTCTTTTTAGGAAATCCTCAGAAGTTTATTGTGACCAGCAGGAATGCAGTTTATGAACTATTGCTGTTTCCAATACTAGTGATGCTTTACAACTCCAATTAATAGTTGAAAACATGTCTTATGATTCCTAATAAGTAAAGCATATATTATAGATAGGTGATCAAACTATTTATCAGTAAGAAACCCTCATCTCTTACATTATGAGATTAAAAGAAAAAGTAAAGAAACCTGCAGTTCAAAAGTGATAGAAAAAGATGAAAATAAAATAATTGTAGACCTCCCGCTAGGTATAGCCATTCACACCTGAATCTCCGCACTCAGGAGGCCAGTAAAGGATGGTTTTGGGTTAAAAGCCAGCCTAAGCTACATAGTGAGTTTGAGGCTAGCCTGGGCTACAACATGAGGCACGTCTTTGGGGAAGAGAATGTATCTCAGCCTTGGACCCTTGCCTACCAAATATGTGTGAGACACTGGGCTCAATTCTCAGCACTACGAAAACAAAAAGGACCACTTGATACAACTTAGTGACAGGAAACTTTAGAAATTTAAAGAAAAATGGTGTTTTTTTTTCTGTTGATATTATATTCTTGCAAAGCTAATTTATCAGGAAAGGAAAAAAAAAAAGAAAGAAGAAAACCCTAATAGCTGTAGCAAATGTCGTAGCTTTTAAAGACAGCCCAAAGGCAGGCATGGTGCAAACTGCAGTCCCAGCATTTTTGGTGACTGATGCGGAAGAACCTAAAGTTCAAGGCTAATCTGACCCATGCTACATAGCAAGATGCTCTCTCAAAAAGTAAACTTAAAAGGGAATCAGAGAGGGAAAAGGTGGAGAAGAAGAGGGGAAGGAAGAGGGGAGGAGAGAAAAGGAGAGGAGTAGAATGGAGAGGGGAGGAGAGGTGAGACATATCAGAAAGGGAAAGGAGAGAGGAAGAGGCAAAGTTTTCACGGTTCAGATTCTCCATGTTTAGCAACCCTAAGCATCATTCATTCGTAGCAGCTGCTACGCCCTTTGGGACTTTAATCATTTTGAAGCAATCATACTGCTCTGCTTTCTTGCTAGGAGCCAACTAGACAATTAGAATCCTAGGTAGCAAAGAGTTGGCATTAAGTCTATCCTCTCCCTCATTGCTAGATCAAATTTTCTCTCCTGAACATCTTTCCATTATTATAATTTCAACTACAAAACAAAACAAAACTTCATGAATCTCCTGGATCTCATTCCATTGGTCTGGCAAAATGGTCCCGCATTAGCCTCCCAAATGCTGGAACTGCAGTTTGCACCATGCCTGTCCTTGGGCTGTCCTTAAAAGCTTTGACATTTGCCACTGCTATTAGGGTTTTGTTTGTTTGTTTTTTACTTTCTTATTAGCTTTGCAACTACATCAACAGAAAAATGGTCCTCTTTCCTGACTGATGGAATGAGACTCCCCTGTCCTGATGCCCATCTCTCCCTCTTGACTGTCAGGAGGAAACACACCTCTGTGTCTCCGTTGTCCCGGGTATTTCAAGTTGCTCTATTAGCTGTAGACCTTGGCTGTCTGCTGGTCACCACCCATCAGATGCCAACCTTGTGAGTGTGGTGGGTCACAGACCTTGGTGGGGTCTGCGAGCCTCTATTACACTGCTCTCTTTGTTTTTAATACTTCCGTAGACAGTGTGTAGTTTGTACCATAGCAGGGAACTAAGTCCCATCGCGGCTACCAAGATGTAGCTGCAATCGTCCTTGGTCACCTCGAGTCCAGCTCTGCAATCGTCCTTGGTTACCTCGGATCCAGCTCTGTAATCGTCCTTGGTTACCTCGGATCCAGCTCTGTAATCGTCCCTGGTTACCTCGGATCCAGCTCTGTAATCGTCCTTGGTCACCTCGGATCCAGCTCTGCAATCGTCCTTGGTCACCTCAAGTCCAGCTCTGTAATCGCCCTTGGTCACCTCGGACCCAGCTCTGTAATCGCCCTTGGTCATCTCGAGTCCAGCTCTGTATCTTAGGGGGTGGTCTCGGGTAGTCTCCTTTCTGGACTAGGTAGAGAGTTTTTAGAAGCCATTCTTTCTTACGGTTTAGTCTGTTAGAACCAGCTCCATGGAGATAATCTATGAAGGTGCAGCAGTAGCTTGCATATGTTGGGGAAAGGGCTCCATGGGAGTGGGAGCCAGCCAGCCTGCTGACCTTGACCCTGTCCTTCCTCTTATCTGGTCAGCTTGGCTGATTCATACCGAGCTGCAAAGCCATCCTTTTACCTTCTTCAATGTTCCTGACATCAGCATTTTCACCCTAATGTTCCTTTTAACTTAACATTTTGTTTTTACTGCAACAAAACCCAAGGCCTTGTGCGCACTAGACAACATGCTCTACTGAGTGCTCTAGCCTCATTTGTACACTAAATTTTATGTATGTATTATGTATTTATGAATGTATGTGTGTATGTATGTATGTATGTATTTATGTATTTCTTTATTTATTGTGTTTGTGTAGGCATGTATCCATGGCATGACTGCAGAGGTCAGAGGACAATGTTGGGGCAGGAGTCAGTTCTACTTCTTGTTGGGTGCCCTGTGAGAAGAACACCAGAACAGTTTTAAAACTCATGGAATGCAGCCCACCAGTTAACATAACCACTATGAGTGTGCCTCAGTGAAGCAGAGCTCCGAGGACTGTGTGTCCATTGTGTTGTGGAGTTTTGCTCTGCTTGCTGCCCTCCCAGCACATCCCTTACAATGAGTTGTGTGAAAACTCTTAGTTGGCTTCCAGCCCCTCCCTGGGCAGTATCACTGGAACTTACAATAATAATGCTTGATCTTTCTCAGGCACTGCTGCTGGAGCAGATCAATGATTCAACTACCACCCTAAGAAAGCACTGAGAGATATAGATTGTTAGCAATGACCATTACCTTTAGAAGAAATTTGGAAAAATAGATTGTTAGTAGAGTTAGATTAAGGTGTTTTTGGTAGTGGCTCTTAAGGAACAACTTAAAGTTCAGAAAGGCACACTCTTAATAGTTGAGCTAGGGACTTTTTATGCTCAGAAAACAAGAACAACAGCAGCCTGAATGGCACTGGATGAGGTGCCTCTCTCTTGCTAAAGCTGCATTGATGGTCAGAGTGATGATTAATACCTTGGACCCATTTTTTGCCCTCAGCTTCCTAATGCGATTTAATAAAATTGTTAATGAGTAAATGTACACCTTGAGGATTTAGAGTAGAAATAACTGATTTTTTTCATATAAAAGTTTAGGTGTGTGATTCTTTTTTTTTTTTTTTTTTTTTTTCGAGACAGGGTTTCTCTGTGTAGCCCTGGCTGTCCTGGACTCAATTTGTAGACCAGGCTGGCCTCGAACTCGCAAAGATCCGCCTGCCTCTGCCTCCCAAGTGCTGGGATTAAAGGCGTGCACCACCACTGCCCGGCTTGGTGTGTGATTCTTTTAAGATTTTATAAGACTGCCTTTTGAGATAAATAGTAGGATAATTAGTCTTTTATTTGTAACCACAACCTACAGCCTGCCAGGAAGAGGAACTGGCTGAGGAAATTACCTTGCTTGCTTACACTTTGTTAATCTCTAACAACTTGCTTAGTTACAAATGTATGTGAGTTCTCAAAGATAATTTGTTTTTCACCCATAATATTGTAAAACTTTTGATCATGTGAAGGTATTGGAAACATTTTTCTATGTATACTCATTGTAATCATTCTCTTAAAGAAAAATAGAATGTAACCACATTGTGATTTTTGTACTGCTTGAAAGATTTTACTAGGCTATATAAGATTTCAATGGAGGGCTGGAGAGATGGCTCAGAGGTTAAGAACACTGCATGTTCTTCCAAAGGTCCTGAGTTCAATTCCCAGCAACCGCATGGTGGCTCACAACCATCTACAAAATGAGATCTGGTGCCACTCTTCTGGAGTGAATGTATACATGCAGGCAGAACACTGTATACACAATAAATAAATAAAATCTTAAAAAAAAGATTTCAATGGAAAAATAAAGTGTGGAGTGATGTGGAATGATGTGGAGTTGGAACTTTCCCTCATTCACCAAATGTGTGTATATATATGTATGCTTGTTTATATGTATATATATGTAATGTGGTTGGAGCTCTGCGTCATCCACCCAAGGTGTAAATATGTATGTATCTGTATGTCTATATGTTTGTCTGCTTGGTTCCATGTATGTATGTATGTATGTATGTATGTATGTATGAATGTGTGAAATATCTGAGACTTTTTGGAACTGGAGCATGTCTGATTCATCTCTTAATGTAATTGTGTGTGTGTGTGTGTGTGTGTGTGCATATGACCTCTTTTTTTCTTTCTTTTCTTTTTAGCACTTCTATTGAAGGACCCTAGAGGGTCCCCCTAATTAAAAACCTCAAAGGACTCTGAGTCCCTAAAAAGGCTTAACTCTCTGGGCTAGGCTGACTCCATGGCAGGTTTCAGTTTCTTGTTAAAATTAATGAGGACTAAGTCTACATTTCTCAGAAATGAGCTCAGCAGTTACTGGAGAAACTTCAGACAGTGGACAGCCAAGCAAAGGCAGACTGGCCATTGTGGCCTGAAAAAGATAAGGTTACTCAAGCTTGCTGACTCCTGGTTTGAATACCCCTCTTGTCTTATGATAAACTCATGAATGCTGGCTAAAGATTCCCAGTGCTTTTGCTTGCTCCCACATTTTGTTTTGTTTGTTTGTTTTTAGTTTAAATACTCCAGTTATATTAAAGATTGCCCAGCCTTTCCTGAAATTTCCCTGAACGGCTTTTAAAGGCCTTCAAGCCTTTGTTAGTGGTCACTATTTTGCCTGAATGGTAATCCCTGCATGCTGGATCTCTGCAGAATAAACGCTCTTTGTTGTTTATTATCTGAGTCTGGGGTGTTTTCTTCAGCAAGTTCCAGACCCTTACACTATTATCAGTAGAAGCCCCCATTATAACTATCAGCTATAACCCCCGCCAGGGAACTATAACCTAGCCACCACAAGAAGCTAAAGGGTCTGGCTCTTGTTTCTCAGTACCGATGAGAAACCCCCTGGCTCTCATCTCTCACCACCAGCGAGAAACACTGTCAGTTAGCAAACAGCACTGGCCTGGAGAATTAAGCCTCTACCCTCAGAGAAAGTCTGCTGGGTGATCAGCTAGCCACTTATCCACACCACACCACCTGTGTTCCAGACCAGCCAAGTTTAAGTAGTAAGACCTTGTCAAAAAAAAAAAAAAAAAAAAAAAAAGGACCAAGAAGACTGAGGATATGTATAACACTAAGAAAAACTCAGAAATTTCCAAGGTTTACAAGGTTATCTAAGTCATAGCTATTGCTGTTGGGAGAGGAGATTTTTTGGTGGAGGTGGCTGCAAGTTTCTAGAGGCTCTCCAGTGTCTGGTGTTGTTTTGTTCTCACTTATGCCTAAGTGGGCTTTCTGTTGATACAGTGGCCTTTAACTCACCCATGTTCCTATAAGTATCCCCCCAAAAACTCGTCATTCCTAAAGCTGGACTTAAGAGAAATCTTTCTTTGTTCTCTCATTATTGCCATATCTGGAGTCTACATTTGTTCATGTCTTCCTAGGATAAGGTCTATAGAGTTGTGATGGCTCCCACCAAAACCTCTGTCAAATAATGTCTTTTCTCCCTTCCCAAGAAAAGAAATCCCTGTCCATTGAAAGCTCTGCCACCAAGTGACACTCCCCCTCTTCATCCTAGCTGCTGCAACTACATTCTTTCCTCTGCTCTTCACAGCGTGTTGGCTGTTCAGTCTTCCTTTTTGCCCTACTCCGTTCATAATCCTGGTGACTCTACAACCTGGCAGTTTGACTCATCAGCTTCACTTCCTGGTTCCTTGCCTTCTTCCCTCCAGTGACCTCTTTGATTACACTTTATTCCACTCCAGCCTCTCACTTCCAGGGTCATAATGCTGCGACCACCAAAACCAAACCAAACCAAACCAAAAAAACAAACAAACAAACAAAAACCCCGTTGGTTCATTTATCTATCGGGTGGTTTAGGGGTGGGTTCAGGTAGTGTTTAATTTGAGGAGTTCTTTATACATCCTAGATAGTAATCCTGTTAGATGCACAGTTGGCAAGAAGTATTCTCCCAATCCATACGGTATGTCTTCTCTTTGCTAAATATTTCCTTTTCTGTGAAGAAAAGCTTTCTAACTTCATGCAGTCCCTTTTGTCAATCCCTGGGATTTGAGCTCCAAATTACTGGAGCCCTTTTTTCAGGAAATCCCTGCCCACACTTGTATTTCAAGTTCCCTCTAAGTTTTCTGCTAACAGTTTCAAAGTTTGAGGGCTTACAGAACAGTCTTTGATCTATTGTGAATTACATTTTGTTCAGGAAGATATGAATCTGGTTTCGTTCCTTTATAGGGAGAGACTCAGTTTTTCTAGTCTTCATTGTCTTGTACATACGTATGTTTTTGACTTATACCTGGAGCTGTGGGTTTATTTCTAGGTTTTAGTTCTCTTCCACTGGTCTCTGTTTTCATGCTGGTGGTAGCTGTTTTTGTTATTATGTCTCACTAGTGTAGCTTGGAAAGAGGTATTGTGATACTTGGATCATTGTTCTTTCTGTTTAGGGCTGTTCTAGCTATTTGGGGTCTTATGCAACTTCATAACAAAAATCTTAGAATTGTGTATTCTTGTTCTGTGAAGAAAGCCACTTGACTTTTATAGATTGTACTGACTCTACAGATCACATTTTATTTTTTAAAAGGTTTTTTTTTTTTTTTTTTTTTTTTTTTACTTTATAAGTGTTTTTCCTGCTAAAAGTATAGAAGACAGGAAGAGGGGGGTAAAAAGAAAATTGGCAGGGGGAATAAATGAAGTTGTCCAAGAATAGAAAAAATATAAATAAAATTTGGTAAATTCATGAATAGAAATAAAAGACATTTTACTTGTAAGTAAAAGTACTACTAACATACAGTAAGAGAAAGAAGGGCTAAACAAAGCCCCCATCCCAAAAGAAAATATTAAAAATGATGGAGTGTTGGATTAGCTTTTCTGGCTGGGTCTTGAAATTGAAGTGTGCCAATATCTGTGTGTGGAAGGGCAAGTGCAACTCGTGGACTCTGATCTTCCCTATGATTTATGTTTGTGCTGAGTTTATATGGAATAAATGTGTAGTGTCCACCAACACAGCCTGCAGTGGTCTCCCTTCTTTGTGTACTAGGGGCCTCTGCTGGTCACACTTAGTTTTGCAATCTGTGGGCAAGACAGCATTTTTTTAGTACAGCTTGAAATCTGGGCTGGTGATACCCCCAGATGTTTTTTTTTTTTTTTTTTTTTTTTTGTACAGGATTGATTTAGCTATTCTGGGTTTTTTGTTGTTCCATATGAAATTGAGACTAGCCCTTTCCCGGTCTATAAAGAATTGTGAGCCGGGCGGTGGTGGCGCACGCCTTTAATCCCAGCACTTGGGAGGCAGAGGCAGGCGGATCTTTGCGAGTTCGAGGCCAGCCTGGTCTACAAAGCGAGTCCAGGACAGCCAGAGCTGTTAAACAGAGAAACCCTGTCTCGAAAAACCAAAAAAAAAAAAAAAGAATTGTGTTGGTATTTTGATAGGAATTGCATTGAAACTGTATATTGCTTTTGGTAGGATGGCCATTTTTATTATGTTGATCCTTCCTATTCATGAGCATGGGAGATCTTTCCATCTTCTGATGGCCTCTTCAATTTCTTTCTTCAAGGGCTTTAAGTTCTTGTTGTACAGGTCCTTCACTTGCTTGGTTAGAGTTACCCCCAGGTATTTTATATTGTTTGTTGTTATTGTAAAGGGGGTTGTTTCCCTTATTTCTTTCTCAGCCCATTTGTTTGTTGTATAAAGAAGGGCTTCTGATCTTTTTGAATTAATATCCAGCCACCTTGCTGAAGGTGTTTTCAGCTGTAAGAGTTCTCTGGTGGAATTTTTGGGGTCACTTATGTATACTATCATATCATCTGCAAATAGGGATAATTGACTTCTTCGTTTCCAATTTGTATCCCCTTGATCTCCTTTAGTTGTCTTATTGCTCTAGCAAGAACTTCAAGTACTATGTTGAAGAGATATGGTGAAAGTGGACATCCTTGTCTTGTCCCTCAGTTTAGAGGAAATGCTTCAAGTGTCTCTCCATTTAATTTGATGTTGGCTACTGGCTTGCTTTATATTGCCTTTATTATTTCTATGTACGGTCCTTGTATGCCCGTTCTCTCCAGAACTTTTAGCATGAAGGGGTGTTGGATTTCAAGCTGTACTACAGAGCAATAGTAATAAAAACAGCATGGTACTGGTATAGAAATAGACCAGTGGATCAATGGAATCGAATTGAAGACCCAGAAATGAACCCACACATCTATGGTCACCTAATTTGACAAAGAAGCCAAAACTGCACAATGGAAAAAAAGGACAGCATCTTCAACAAATGATGCTGGTCCAACTGGATGTCCACATGTAAAAGAATGAAATTAGACCCATACTTATCACCCTGCACAAAACTTAAGTCCAAGTGGATCAAAGACCTTAACATAAGGCCGGACACATTAAATCTACTAGAAGAGAAAGTTGGAAAAACCCTTGAACTCATTGGCACAAGTGACAACTTCCTGAACAGAATATCAACAGCTCAGGACCTGAGACCAACAATCAATAAATGGGACCTCATGAAACTGAAAAGTTTCTGTAAGGCAAAAGACACTGTCATTTGAACAAAACGGCATCCTATAGACTGGGAGAAAATCTTCACCAACCCCACATCTGACAGAGGGCTAATATCCAAAATTTACAAAGAACTCAAGAAATTAAATGCCAAGAAACCAAATAAACCAATCCAAAAATGGGGGAAAGAGCTAAATAGAGAATTCACAAAGGAGGAATTCCTAAAGGCTGAGAGACACTTGAAGAAATGCTCAGCATCCTTAACCATCAGAGAAATGCAACTCAAGACGACTCTAAGATTCCATCTCACACCTGTGAGAATGGATAAGATCAAAAGCTCAAATGACAACCCATGCTGGTGAGGGCGTGGAGAAAGGGGAACCCTCCTCCATTGCTGGTGGGAGTGCAGGCTTGTGCAGCCACTATGGAGGTCAGTCTGGCGATATCTTAGAAAACTTGGAATAGCTCTGCCTCGGGACCCAGCCATACCACTTCTGGGTATACATCCAAATGATTCCTCACTGAATCACAAGGAAGTTTGCTCATTTCATAGCAACCTTATTTGTAATACCTAGAAACTGGAAACAATCCAGATGTCCCTCAACTGAAGAATGGATTAAAAAAACTGTGGTACATCTACACAATGGAATACTACTCAGCTATCAGAAACAATTAAATCATGCAATTTTCAGCCAAATGGATGGAACTAGAGAAGCTCATCCTGAGTGAGCAAACCCAGACTCAGAAGGATGCACATGACATCTATTCACTTATAGTCAGATTTTAGATATATAGTATAGGATATCTATACTACAACCAATGCACCAAAGAGAACGTGAACATAAGACTTTTTTTTTTCTCCCTGTCAATGAGATACTTTTCCCTAGTGGTGCTGCCTTGTAGGCCCCCAGTATATGAGGAGGCTCTTGGCCCTCATATGACTGCTGAACTGGGGCAGGGGACTGTTATGTAGGGACACTCCACTCCAGAAGAGTGGGATGGAAGGGTTAGGGGGTAGAGGGTGGGAGGGCAGGACTGGGGGGAGTGGAAAGAGGACACTATGATGGAGATGTAACCTGAAGCAATAAATAAAATTTTTTAAAAAGACAGCATTTTTTTCACCCTCCAGATTCTCCAGGTGGCTAGTATTCTCACTGGGAGGTCTCCCCATTATGCTGGGATTAGCAGAATTAGCTACAACACCGAGTTCTGTTCTGGTGGACCTGTCTCCATAATTTTAGAGCCCTAGAAGCATGAATCACCCTGCGGAAGGGATAGCTGTAGCTGTAGACACCCAGTGGTCTGCAGGAGTTTCGTTTCTCAAGCTACAGAGATTGCCAAAGGATGATCTGCCTACTGACCTCTGGCTCACGCACTCAGACTCCAGTTATTCTGAGTGGATGAGGTCTTCTTCCACATACCTGGGGCAAGGACTATCTTTCTTTATAGACTTCATTGCTTGAGTCCCATGCCAATTGGACCTTTCAGCTGGCCAGTGCCCTGCCTTCTTGCTTTCCACAGCTGTTTCCAGGACTGTCTCTTGGCCTGGGGCTGTAGCAAGTTTAATTAAGGCACCATTACTATGACTATTGCTTTTCTCTGGCCCTCAGGATAGCTCAGCTTAAACAATCTCAAGATGGTGGCCTGCCACAGCCCTCTAAACTAGGGGAACTTCTCATTGCTGAGCTGTCCTGCTTAGAAGCCATCGCTTCAGCAAGCCGTGTGGCTGGATCTGAGGCTTGTGACGGGTGGGGACTTGTCCTGTGGATAGGGCTGCCAACCTTTCTTCTTCAGGACTCCCTTGATTTCTATTTCCCATACCTCTTCAGGGGAGGCGGTGTAACATGGCCTGTATTCTTGTTGTGCATTTTTGCTGCTCTTCCCTAGCCTCCTCTCTGAATGTCTTATCTTACATTGACATCCTCTCCCTTTTGTGTTTCTCTGTGTAGCCCTGGTTGTCCTGGAACTCACTCAGTAGCCTCAAATTCAGAGATTCACCTGCCTCTCCTCCCAAGTGCTAGAATTAAAGGCGTGTGTTAACACCAGCTGGCTCCTTGACCCTTCTTACCAGATCACATAGCTCCTAGATGTCAGCCATTTCATTTTATAACGAGGCATTTGTTGCAGCAGCCACTGTGCCATTCCATCTCTTCTATCATGTGAGGGTATGGACTTTGTCCCCTTTTGTCCTGCTCTTCCATTATGAAGACACAGCATTAATGTCCTCTAGAGGACACAGCAACAAGGCTTCATCTATGAAGCAGCACTGCCCTGGCCTCTAGGACTGTGAGAACCAAGTTTATTCTATTTATAAACCATTCTATTTATGGTTTTCATTATAGAAACAGATTGATAACCAGTTTTATTGAAATCTTTTTCCCATTGACTTGAAATGTTACCTCCAGCATATACTAAGGAACAAGCTCATCCTAGGGCCCCAAGAAACTTCAATCTGTACATGGCCACCCATGATAACTTTCCTGTTTCTTTCATAAGCTGCTTGATCATGGTGTCTCCTCACAGCAATAGAATGTGCCTAAGACAGAGGTTGTTACAAGGGACTGGGGTATTGATGTGACAGGTCTGACTATGCTGTTAGTTGCAGGAATATGGAAGACTTTGGGACTTTGAACTAGAAAAGAAGTTGGATGCTTTAAACAGGGATTAATGGGCCATCCTAGTAGGAACACAGAAGACAGTGCTGAGGGGGATTTGAACTGTGGAGGGCAGCTCAAGAAGTTTCTGAGGGGAAGAATATTACTAAGTGGCCTGGAGAACCACATCTTGTTATATTTTGGCAAAGAATGTGCTGCTTTTTGCTTTTGTCTTAAAATTCTGCCTGAGGCTAAACTGAAGTGCTTTGGATTAATGATGTTGGCAGAGGAGATTTCAAGACAGCCTAGTATTGACTGTGTAGTGTGGTTATTAGTAATGGTGCTTATGCAGATCTACAATGAAAAGGAACATACTGGACAAAGAGAAATACAAAATGTACAGCTGAGGAAAAAAGGAGCATTAGGAAGTGTGGTCAGACCTAAGTCCAGTGCTCATGGGGATACAAAATTTAAAGATAGTAAAGGGAATAAAGGGAATGGGGACTTCAGCGCAAGACTCCACCCAGCTAAGTGTGCAACTTGTGAAAAGAAATTAAAGAAAAGCTCAAGCAGCAAAGGAAACCATGAACAATAGAAAGGTGACGTAATGTAATTGAACAGGAGGCCAAGTTCTAGCCCCATCAAGCAGCAAAGGAAACCATGAACAATAGAAAGGTGACGTAATGTAACTGAACAGGAGGCCAAGTTCTAGCCCCATCAAGCAGCAGAACTTACTTGGCATCTTTGGCCACATGGTTCTGTCTTTAGAGTCAAAGATACAAGAAAGAGATTGTGGAATCTCCCTCCACAGCTAAGGAAAGCCACAGAAGCTAGGAGTGTGTCTGGTGTCCCTGTATGGAGGCCCAGAGAGGCCATTTCGTGAAGCTGTGAAGATTGTGGATTGTGTTCCTGTGGAAGAACCTGGATGGTGTTGGAGACCCCAAGATGTTTGAGATGTCAGAGTCCTGGGAGTCCTGGCTGCAGATCACTGGAACCAGGTCAAGAGAGAAAAGTATGTTGCAGTCAACAAAACTAAAAGGGTTGGGAGTATTTCAGCAATCTCCAAAATAGGACCACAGGTAATGGTAGGAAGCAGGGCTTGGGAGCATCCTGTGGACATGTAAAGGAAGTGAGGGAAAGCTGAAGCCAAATAAATAGGTAACCCTGAAACATTAATGTGCTCTTTATTACACAGCACACCGGGTATCCAGATGCTAATAACTCACGGAAGGCTCCACAAAACTAGCAAAGTTATTCAAGCTATAACCTAGAGCGACATCTCTCAAAAAAACAAAAAACAAAAAACAAAAAAACCCAAGTAAAATGGTCCCACAATATGCCATGAAAAGAGACACAGTGTACAAGAAAGGAGGTTACAGAGGCTGAAATTTGTGTCAAAGTAATTTTTTTGTTATTGCATTTTATTCTACACACTTAATGTTACACTTGTATATAACACTGTAATAAACATTAGTCCTTTAAAACAAATAAAAACATTAAAGACAAAAACAAAAACCAACCAACTAGCAAGCCATCCAGACTAATTTTCTTGTCAACCCTCTGGGCTACTTGGTCTTCCCAATGTCAGGTGCTCACACAGTTTCCATCACCAAGTCAGTTATGCTAGATGCTAATAAAGCAGATGAAGTTAAAATAAAACTCTTTTAAGAACAATAGTACTACCTGAAACTTCTAGAGGAGTTTGCAGTATGAGTGTCTTAAGGCCACCCCTTCCTCATCCACTCTGTTATCATACTAGCTCTATCGAATATACCTCAACATTTAGAAAACTAAGCCCTCATTTTCTTATAAAGAATATGTGGACTATTTGACCCAACAAATACAAAATGCAAGTTCTGAACACTAAAAGCAGCTCCTCCTTTGGAATGCACTTTTCCAAGGCTGTTACTCCATCCTGACAGCATGGTCTCCCAGTAAGCTAGATCAAACAAGTAGGGCCTCTCTCCATAACAAGACCAGAAGGTGCCTCAGTTTCCCTAAATGTGACTATACTCACCCACCCCCGGGCTTCTCAGTGCTAAATAAGACGACGACAACAACAACAAAAATAAAGTGTCATTTAGTGCACTTACCACTTTGCAGCCCTACTACCCCAGGCCACTTCTGTCAGGAAAAACTTTTTCCAACCCGTCTTTGACCTTTGTGTTTTGGTTTTTTTTTTTTTTTTTTTTTTGGTACTAGACACTGAACCCAAGGCCATGTGCAAGCTAAGCACATTCTACCACTGAACTACACACACCCTGAGTGCTCTAACCTGTTTGACAGCTCAAGCAGAAATACAGAAGTACATTTGGGAGCTGACAAGTTATCCTTCTCCTGCTCTAGCTGTGGTAGTAATGCATCCATTCCTCAGTTACCTTGAGCATTAGTGTTAACACTTAGAACCATGGCTGCCTATCCCTATCCCTTAAACTTGATGGAGTCAGAAGTGACTCTCTTTGGTCTGGCAACAACCAGGGCAGTCCTCTCTCTGAGAATAGTGAGAGATTGCTCTTGGGCACAGATGAACTATGCAGAGTCCAGACTCTGCCAGCATGTCTTCTGATTGCTCTGTAGAAAGGCCTGTCACACCATCCCAAAGCAAAGTGAGTAGGCAGACTTTCAATCCCAAAAAGCAGCCGGGTGTCACTGTTGGTCTAGAGTAAACTGCCCTTATGGAAATGTTTTAAAGGATGGCACACAGTAAAAGTGCCACCCTTCTTCCTCCCTCAGCCCAGAGGTAAAACTTCAATACTTTGGCCCTGTCGAGCCCTGTGCTACCCAAATGCTGCACACTTCTCTAACCACCTAGTGTCCTCACAAGGGATATACAATACAGTACATTTCATGACATTTTATCGCTGAAATAATAATAGATGCCAAGAAACATAGTATTCAAAATTAGCTTACAATGTTATAAAGTAAAATAAACACAAATTAGACATATTCACATACTCAGCCTGCTGAGCATTGAAATAACGCCACCAAATACCACCATGTGGCCTTTGGCTTAACCAGACATCTTAGACCTTTTTTGAATACTTTTTAATAACTGAACTATAAAACTACTCCTGTCTCCTTAGCATTAGCCTCTCCCTTCCTCCCACTGGGCAGAAAAATATATGGAATTGGCTTTTTTAAATTAAAAATTAAAAAACAACAACCTATAATCTGACAGGAGACTGAAAGGTTCTGGATGAGTAAGAAGTCTAACCTCCCACTTGTGAGTCTGAGCTAAGCGGTCCATAGAATGGTAAGAATATGGCTTCCATAATGGAACAGCCTCCTCATTACAGTTAAGATTCAAGAGCAAGGGTCAGCAGCCTCCTAACTACACAAGATCTCTTCAAGTTTCACACACAGCAGACCTAACTAGTAGAGACAACTCATTTCTTCTTTCTTGACTCCTGGCTTCCTGAACATCCTACTGTCTCGAGGGCAACATGTTAATGCTCAGAGTAGAGTAACTAAGTATAGTTGAGTAGGTGTTAAAATTCTAAGAGCTAAACTAAGCATTCTGCCAAAATGAGGCCAGAGGCAACGAACCCAAAGACACTGGCCCACCACTTGTCTGTTACAATTTGCATGCAGAAAGCATTGCATGCGTTGCTGAAGAGCTGCGAGTGTCTAGGAGACCACCGTGCTTAACTGCTCCATCATCAGGGCTCAGGGTGCCTAGTGTTCAAAGTGAACTTTAAAAGCTGTATGAAGCCAGGGTGTGGCTCATGGGAGAGCAATCGCCAGCATATCTGAGCTGTAGGTCTGATCCCTCCCACGAAAGAGCAGAGTGAGTTTTATAGTTAAAAGCTGGGCATGGTAGTACATGCCTGTAATCCCAACACTAAGAAGGCTGAGGCAGAAGGGTGGATTTTAAGGCTAGCCTGGGCTACATCCCATTAAAAACAACAACAAAATTATAGTCTATTTCTGATCAGATGCTCAAGTCCAAGTACCATGTTATCTGGAGTATTCCCTCCTTTTTGAAGGGAGAAAAAGAGGTGGTGAAAGAAACAAGAATGAACAGATTCTGTTTTGGGTTAGCTCTGCCCCCAGAGACCAGGGCTTCCTGGCTCTGGAAATGTAAACACACTGGATCATAGGGGCAGACAGCTTCACACCCAGCTGCCTCCTAGGCCTCTGACTGTTACAACCTGAGATCCTGGTTATAGAGAACAGGACCCAGGCAACCACAAGGTATATTTGGCTGGGTTGGTTTGTTTTTGCCTTACGACCATACAATGCTGAACTAAGATCCTGTTTTCTAAATGGTTTCTACCACTGGATAGAACTGAATGAATCCTAGCTCAAGCTGAAGTCACGAAAATGATAGTTTTAACACCCTTCACTGCAGTGTCCCACTTGTTTTAGAAGCATACAGTGAGTGGACAGTGGTAATGATCGCCTCCTTTTCAGTTCTGAGGCCAGAACATCACATTCTTCAGTTCTTACACATCCGAGACAATCTTTTGCCAAAGAGACAGTGTAAGGCAGTATGATACTAAAACAGCCACTGAATTCTTCACTGACCAGGAGCCGTCTCTGCCCACAAAGGTCTCAAGTTCCCAACAAGCACCAGTTCCCTTGGCAGCTCCATTCATGAACAAATGACAAATTCTCCCCATGGCCAAAGGTGAGAGGGAAGGAAGGAACAGAGTGGAAGAGAAAGGCTTTTGTCTTCAAGTAGAATCATCTAGTCCTCTGTTCGGTCGATCAGAATTGCATGTGCAGAGCCGGTCCATAATGCTTTGCAGCATAGGCTGGACGATGCCCAGGAGAGGCCTCCTAGAGGGGTCACCATCCCAACTTGCTTCCATCAACTGCCAGCACTCCTCGTCAAACACAGGAAGGCGTTCTGGACGGGTCCCTAGAGAGAAGAGCAAGGAAGTATAGCAGTCAGGGAGACCTGGGAGAGCAAAGAGCTTAGCTTCCACTGCAGATACCTAGGCCATAAATGCAACAGGAATGGTGAAAACTGGAACACACTGACTTAGAATACCAAACACTAAAAATTGGAGCAAAAACTATTTTTGAGATAGTTCTATATACTGCTGTTCAGTAGCAAAGGTTTGGTTTACAGTGTCCTTTCAGCATTCTATGATGATGTGTCTACTGTGGCAATGCTGTGGAGTGGCCCAGAAGGGTGTGCTGCTATGGTGCCCAGGCTTTCTGTTCTTAGTGATGGAGTTAAAGCAAAGCAGTTTGGTGGGACTTACCTCTGCGCACATTATTCCAGAGATGGTCTTTGCTAGCACACCTCTCAAATGCCTCAGGAAGCTTGATAGAGCCGGAGCAGATATACCAGAAAAGGATCCCAAAAGCATAGACGTCTACGGAATTATCATATTTTCCTACAGTAAAGACAGGTGAGCAACAGTGAGCCACCATCTTGCTTCTACAGATCCTTATAGAATTGTTTTTTTTTTTTTTTTTGGTTTTTCGAGACAGGGTTTCTCTGTGTATCCTTGGCTGTCCTGGACTCACTTTGTAGACCAGGCTGGCCTCGAACTCACAAAGATCCGCCTGCCTCTGCCTCCCAAGTGCTGGGATTAAAGGCGTGAGCCACCACCGCCCGGCTCCTTATAGAATTTTTAAAAGCTTTTAATATCTACTGCTCTTTGCAGGTTGCCTGGAAGGCAGGACACACTTGTAATGGCCATTTTATAATATAGGAAGCTAGATTCTAAGACATGTAGGATATAAATTTATCAAAAGAAAAGGATAACAGGCCTTTCATTTTAATGGGACAGTCTTCAAGATCAATTCTAAAGGGCCATATTAGAGAAATATGGGTGGGAACCAGAAAATAAAGATTATAAAGACGTAGACTAGTAGGTGTGGGGGTGTACACCTGAAATCCCAGCGCTCAAGAGACTGAGGCAGAAGATCATTTAAAGCCAGTCTAGGATATATAGAGAGATCCTATCTCTCATAGAAAGGTTTTAAAGGCAGAGAGGAGCCTAGAGTTGGTGGGCAACAGAAGGTCTTAGTAGGGGTACAAAAGGAGAACACATTTTAGAAATATTAATTATTCTGACAGCAATAGGGTAGACAACAATAAAAGTAATTTAAATAAACAACAGCCAGAGTGGAGCAAACCAGCAGGAACAGAACAAAGTAAACAGGAAAGAAGAGCTCTCCTACTTGGCTCCAGTGAGGGTCGGACAAGAGCTGTGGACTAATAATTTTAGTCCTTCTGTGTCACATGATGAAAAACCAGGTGACACCTTCTATGAAATGAATGGAATTCAGGGGCTGAGAGATGGTTCAGTGGTTCAGAACACTTGGTGTCCTGACGGAGGACCGGAGTTTGATTCCCAACACCCACATGGCTCACAGTCACCTATAATTCTAGTTCCAGGGTATTCAACAACCTTTCTTGACCTTGAGCACCAGGCACACTCATGGCACACATACACACGTGCAGGCAATATATATTCATACACATAAATAAATCTTAAAAAAAAGAAATAGAAAGGCATTACAAACCTTTCCTCATGTCAGCACTAGTGACTGACCTGTGACTTCTTCCTTGGCACAGTGCCACCACTCTCCCATCCACTAGGGCTCAGTTTCAATCTTCCATGCAGCCATTCTTTTCAACACTCACATCAGGCAGTTAAAAAAAAAAAAAAAGCTTTCCCATTGTCGTCTGAATTCCTCTCAAATCTGTAACCCTGTTTGTCTCAGCATTGGCACCAACCTGACCATGGAGACAAATCCTTGCCTAACTCATCACCTCACTGATTCTTCTCCATCATATCCTCTATACTGATGGCTGCAAAGCTGGTCCAGGCGTTATGTTCTTTGCCATCTTCCCCTGCTCAAAAGCTCAGCACCTCTTTACTTACACACGAATCTTAACCCTCCTCAAGGTTTTCAATACCTAGATTTCTCTGGATTTATCTGTCACTATTTGCTGTTCTCCAATTTCCCTTAGTATTTCCTTTCTCCACCCTTTGGGTGTTTCTGTCCTCACCATACATGGCTGGACTGTAGAGACAGGAAGGTCTACATTCAGATCACAGACCCACTGTCTTCTACCTCAGTGTTTTGGGGGGTCAGTTACTTATTCAATCTGGTCCCAATTTTATCTATTAATCTGACATAAAAATATACCAATATCATCACAGAATTGCTGTAAGGATTAAGCAAAACAAAATCGCCAGAAGTGAACCTGTCCTGCCTGCTGCAAAGTGTATACTTAAATCCGAGTTCCCTTTCTACTACCAATTTTTCCACATAGGCCTCAATTGTTAACATAAATCTCATTTCTACTACAAAACCATCAGCATTTCAACCTTGATTTGTTCTTCGACTATCCATCAGCATACACGACAACATCTGTAATTTAGCGTTTAATGTTGCCTTACACTGCTTCCACATTATTTTACCTCTCAGTATATCTCCATGTTGATGATAAGTTCTTTAATGATAGGTTCCGTCATTTAGAAGTTATTCAACCAGTGCTTTATGATGAAGTAAGTAATGAGGATGGCAATTACAATGCTAATGCCCAACAGTGCTTGGTAACTTCCGTTTACATTTACACTTTTCTTTCTCATCTCTCTACCTCTTTACTCTCCCTCTGTTGCAGTTGCTTCATTGTCAGACCTGCCAACAGTGCTTGTACACACTACTGAAGGGTAGCACTCCAGGTCAGAGTCCCCAGGTCTACCTAAACCCAGTCTTTGCCCTCTACCTTACCTGTGAAAAGTTCAGGAGCCATATGGATTGGTGTCCCCACAATGCTGCCTGACATCATAGCTTCTGGCTTGCAGAATCCTAAATCAGTGATCTTGGCACGGTTTTGTTTGTCCAGCTGCCAAAAACAGCAAGTCAGAGTCACCTTGTGTCTGCACACACAGCCTCAAAGCAGTACTTAGTAAGACCTGCCTCCAACCTCACTATCTCAGATTTATTCCTGTCACTGTCCTCTTCCCCATACTGGGGGCAACCGGGTGGCAGGGATTGTTTCTTTCATCTGGCACATACTAGGATCACTATAATCTTGAAAGAATGAGTAATGAAGGTCCGAAAAAAGAGGAAATCATGTTGGCACCTGATTTTCCTCTTCATCAGTCAAATGATTCTTTAACTCTGAAAGCACTAAGAGGGCTGGGTGTAGCTCTGTGGCAGAGACCTGGACCAGCATGCACAAGACCCTGGCTCTACCCTAGCACAGTAAAAAAAAAAAAACCAACAATGATACAAAAACAAATAAGCAAAAGTCACACCTAGAGAATAAATGTGTCTCATCTGGTTGATGGCCTATAATCTTTCTATCTACAATTTCCAGGCTACCTTTCTCTCCCGTAAACTGCAACTTCGTAGGGTGTTGCCATGTAATAGTAGAAGGTATTTTTTCCTAAATTATTACATTTTATTGATTTACTTTGTGTATGTATAAGTCAGGGGCAGGGAACAACTTGCAGGAGTTGTCTTCTCCTTCCACTATGCAGTAACAGGCACCACAGCTTTGTTGAGCCATCTCACTGACCCTGAGAGGTGTTTCCAAGAGGAGTCTGTCAAAGGATTCTTTATGATTTATGGAATGTGACCTTGTAAGGTGCATTTGTGCATGTTGGCTCTCATCTAGCATCTCTGATCAAGCCCTAAACAATAACAGAGACCTGAACTCCTCACATATACCAATGACATAGAGACAAAGAAGGGCAAACACTATTCTAGATTAAAGAAGGACGAAATAGCATGATAAAAAAAGTATACTGCAGAATCCTGCATCAGATCCTAGATAAGAAAAAAAAAAACAACAACAAAACACCAAACAGACCATATTTGGAGAAACTGGATATAACACACACACAATTGTAGAAAAAAATTAATTAAATTGTTTAACAGTATTTATATTACCATTAATTGATTGGCAGCTGTTAATCCTTAACCCACCATTATAAATGAGCACACAGACACTACATGGATTTTAACAAGCCTTGGCATGAATTGAGCAATCTTGGACCACCTAAGCTAGCTCTTAATTCTATTACCCATATATAACCCCATATATACATAAGTCCCCTTGGACTGCCATTCTCCACGCTGTACCGATGTTCCTGGCCATGTGGAATGACGTTCTTTTTTCTAACCCATGGTGTGTGTCCTCCTTCTTCCTGCTCCTGGCTAGAATGAACTAATCCTCTGTGTAAAACACAGGGTTCCTGTTCTAATCTCAGGAAGTACCACCTAACTGGCCATCAGCGACTTTTATTAACCAATCAAGAGAATACCTCAGAAGGGGCAGTAATCAGATCTCAGCATTGAAAGCAGACTATCAGAAACAATGTTATTAGGTCCCTCAACACACAATGACAGAATATATGTTAATAATGGTACTGTATCGATGTTAAATTTCTTGAGTGTGGTAATGGGATTTTAATTATGTAGAAGACTTCTCTTTCTTAGGAGAAACACACAGGAGTGAAGTGTTATCAGCAACTTACCTTTATATGATACAGGAAAATAAGTAGAAAATATAATGGTGAGTGGGCACCCTGGCAGAAGCATAGGACACAAGGGTATCTGCGTCTCCCTTATGCCACTGTTAACTTTTCTGTCAAGTTGAAATTTCTCAACAATGGAGGGAAAAGTATTTGACAGAGGTAGTCTGTTGAAATTCCTCCTTAAGCTTAAGTCTAGGACACCACCCACCCACCACGGTGTTAACTCTCCTGCTTACCATGTAGTCTTTTTCTTAGAATCAAAGTATCTTTCACACAGACACTCCACTGTAGCGAATATGTTAGGGCTCCTGCAATGCAGGCTCTTAAAAGGGACATAGGAGCCGGGCGTTGGTGGCGCACGCCTTTAATCCCAGCACTTGGGAGGCAGAGGCAGGCGGATCTCTGTGAGTTCGAGGCCAGCCTGGTCTACAAAGTGAGTCCAGGACAGCCAGGGCTACACAGAGAAACCCTGTCTCGAAAAACCAAAAAAAAAAAAAAAAAAAAGGGACATAGGAAGTCAGCCTCAAGCCTTGTACCTGTGGGAAACACCTGGCAGCGCAAGTGGTCCTGGTCAGCAGGTGTATCTCGTGAGGAGGGCATAAGGCTGACCAATGAGGAAACAGCCTGATGCATAGTTAAGAAAGAGTGTATAAAAAAAGAAGGCCTGGGAAACTGGGACAGAGGGGCTTTTTGTTGGCCTTGCTTCTGAACGCTGCTCAGCTGCTCATCGCTACCTAAGTTGGAAAGACTCTAGCTGCTGGGACTTGCTGGAGATTTGGCATAGGTGGGCAGAGCACAGGAAGGCTGAGAAAAGTCTCGGAAAGTGGCACCTGCCATGAGCAAGCCCAGGCTAGCAGAAGAGGAGTGGTGTAGGACCTGCTCAGAGAAGGTTCATAAGAACCGGGCGGGTTAGCCGGGCGGTGTTGGCGCACGCCTTTAATCCCAGCACTTGGGAGGCAGAGGCAGGCGGATCTTTGTGAGTTCGAGGCCAGCCTGGTCTATAAAGTGAGTCCAGGACAGCCAGGGCTACACAGAGAAACCTTGTCTCGAAAAACCAAAAAAAAAAAAAAAGAACCGGGCGGGTTGAGGAGAGCTGCGGCAGGCTGGTGCCCTGTCGGCTGCAGCAGGAGCAGAGCGGGTAAGGGAAACTGGCTGTGTGGGCCTGTGGGCAGCAGCGGTGCTAGGCACAGACAGATGGAAGAAGACAACCCCAAGCAGAAGTGAGGCTGCCATAGTAACGTCAGAGCCAGGTGACCACTGAGTGACTGCTGACTGCCATGTTCTTGAAGACAGATTGCTGACCAGTTGCCCCTAAGAACCTGCGATATCTTGGTATCTTTTCTAAAGGGTTAAAGTTGGTTGGTAGGTGTTCAGAATTATTAATAAATATAGTTTAAAAGGCACGCCTACACTCTGCAGAGGCAGGGAATCCTCTCCAAATATAGCTCTTTCTTACCAGCACATTTTTCAGTTTGATATCACGATGAACAAGCCCTTGGCTGTGCAGAAAGCGGATCCCCTCCACCACATCCAGAGCTATCTGCAAACGTATCTCCAGGGTCAGCCCAGCCTGGAAGGCAAAAGAGCCTAGATGTCATAAGAGCTCAACTCCTTAATCCAACTGTGAGCAATTAAAAGACTTATGGTGGCACAAAAGGGGAGGTGCAGAGAAGAACAAACTGTACAGGACACCAAACAAAACAAAGCTTTTACAGGCTGCAGCTGGCCAGCAGGAGCACACCCAGATCCAAGCAGAAGAGGTGCAAGAACTAACAGCATCTCACTCCAGCAACAGAGCAACTAGCACTGGCTCATGGGAGATTTGCTTTCACAGGCTTGGTTGGCCCACGTTTGATTTTATGGGTTCTAATTCCAAAGTCATTCTGACTACTTTAACCTAGGGTCTCTAGGCTTCTGAAGTAGGTCTTCTAGCCTGCTTACAGAAAAACTTCAAGTGGCCCTGAGATAAAGAGGGACTACTTGGAGTTTCTTTTTCATCTCAGTAATTCCTGTGACTTCTGGAAATATCTCTAAGTTGTCTCTATGTTACTTCTGAACGTCTCTATGTAAGCTCATATAGGGAATCCAGACACTCTGAGGTCAGCTTCTGTCTCCTACTCAGCTCCAATGTAGGGACAGACAAGAGAAACCTAATTCCCTATGGTAACTTTTTTTTTTGGTTTTTCCAGACAGGGTTTTTCTGTGTAGCCCTGGCTGTCCTGGACTCACTTTGTAGACCAGGCTGGCCTCAAAATCACAGAGATCCGCCTGCCTCTGCCTCCCAAGTGCTGGGATTAAGGCGTGTGTCACCATGCGTGGCTATTGGCAACTTTTTAAATGAGAGTTTAAACTCAGCATTCAACTGATAGTTTACAGGCTGCAGTTGGCTGGCAGGGCCACACCCAAATCCAATTTCTTTCCTCAAATGAAATTCTTCAGTGGCACACTCCAATTTACCTTTAAAAATGAAGGTCACATAACAAGATCTTATAAGTGACTTTGTGACTGCCCCCACTACATGTCTCTCTCTGCCTCTTCCTGTGTCTGGTGGTGTGGGGGTCTGAGCTCAAGACCACACATGCTAAGCAAGTACTCTTGTCACTAAGCTACATCTCCAGCCCCATGTAAGTGATTTCACTTTAAATCTTATTGGAACTTGTGTTAGAACAAGTAACTTGATTTGAATTCCTTTTAATTTTTTAAATGTTGTGCATATGGTGGCATGGATGGTGTGTATACATCTATGCTAGCGTGGAATCTCTCCTTGGTTACACTCCATATTTATTTTCTAATATTTGTCTATTTTTATGTGTATGGGTGTTTTGTTTGCACCATGTGCATGCAGTGCCTATAGGGGACAGAAGAGGAAGCTGGAGCCCCTGGAGCTGGAGTTACAGATGGTTGTAAGCCACCATCTGGGTGCTGGGAATGGAACTCAGGCCCTCTGCAAGAAAAGCAAGTGCTCTTAACAACTGAGTCACCTCTCCAGTCCCCATCCACCTGCATTTTTCAAGGAGGGTCTCTCGGTGCACCTGAAGCTTATCTCTGCAAAGCTCATCACAGGCACAGACCTTCAATCCCAGGTTTTCATAAGGGTTCTGACCCTAGACCCTGTGCTGTCACGACAGGACCTTTACAGACGAGCCATCTCTCCAACCCTTAGCTTGAATTCTTAACATTCTGAGCCCTGTATATTTTTGCTACTGATATTTCTTTGTACTTTATCCCTCATTCCTAAAATAAACTAGCTGCCCAATGAGCCTAGAAGCCTAGTCTTAAAGTACTCTGGCACACTGTTCCTTCCCATGGTGCAGCTCATCTTTCAAAGTATTCAAGTTCTGTATGCCAGTGTGCACATGTCAACTCAAACTCAACATCCTCATGAAATATTCACTGACTCCAATTCTCTATAAAGTGCCTAGAAATTACACATTTTGCTATTGTCTTAATACAATAATTGCTTAATACAAGGCCTTGCAAAAAATGTCATTAATAAATATTTGTTCACTTAACAAAAAAAATGGCTTTATCCAGAAGAGAAATGAGAAGCTATACTACTCTTCTAAGGAATCTATATTTTCATCACACTATGGGACATTAAAATGGAATAAGCTGGGCTTGGTAAACACACCTTTAATCCTAGCACTCTGGAGTTAGAGGCCAGCCTACTCTACATAGCCCAATTCTAGGCCAGCCAGGGCTACATAATGAGACCCTGTCTTAAAATACAAACAAGCAAATAAAAAAAAATTAAGTAATGAATAAAAGCATTATGTATATATACTGGGGCAAAAATTCTGAGAAATGTCTAGTATTTTCTTGAAATAATGCAGAAAAGCCAGATCACTCCAGTTTCTATGAAAGTGAGAAGCTCTAAATAAACAGGGAAGGATGAAGTCCAGGAAGGAAGGGTTAAGTTGGCTCCTGGCAGACTCTTGTCTCTGGCTGCCTCACTTACCTTCAGCCCTGTGTAGAGGTCCCGGTGCAGCCGTTCCATAATAAGCAGTACAGCAACGCTGGAGCCACCACCATAGTTGTAGTCAATGACTGAACCATGGAGATCCACCAACCGCTCATGCTTTGGCAAAGACCTATGGGAAAGACAGGTTCAGGACACCACACTTAGGCTCTAATTCTGCAAGAAGTACCAGGATGCAGAAAAAAAGAACCTCACAGCCACACTTAGTACAAGTCCAGCCAAAGGGAAAAGAGAACTGCTTCTCCACCAAGGCCAAAATAACATGGATTATCAATACTAGCAATCGTTAGTGACTAAGAAAGATAACAGAATGAAAAGTTGAGAAATTATGATGGGAAAAGACTAAGCATGTCTGGGCTAAAAACACTAGTTATAACATTTTAAAAATTAGGTATAGGGCTGGAGAGATGGCTCAGCAGTTAAAAGCACTGGCTGTTCTTCCAAAAGACCCAGGTTCAAATCCCAGCACCATATGGCAGTTCACAGCTGTAATGGTCGGGCATGGTGGCACATGCCTTTAATCCCAGCATTCAGGAGGCAGAGGCAGGTGGATTTCTGTGAGTCCAGGGCAGCCAAGGATACACAGAGAAACTCTTGTCTTGAAAAACCAACAACAAACAAACAAAAAAGAAAGAAAAAAAACTAGGTATAGAGGGACAGGACATGCTGTAACTCATGATTGAGGACTTATTCCAGCCTTCTGGCTTCTCTGGGTCTTGCCCAGAAGCTAATGAAACCAAGACTCACCTCATGTAGTGGAACTCCAATGCCAGGTCATTCCAGTGTTTCTCGTCTGGAGGGACAACCGACTTGAGAGCACAAGGGAAGTGTCCCCCCCCAGTTGTCACACAGGTACACCACACCATATTGGCCCCGGCCTAGTTCCTGTCCTAATTTAGGTTTACCTACAAGATATAAAGACAGAAATAAGGCAGGTGGAATAGTAATTTACCAACCATTTTCTTTAGGATTCTTAGATGCAACCCTGCCTAGAGGCCAGAAGTTGCAATCATGTAACCATGCAATGGGAGGAAAGTCAAGTGTTACTCTAACCCAGCAGAAAGTCACTAAGCTGGGCGACTTGAGCAGACTTTCATCATGTTCTTCATATCGCACAAGCAGCAGAACCAAACGGGAATGCAAAACATCACTAAGTGCTGAGGCAGCCTGAAAAGCAGTGTAGTCTGAGACACTGGGATTCTTGGAGGACAGGCAGAAAAACACCAGAAGATCCTGAACTTCCTCCAATCTACTTGGAAAGAAACAAGAACTCACCGTGAAGCAAGACATCCTGTAGAGACCGGCTCTCTAGGGAAAGGCGGGCCAGGCGGGGGGCGTGATCTTTCCGAACCTTTAGCCACAGATCTTCAGTTTTCTCCAGCCGACCAGAATGGCCAGCTTCTAGCTAGGAGAGAAACAGAAAAAGACAACATAAGACTTCTGAAGTCCTTCACCTCAGCTTCCCCACCTGCTACATAGAAATAATAGTATCTCTCTGCTGCCAACAGCCATGAGAACTCAAGGGCAGGCATATGACTTGTTTAATACGATGACAGTGAATTGTCATTTCTCATTTTCCTCTTAGATGCATAATCACATTTATTCATATTCTCTGTCTCTCTCACACATAACACAATCTCACACACAACACATTCTCACACACTCACACTCACACACATGTGGGCACACAACTGTGAGCTGGAATTAAGTTAGGATGTCATTCTTCTGTCATTTACTCTTACGACAGTAGAGAAAATGTGCACTCCTCTACACTCTTTCCCCTCAGTTATATGGGAAGAAATTAACTGGCTCCTTTTAACTTTTGTAGAGTTAGAAAAAAATCCGCATGAGAAATCTGTTGAGGAAACTTCCTATAACATATTATTCTTTAACACAGTAAATAATATACTGATTTTTTTTTAAAATACTGATTTTTTTAAACTATAAGGAGAGAACAAATTATCTCCCTCCAGAGGCGCTCTTTTCTGATTACTGCAGCTTTCACTCCTTTCCTGCATACTCACCTGCCTCAAAGAGGCTGCAAAGGCCTCGTGAGAACTATTGAGCCTAGTGCGGAACTGGCTGCAAATGCTCTTGGCCAACTTGGAGGCACTGAGGCTGTCGATGGCTTCCTGGGCCACCTTCCTCTTCCACTCTAGAGTGACGGTGGGTGGGTTCACCCATGTGATGCGCTGGATGATCTGCCAAGATGAGGACAGTAAGATCATTGAAGGAAGGAGAAGGAACTCCCAGGCAGCTCCAACAATGCCCTTCCTTCTCTGAGTTCTCACTCATCGGGAGCAGCTCTCAATGCAGGCGCCCATGAAATCCAACATTGTCTCTAACTCCATCTACCTCAAAACCAGGGTTCAGCCAGAGGAAGGCACCAGAGAACAGTAAGCCTAATCTAAATGCTCACAGCCTCATCGTGTTACTCAGGGCCAGAGAGTAACTGACGACTCTCCTTCTGAAGCAGGAGTAACTACACAGATGCAAGTCCAGGACAGGAACTGTGTTTTGGCCCCTAGCAGCAATGCCTAGACAAGGTCTCTCTACATAGCCCTAGTTGTCCTGGAACTTACTATGTAGACCAGGCTAGCCTTGAACTTACAGAGATGTGCCTGCCTCTACCTCCTCGGTGCTAGGATTAAAGGCTTTTGTCACCATGACCGACTCGATGTCTAGATTTTTGTTGTTTATTTGTTTACTCTTATAGCACTGGGGGATCAAATTTATGGCTTTGCATGTTAGGCAAACCATCTACCACCAAGCTATATCCCCAACCCCAACAATAACTTTTTGAGAAAACATTTAGGCTGAATAAAAGAAAGATGAAAAAAATAATGAGGTGGATTTTTGTGGCTTCATCAAGTGTTACATAAACCCATGGCTTTTTAAGAGCTAAAGGGAACATCAGAGAAGCAAACCAGAATAATGGCCACTGTACTTTAATAGCATGTTTGAAGAATCTATTCTGCTGGAGAGTCTAAAATATAAGTGAGCCAAATGTGAACTGAAAGGACTCCTCTAAGGAACACTCACATGTTTGATTTGTTCCCAAAGCATCCTTGTAACTGAGGACCCCGAGTGAAATGTAACTTCAACATGATAAGCAGCATTTAAGATCTGAAAGAGAATATGTGAAGTTACACATGCAGACAGTCGTTTCTGAACAACTTCAAGAACAAGTCCAAGTTGGGTATGGTGGTACACGCCTTTTAATCCCTGCACTTGGGAGGAAGAGAAAGGCAGGTCTCTCTGAGGCCAGCCTGTTCTACATAGCAAGTTCCCAGCCATCCAGATATACAGAGTGAGACCCTGTCTGAAAAAAATGAGCCACAATCTCTCCAGACACAGCGCATGTCTGTGATTCCAGAACTTCGGAGGTGGAGGCAGGAGAATCAGGAGTTCAAGACCAGCCTTGACCAAAGCAGCAAGTTCAATGCCAGGCCAATCTTGGCTACTATGTGTCCCACTCCTTCTTTCTGCCCAAATGAAAGAATTATAGACCAGGTCATACATCCCCAAACTTTATATATATATATATTCAACTCAAGTTCATCATCCCGATTTTGTGACTAATTAGGTTCTTTTACTTTGATTTCATTTTTATCAACTGTAATTTTACAGCTCATCAGCACTCCACCCCCCAGGCGTAGTCATGAAGTAGGAAAACAAAATGACGTTTCAATTAGACTGTTTCAAAGGGAGATCCTTGTCTAATTTGAGGTTGGGCTTGTGTGCGAATTGTTCCAGATGTTATCTGCGACAGTGTCTTAGCAACCATTCTTTTCATACCTGTTTGAGATAATTGCTGGTAATATGAACTGAGACATCCTGTGACTTTTCAAGGCTCTGCAGACATCGTTCCAGGGTCCCAACAAAGCTTTCCCGTAGGTAGTCCACTGAACTGATGAGCTTGTTGGCTACTGCCTGATTGAGCCTGGAGATGATGAGCTCCTGGATCTGCCGGATGCAGGATTTGATCTCTCTGGTGCCTATGGTTTCTCCATTCTCAGGGACAATGACATCTACAGAGGTAGAGACTATGCTAGTTAGCTGTGAAGGAAAGGGCACACACACTGAATAAGGGCATCTCCCGAGTCACCACCAGTGACCCACCATGACGGACGGCGGCTATGGAAAGATATGGCTGACTGTCAGATTCTGATTCCTAGGGTGACCAAGGGCCAGGCAATGCTCTGCTACTTAGGTGAGAATGAGCGGTTATGTCCGTTCATCTGATTAGCTTCTAGGTTGCAGTTACAGAAGGGGAAGAACACCATTCACTCAGAGGAAACTATGTAAAGGCACAATAAATAGTAAGCATTATAAATAGTAATAAAACTTCATCTTTACAGTACTTTTGTAGGTGGATATCAATGGATATATTCTACAGATCAGGAAACAGCCCCAGGGATAAGACAAAATGGGCACCAGGAGAGAAGATGTGCAGTCAAGAAGCAATACAGCTAGAAATTAAGCACAAACCTCACTGGTTCCAAATCCAGGTCCTTTGTTAAATTTCACGTTGCCTGGCCTGTTAATCAGACAAGCACTGGTACTATCTGTGTAGGCACACATATCAAAATTTTAAACCAACCAACAATGGTAACTGTATACACCTTCTGAATAGCTATGCTTCTGGAAATTCTTCTTCTAGAGCTCTGTCCTCAAATCTCAGACTGTGTACACAATGATATCAGTTCAGTCATATCAGCACAAAGAAAAGAACAAAAGAATCTAAACGTTTATCAACAGGCTGAAAATATGGAGGTCTGTCCATTCTAAGACATACACACACACATTTGCAGAACACCCTCTGACTATACATTAGAAAAGTGCAAAGGGGAAATACAAAGGAACCTAAGGAGAGGAACTGGATATTTGACAAACAGCATTTTCATCTGTTTGAATTAAACATCATATACATGTGTTTCTCTTATGGGGGAATACAGCTCAGTGGTAGAGTGCCTGCCTAGCTGCACAAGCCCTCAGCTCAGTTCCCACTACTGTAAAACAAGAAAAGAACTTTTTGACATGTAACTACATAGCCCTACATAGCCCAGGCTGGCCTCAAACTTACGATTCTTCTGCCTCTGTCTCCTGAGAGCTGGGAGTACAGGCATATGCCACCACACCTAGATTAAAACATAAATATTTTCTAAAGTATGTATATCCCGTTACCCAGCATATATGCATGACTTTTATTTAAAGACAAATAGCAATAGAAATCTGGCTCTATCAAATTATGTGCAAGCTCTCTTTTAAATCAATTTATTATTGCTTCAAAAGTACCCAGAAAGGACTCAGAACAAGACAAGAACCAGATATTAAATTGCACCTGATACAAAGCTATGAAAGTGTGTAGACCCACAAAGCTATAAGGCAGCTAGCAGAGTTACACATTTGGTCTGCTTGCTCCAGTTACTCCCACATCTGTTTCAGCCAGACATTGTATTGAAGGCACTAAACTTGGTATGCCTGCCACAGTACAATCCAACATTACACTCTCTGCCTGACCCTGCCATCCTGGCTACTGTCATCATGTGCATAAGATGCCAGGATGGATGCTCCAGCATGCTTAATTAAGTGTTAGAGGACTTCCTAGAACTTCCACTTAAATGAGCATTTCTCAGCCACCAAAGATATATCTATTGATTTTTATGGAGAAAGGAGAGAAGAAAGGGAAGAGGAAGGAAAGCAGGAGGAAAGAAGAAAGGAGATCCTTGGGGGTTTTGCTGCAAGGTATAAGATGATGAAAACCCCAAGTTCATATTCTTCAACTCTGCCATTTCAGAACACATGTCTACACTAAAAAAAAGTAAAAGATGATACATTACAGGTGAAATGGAGAGGCATAAATGAGTACAGCTGACAGCAGACGGCAGAACTAATGACTTCACAAGAAGTGGCATTTGAAGGGTAGGCAGGATTTGGAAAAATTCACAGAAAAATAAGAGGTATTTCAGACTTGAGCCAGGACACATGCAAAGAAAAAGCTGAGGAAGTGTATGGAGGACAGCAAATAGTTAAGACCAACCCAATTAGAACTACGAGGAAGATGCTGGGTGGTGGCGCACCTCTTTAATCCAAGCATTTGGGAGCCAGAAGCAGGCATATCTCTGTGAGTTGGAGGCCAGCCTGGTCTACACAGTGAGTTCCAGGATGGCCAGGGGTACTCAAAGAGAAACCTTGTCTCAAAACAACCAACCAACCAAACAAACAAACAAACAAAAAAAAACTAGCAAACACCCCCCCACCCCAATACAGGAAGGCAAAAAAATGGAAAGTAAGGTTGGCAAAGTTGATAAAGACTTTGGAAGCTCTCTAATACTAGACTGACTGAGGTACTCAGTACTTGTCTGTAGGAACAGGAAGTCAATAAAGATGAAGCAAAGAAAAGAAATGAAACAAGTCAGGTAGACTAGTTAGGTCAAAATACTTCAGACAAAGTAGAGAAGACAGAATAGAGAGAGCGAGGAGTGCTTTGAATGCTTATATCCCAACACTTAAAGAGGGTGAGGCAGGAAGATTGTAAGTTCAAAGCAACCCTGGGTTATAAAATGAAATCCTGTCTCAAAAAATATACAGAAAAGTATGAGTAGATATAGAATTGCAGAGGACTCATGGATACTTGGCAACTGATTAAACAAGAAAACTCAAGAGAGAAGACAATAAAGGATATGTTGAGGCTTTTCAACTGAGTACCAGGAAGAAGTGGGCATCAGTAATTTAGAATAGAGGTCCTCAACCTTCCTAATGCTGTGACCATTTAATATGGTTCCTCATATTATGGTGACCCCCCCCCACCATAAAATTATTTCATTGCTACTCCATATCTGTAATTTTGCTACTGTTATGAATTATAATGTAAATATCTGATATTTCTGATGGTCTTAGGTCACCCTTGTGAAAGGCTCATTCGAGTCCCAAAAGGGTCGTGACCCACATGTTGAGAACAGCTGGCTGAGAACACTGAACTATAAAATATGGGCTCAAGGGCTGAATGTGGTCACACATTCCTTTAATCCCAGTACTCAGGAAGCCAAGGCAGGCTAATCTCTGTAAGTTTGAGACTAGCCTGGTCTACATAGTTCCAAGACATCCAGAGCTACAGTGAGCCCATGCTAACAAGCAAGCAAAAACACATACAAATATTCACTCTAGAATTAGACTGTCTCAGTCCATATCCTGCTGTACTATTTACTAGCTGTAGGACCTTGGGCAAAATTGCTTAACCCTCCTTTTAAGCGTTCTGTTCCTTCGTCTAAACAATGGAAATAAGCAGAATCCATCTAGCGAAGGGTCTGAAAAGCACAGTCCTGACGAAGTCCAAAGTAGTCTTCTATGGTTTTGAGCACCCCCTGAGGTGATGTGCATGTGTACTTGAGATTGAAAATATAAAGAACAGCTGAAAGAAGTGTCATTTTCATGACGTAAGTAGAGCTCCTGCATGGAGACAGCCGTTAGCATAAAAGTCAGCAGCATTCAAACTTCTCCACCAAAGCCCTGACTGGGGGCTTTTCCCGATTTTGTTAGTGGTCATCTATGATGAATGAGACTGCCAGAAAAGCTACACATGCTTTGGGAAATTTCCCCGAGTTGGCTGAAGATAAAATAAGACCATGGGACAAAAAAGCAACACAGTGAGACACCCTGGGCCGTGCTGACAGAGCAAAGGTAAAGTACAGCATAGTAAGATTCTTCAAGCAGCACTTCTTGGGAATGCAGCGATACACACAGACAATGGAGACTGGACAGCTTTAAGGATGAGTTCACTGAAAGCTAAGCAAATAGCCAGGGAAGGAATGACAGTGAATCTTCAGATCTATGAAAGTGAGAGACGCCTCCTCCTCTAATTGACCCTCTTGCTGGATTTAAGAACCAGAGCATTCAACTTCTGCCCAAAGCATCAGAGGCCTTTGCAGTGCCAGCACCCAGAAGCTCTCTAGAGCCTACCTTTAAACTCCATGTTGGCAGCATCATCCAGAAGTTCGTCTTTCATGGTGTTAAGTGTCTCGACAATCATATCCTTCATTTCCTCCTGCTTTCGGTTAGCAATATTCATCAATGATTCATACAATTCATTCTCCTTTTTTCTAGTATATTCTAGACGTTTGGGAGTGATCTGCAGGTCCCGCTGCATGTCGAAAGCCTGGTTAATAAAGATGTCAAGGCAGTGGCAGTGCACCACGTTCAGGGCCCTGGCTGCGTCCACTAGGCGCGTCTGTAGCAGCTGCTGAGAAAATGTGCTCAGTTGTCTCAGCTTCTCACTTTGCTCCACCAACATGCTCTGAGCTTTGCCGTCCTGGTCAGGGGCTACACAGTTCCTGTAGCTGCTGCTCAGATAGCCAAGGTCCACCAGCTGTCGGTACAGTGCCGATCTTTCATTCTCTGCTCTCCCACTGGAAGAGCTGATTATCTCCAGCTTGGGTACTTGGAAAAAGAACACAGGAAAGGAGAAATACTTTCTAATTTCCTGAAGCTCTTGCTCATCCCTCTCAGAGAGTTCATCTTTGTGAAGTGCATAGGTTATCACAGGCAAGAAATCATTCACCAAGTCACTCAGGACATCTACCGCAGGCCGGTGGCTGTGGCACGGTGCCACCACAATATCCACTTCCTAAAAGGAGAAGGGGTCAGATCAGCACTTCAGGGTCAGAACAACCATTGCCTTCCTGAAGTTTCATTTACACTAAGGTCAAAACCCAGATGCATAGTGGAGCAACTGGACTTTAGTGTACCCAGTCACTTGTCCAACTCCTCCCTTGGTTCCTAACACCCCCTTCTGTGGCATACAAAACCAATCATTCATCTAGATATAAAAAAATAATATTAAGTAGAAAGGATGTCAGTCCCTTCAGCCATTTATATAAAAAAATAATATTAAGTAGAAAGGATGTCAGTCCCTTCAGCCATTTCAGATAAAACGGCTTCCACTGATGCTTGTAAATTCTTACTGACTCCTCATGAAAAGAAGACAAATAGTGGAAGAAAAAATGAATTCTTAGGGCAACAACCTGACAGAAAGTAATCTTCTACCCCCCTTCTTGCCTTTCTCTAACAACTCCATCCCCACCTGCCAGCCTGGCTAACTCCAGCATCCTTTAACTGTCAGTGTGTAAACCATGTCATACCTTACAGTCTTTCCTGTTACAGAATGGCTGGCACTCTGTTTCTCCTTACTTACATTCAACACATTCATATTTATGTATTTAAACCCCATCCTGTTCAGACAGGTGTGGTGCTACATGCCTGTATACTAGTGCTGGGGAGCTAGAGGAGAGCGATCAAAAGTTTTAGGTCAGCCTGGGACATACAGTGAGTTCCAGACCAACTTGGGCTGGAACCTAGAGAGACCCTATTTCAAAAAAGAAAGAGGAAAGGAAAGAGCAGTTAAAAAGAAAAATGATGAGAAGAGAGGAAAGAAGAGAAGAAAGAGAAGGGGAAAAGAAAGGAAGAAAAGAAGAGATTTTGTTTCCTGTTAGTCTATCAAGCTTTTGAGGGCAGAGGCCATATATATTCACTTAGAATCCCAATGTGTAACACAAGTACATCCTCAATATAATCAGTTGTTGAAATAAGAAATTATCTGCAAACTGATAGTCAAAGTCACCAAACATTTCTTTCCTATTCCAAGATTCTGCAGATATCTCAAAGGCTCAGTCAAGTTAAGTTGTGGTAATACCACTAACAATATGATCACTTGGGAGCTGGGGCGGTGCACCATATAAGAGGACTTGCTGTACAAGTGTGAGGATCTAAATTCCAATCTCTAGTGTCTACATAATGGCCACAAGAGCCCCCTGGATCAGCAAACTTGAAGTTCGGTGAGAGACCCTGTCTCAAGGCCGTGAGGTTAAGAGCTACAACAAAACCCCTGCTCTGGCTTCTGGATGTGTTGAACTTGCACACTCAAGTGAATGCCACCTGTAGGCCTAGTGTATGCCGTCTGCATGCATACAAACACACACACATACGCACACAAATATGATCACTTGCTATGGTAGATAGTAAGGTTGCCAAGCCAATATTTAGCTTTTGTATTTTGGGAAAGGTGGGGTGAGGCAAGAGAAAGCAAGAGACAGAACTGATTGATTCTAGCAGGAAGCATGCTTTGTGGCCTTGCCTGTCTTCTTTTGCATGCAGTGTGATAGCTAACGTGCAGTAGCATGTAGCTGACCTAGGTAAACTTGTAGGTAGAAGCCAGAGCTAAGAATAATGAAAGCTGAGCATGGTGGCACACACGTTTAATCCCAGCACTAAGGAGGGAGAGTCAAGCAGATCTCTGTGAGTTCCAGGCCAGCCTGGTCTACATAGTGAGTTCACAGCCAGAGTTATGTAGAGAGACCCCATCTCAAAAAGGAAAAGAATAATGAAGATGAGATCATTTTTTAATTTGAGCAAATCCATCTACTCCTTACCTCAACCCAGGCCAAGACAAATCCTCTGTTTCATCTCTGCCTCAAATTGCAGGGAGTGTATTCTAGCTGGAAAACATGCCTGGCTCTCATCTTGCTGTCCAAAACCACCCCTTTTACTACCCTGACTTACACATGTTGGAATGTGAGTGTCCACTCCAGGGAAGCATTTTCAAAAAGCTAGTAGGTAAGAAATTTCGAGGTTTAGATTAGACTACACAATTGCATGAATACCAGCACCAAAATCACACGTAATGGTGAGAAAAAGACTAAAAAGAATCCTAAGGACCAGGAAGGGGAAGAAGGAGAGAGGGAGAAAGAACACCAAGATGTGTGTGCCATGGGGTCAGGACTGTTCAGGAGCTGGTTCCTTCCTCATTATCTTGAGACAGGATCTCTAGTTTCTGATGCTGTGCTGCATACTCCAGACTAACTGATCTGCTCAATTCCCTGTCTCTGCCTCCAATCTCTCTGAGTACTGGGATTACAAATGCTTGCTGGCACATCTGGCTTGTCACATGGGCTCCAGAATTGAATTTAGGCTTATTTTCACCCACTGAGCCCTCTCCCTGGCTCATAAGTTAGATAAATTATGAGTAGTTTATTTTTAAACCAAAGCTTCTCTGAGTATACACCTCCCCACCCCTTTGGAGACAGGGTCTTGTGTATCCCAGTTTGGCCTCAAACTTGCTATGTTGTCAAGAAAGACCTCAACCTCCTGATCCTCCTGCCTTCACCTACTGCGTGCGGCATTCATTGCAGGCTTGCATTGCCATGCTTTCCTCATGCAGTGCTGAAGAAGGAACCCAGGCTTCCTATGAGGCAAGCAAGCACTCCATCAACTGGGCTACACTTCAGTCTCCTGCTTATACTGTAAAAAGACATAAATCAATCAAGTGTACGATAGGAAAAAAGCACAATACTCAAAACCAAAGATTTTTAATTTAGAAAAATTTACAAAATTTTCACTTGGGGGACTTCATAGCTGGCATTGTAAGCCTGATCAAAAGGCCAAGACGGGGAGGTCACAGGCTTTAGGAGGCAAACAGCTATCGCTGCCTTGCTAACTAGTCATGTTGTCAAGCTGTGGACCTCAACTTTAGCGAGACAAGTGTCTCTCTGTAGTGGTCAGCAATTAGCTACGAAACTTGTTACTGGTCAAAATGCTGACAATGTGACTGGGTCCTAAATGGGGTATCTATATAAACCCTTATAAACCCTAAGGCTTAGGTAACACTGTGGAAAGGTGTGCAGAAAGAATATAAGAACCAGAGCATGGGGAAGGAGTACTGAGAATTGCCATCTTCTGGAAAAGACATAGCCAGTGTTCTCACTAACTCACTGATGCTATGGTGACCTGCCCAAGACCAAGTCAACAAGATCGGTAAAGAGTCCAACAGACAGCACTCACTGGAATAAATGGGCTACGGGGTGGGGCACGAAGTGGAGATGGGGATACATTAGATCCCTAGGAAGAGTGAGGGGGGAGAATTAAGGATAGATATGATGAAGATACATTGTCACATTGTGAAACTGTCAGAGAATAGATAAAAGAGATTTCATCAAACTAATTTCTTAGATGAGTTTTATTTGGTTAAATTTTCTAAAATAAATTTTCAGATTTTCCTCAAAGGACTACTTTGTGCATAACAAAATCATCAGGCAAAACCACAAAGTAAGGCCAACACTTTAAGAGAAAAGAAAGAGCCAGGAAGTGGTGTTGAACACTTTTAATATCAGCACTCAGGTGGCAGAGGTAGGAGGATCTCTCTAAGTTCAAGGCCAGCTTGGTCTGCAGAGTGAGTTTGAAGATAGCCAGTGTTACACAGAGAAACACTCAAAAAAAAAGAGAGAGAGATGATAGAGTAAGAGAAAGAGAGGAGAGAGGAGAAAGAGAGCACAAGAGAAAAGAAAGAACAGTTAGCTGACTTCATTTCATTCGAAGAAAAAATTCATTAAAGGCTTTTTTTTTTCCCAGTCAGTGTCTATGTGTCAAACTGCAGGGAGTGTGCTCTGCCTGGAGAACTTGTCTGCCTCTCACTCTTGCTGTTCAAGACACCTTGCTCCCCTGACTTACATGTTTGAGAGCGAAAGCTTTAGGGAAGCACTTTCTTGAAATGTGTACAACACATTTCTGAGCAAACTTTCAAGACTTGCTATATAGCCTTGGCTGACCTGGAACTTGCTACATATTCTATGCTGGCCTCAAACTTGTGTCAATCCTCCTGCCTCACATCCGAAATGCTGGAATTACAGGCATGTGCCATCACACCTGGCAGATTAAGGGCTTTGTAATGATATACTGGCACCTTTCTGAAAAGCTGTATACTGTTAAACATGTGTTGTTGTTTTGTTTTGTTTTAGGAGATCTGTTTTTGTTCTGAGACAGGAACTCCATATATCTACTATATAGGTCTTAAACTCATTATGTAGCCTCACAAAGTAGGCTCAAACTTTTCAATCCTCCTGCCTCAACCTCCTCAGTGCTAGAAGTACTACTAAGCCTGGCTATTTGTAAATATAAGTTGAACTAAGCAAAAATGGACAGAAAACAAAAAGCAGCACTCTCCCCTTCCTCCTATCCCAGTCGGCTCACTGTGCAGCTGCCACACAGCTCTCCATGGGTGACAGGAGGCACCAAGAGCTGCAGGCTGACACTCAGGCAACAACCAGCACCACCTAGACTGTGATGTGATCTGTGACTCTGCAAGACAACTGAGGCTAAGGAGTGACTCGTACTGTATGGGTGAAAACAAAAAGGGAAGCCAGTACTGTCTCAAGGCAGAGAGTAAAAAGTAATGGTACTGAGTGGATGAACCACAGCTATCCATTATAGCCACCCGAGCTACAAGTCTGAGCTCAATGTCTGCATACCCTCCTAGCACCCAGGACAGTGCCCACAACTTAGAAGGCATACTATAAGGAGCTGTGGGATTAACTGATGAAGAAACAATGCCTTTATTACTTGCTCAAAACCACATGTGATCATCATACAAAATCTTCTGCATTTCAGGTCACATCACACACACTTATCTGAAACTGACGTTAGAAGCAGTAAGTAAACATTTTGCTTCTTAATCAAGGGAAAAAAAAACCTCAGGAAGCACTTGGGAGGCAGAGGCAGGCGGATCTTTGCGAGTTCGAGGCCAGCCTGGTCTACAAAGTGAGTCCAGGACAGCCAGAGCTACACAGAGAAACCCTGTCTTGAAAAACCAAAAAAAAAAAAAAAAAAAAAAAACCTCAGGAAATGATAGAATCCCTTAATTTCTGTTTGAATCACAATAGGAAAGTTTGCTTGTAGAACACATTCTGTACAAAGTCATGGACTCCACACAAGTTTCCTGTGAACCATCAGTTTTTCTGATAAGGTTAAGAGAATATAAAAGAAAGGCACTTGTTACTCTCAAAACACCAGAATAACAGCTCTTCGGTTTTGTTTTCTCTATAAAATGACAAATGCCAAGCAGCAATCACTTGATCTCTGAGGAAGGCTGACTGTTTCCTAAGAACATCTGCTCTTATTGGTAGGGACTCTGTAGCTCACAAGCACACTGCTAAAAGCTCAGCTACATAAAGGATGATGTCCTGCTCGGTTTCCCTTGTTTTGTCCTTGTCAACCCGACACAAAGTAGACTTATCTGAGAAGAGGGAACCACACTTGAGAAACTGTCTCCTTAAGACTGGGCCATAGTCCAGCCTGTGGGCCATCTTCACAATTAGTGACTGACGCCAGGGGCCCAGCCCATTGTGGGTGGTGCCACTCCTAAGCAGGGACTATCATAAAGCAGCCTGCAAAGTCATGAAGAGCAAGTCAGTAAGCAGCATCCCTCCACAGCCTCTGCTGAAGCTCCTGCCTCCAGGTTTCCACCTCGAGTTCCTGCGCCGACTTCCCTCAGTGATGGACGGTAACCTGAGAGTTGTAGTCGGAAATAAACGCTTTCCTCCCAGAGTTGCTTTTGGCCATGGTGTTTACCACAGCAACAGAAACCTAACTATTCTGACTGTGACTCGAACAGCTGTGTGCTCAGGCTGAAGCTGGGAAGTGGCAAGTGTCTTGGCTGTGTCCACATCCAAAGCCTCAGGTTCATGAACCCACACAGAACGCAGCATACACTAATCTAGTAACAGTCCCACTCTCACAGAGACACTTACACAGTGCAGCCTCTGTCCACTTTTTTTTTTTTTCCAGTCAAGCACTATTCAGCTCGGGAAGGGCTGGAGGGGTCCATCCTGCCTGCTGTCCTCTGCAGGACACACCTTCGAGCTCTCTGTCACTAAGACAGCACTGCCCATCTTTGCCTGTTTCCTCCCTGGCACTTCTCATCGGCACTTTAAAAGTTTTCTGATTTATTGATTTACAGGATTGATTCTGAATTCATTTCCACTTTCTTAAATCTTAGCTTAATGGTTTGTATGATGTGTGTACGAAAGAGTGCAGGTGGTCATGTGCCACAGCATATATGTAGAGGTCGAGGACAACCTGAGGAAACTGATCCTCTCCTTCCACCATGGGTTCTGGGGAGCAAACTCAGGTCTTCAGCACCTCTACCCACTCAGTCATCTCACCTACCCCTCGCTTTTAAATGTTAATTACATACTAAAGAAAATATTGCTCTACTCTTGTCATCTTGTAGAAATATACTGACTCTGGTTGGTATAAATACTCTCCAAGGGAGAGCTTCAAGTAAATGGGTTTCTAGGCCATGAGATGCTTCCTAAGAAACTGGGGTTAATGTGAGGCCTTCCCAGAGCTTTGTCCCAGAAGCACAGAGAATGGATAGAAACTCATCTCAATAGAAATCTGAAGCTTTATTCCAACACTTACAAGGTTCACAGACAAAGAGAAACAGATGGAAAAAAAAAGATCAGACTTAAATTTTTATAAACTTCTGTACTATTTATCTTCTTAAACAACTTTCTCTTTCCATTTCATTATAAAAGCAAGTCATAATGAGTTATGAAGAATTTGATCTCCAGTTAGGCTGGATAACTAGAAGTTAGCTGGCACAAGGACTTTAGTTTGAATAAAAAGGAAATGTCCATATTTGGCTGATTATCAGGGCAGAGACTGAGAAAATAGGAACTCTGTTCTTTTCAAAAGAAAAAAAGTAAATTGTGTGTGTGTGTGTACTTGCTTGCGTATGTACATGTGAGTGTAGTGCCTCCAGAGACCAGAAGAGGTGTCAGATCCCCTGGAGCTGGAGTTACAGGCAGTTATGAGCTGCCTAACTTGATGGTGCTAGGGGCTGAATTCAGGTCCTCTGCAAGAACAGTATAGGAACTCTCATTAAGAACAATTTGAGCTGGGCAATGGTAGCTCATGCCTTTAATCCCAGCACTTAGAAGGCAGAGGCAGACAGGCCTCTGAGTTTGAGGCCAGCTTGGTCTACAGAGCAAGTTTGAGGACAGCCAGGACTATATACAGAGAAACCCTGTCTCAAAAATAATTAAAAAAAAAAAAACCAAAACAATCCCCCACCTGACTTACTCATCTAAATGGAGGAAGGAGCTGGCCTATTATGTGGCAACACTGATGAGTGCTTTATACATTTTGTCTCATTTTAGCATCACGTCAATCCCAAAAGATAGGGATTACTATTACCAGCCCATCTTACACAGTCACAGAGTTAAGTGGCAAACGTAGATGGCTACACAGTTCCTCACCTACCTAACCACAATGGCTGTGTCTGGTTAGTTACTGATGACCTAACTACATATTAGGAACTGTCTGATCTGATGTCAGGGAAGTTCTGAAAGAGTTAAAGAGGCCATGACATGTCAAGCAGAGATCTCACTCTATGCTTAAAAAGTATGCTGGCTGCAAAGTAAAGATGCCATTATGACACAAGACAGCATCCTCCCAGAATGGCTGGGTATCACAAAAGAATCGCAGAGAAAATATTTTCAAGAAGCTTAATAATCAAGTTTCTGCCAAGTGGCAATACTTTCCATCTCTTGAGATTGAATAGAGGAAGACTCCCTCCACACACTAGCCTTTCCTCAGAAAGAGACATAACTGAGGTTTTGAAAGGAAAAAGAAAACAAAAAAGACAGTATGGTGCAGGATAGTGGTAGCAAAAGGAGCCAATGAAAGAGGAAAATTAAGACGTTAAACTGGGGGGCTGGAGAGATGGCTCAGTGGTGAAGAAGACTGACTGCTCTTCTAAAGGACCTGGTTCAAATCCTAGCACCCACATGGCAGTTAACAACTGTCTGTGACTCAAAGATCTGACGCCTCACACAGACATACATGCAGGCAAAACACCAATGCACATAAAATAAAATAAAGACAGTTAAACTGTCAGCTAACCCCCAAGAGCTAATCTGGAAGGCCAAAGGCAAACAATAGTGAACTGGGAAGAGACAGTGTCAGTAGCAAGAGTTCCTTTAAGAGATAGCAAGGCCACTATGGTACGAATAAAACCTTAGTATTCTTTTTTTTTTTCCAGTTTTTTAAAAGAGAGTCTCTCTACGTAGCCATAGATGTCCTGAAACTCATGTAGACCAGGCTGGCTTTGAACTCACAGAGATCCACCTGCCTGTGCCTCCAAATGCTAGAATTAACTGAGTGTGCCATCACACCAGGGCCAGGATTATTTTCTTGAGGCAGGATTTCACATATCCCAGGTGGCCCCAAACTCTCTATGTAGCCAAAGATGGCCCTGAACTTCTGGTCCTCCTGCCTCTGCCTCCTGAGTACTAGAATTACAGGTAGGTGCCACCATGCCTTATTTATGCTGTGTTGAGGTGGAACCCAGGGCTCTCTGCATGCTACACAGGTGTTCTACCAGCCTAGACAGGGTTACCATTGCTGTAATAAGACATCATGACCAAAAGCAAGTTGGAGAGGAAAGGGTTTATCTGGCTTACACTTCCACATCACTGTTCACCATTGAAGGAAATCAGTACAAGAACTCAAACAGAGCAGGAACCTGGAGGCAGGAAGGAGCTGATGCAGAGGCCGTGGAGGGGTGCTGCTTACTGGCTTCCTCCTCATGGCTTGCTCAGCCTGATTTCTTATAGAACCCAGGACCACCAGCCCAGAGATGGCACCACGCACAATGGGCTAGGCCCTCCCACACTGCTCACTAGTTGAGAAAATGCCCTATAGCTGGATCTCATGGAGGTATTTCTTCAACTGAGGCTCCCTCATTTCAAATGACTCTAGCTTGTGTATTGTTGACATAAGACTAGGCAGCAACAGTGTTTTTAGTTAGGTGCTGTTGTAGACTGTAGTAACTAGATGAAAAGATAAGAGTTGGTAGGTAAAAAGTAGAAGAGAACACATGGAAAGATGCTGTTGGGAGGAAGGAGTGCTAGGGATTAGGTCCAGATGGTTATTCTAAGAGAAAAGAAATAGGGTGGTTAGACGATCCAAAGCAGAGAGGAGTGATATTTTAGAGAGGTAATTGAAGTAAGGAAATAATTATTTTATGGATCAACAAAGGGGAAACTGAAAGGATGTGTCAGATAGGATATAGGAAGTTCAGACCAACACTAAATCATAAATACCTTGGAGACAGTAAGCTTGTGTTCTTTGCCTTTCCCCAGTACACACTGCACATATAGTGAAATGCAGCCATCCTGCTTACACTGTGTGCCAAGAAAACCAGAAACCAGTCATGGGGTTTCATCACAGCAACAGAAGTGCTAACTAAGACAGGTTTGTTTTAATAGGCACCAGAATAAACTCAATAACAAGCTAGAGCCTAAGAGAAGCTAGTCTCCTAGCAACAATCAGGAAATTTCAGGGTTAAATTTTTGTATACATTTTTTGTTCTCTTATGATGCTTTGTGGTGACTGGATTTTGAAGGCAGTAATTGCTAAACTAGAATAAAAATCAGTATATGTATTAAAAACAAGTTATTACCACTGATGGCTAATAGTTGAGGGTTATAAAGAGAAAATTTTATCACTGTAACTGGTGAGTTAAAATATTTGCAAAGTAAGTAAGTAAGACCTTGTCTGGAAATAGGAGTCTTCCTTGTTTCCCTCATTTTCACCAGACATCATGACGAGCCAATAACCATGCCATCTGTTGGCAGGCTAGTTGCCAGGTGACAAGTACTTTTCCCAAAGGGCCAGAAAGTATCTGAGGGGATAAACAAACTACTGAAAATGGCAGAACAACACACTGGCTGTGGTGGCTCCTCTCTAGAACCCCAGCATGTAAGAGGCTAAGGCAGAAGAAGTTCAAGGCCAGCTTGTGCAAGAAAATAACAAGACTTGATGATGATGGAGGAGGGGAGGAGGAAAAAAGAGGAAGGACAACTTCAGAGCAACTGAACTTATGTAACGGCCACAGTACAGGAAGCACTGCTGAGGTTGTGGGAGTCCTCCCAGGTCGAGCAAATTGAATCTTTACAACACACACGCACACGCACACGCCACTACCACCAGAGTGGGCAAGGGTGAGGCAGACAAGCATTCCATCAGCCCTGTAAGAAGAAATTTTAAAAGGAAATGGGTAGGTGCAGATGCTAGAAAGTGGGCGGGGTAGGGAAGAGAAAGTACTTTTGCATATAAAATACTTTGTATGAGGAATTTTGAAATGTGCTACCAACTGGAAAAAATGCCACATTCGAACACTAGGTAAGGTCTCAAATACTAATGGCTTAATAATGTTCCTCTTTCTTTCTTTCTTTCTTTTTTTTTTGGCTTTTCAAGATGGGGTTTCTCTATTTAGCCCAGGCTGTCCTGGAAATAGATCTGTAGACCAGGCTGGCCTCAAATTCACAGAAATCTGACTGCCTCTGGCTCCCAAGTGCTGGGATCAAAGGCATGCACCACCACACCCAGCTAACAATGTTCCTCTTATTAAAGTATAAAGCAGGAATCTCAGGGGATCCAGAACTAACAAGTTGGGAATACCATGCAGTGAGTTGATATAAATTGGCCTATTATGGAATATACTGAAAATGGTGAGGTTCTGAGGACCTTAACATATTAGAAGAATGACCATTGTATAAGTGGGCAGGGGACATTCTGCTTTGGTAGTTTGACAGCTCAAAGGGACATCCATTTCCCCTAATTCAATTTTGGTTCCCTTTAGCTAAATGTTTCCTTTCTTTGTCACCCCCTCTCCAAATCAAATAGAAGCATGAACTCACGGATCCTAAATATAACTGGAGCTGAATGAAATATTTTTTTCATGGGCATGAGCACTCCTCAGGTAGCTGTGCCCTGCTCCGAGAACTGAGCTGAGCATATCTGATTACTCAACAGAAGAAAGCCTGTGGCGGAAGGTGGTGGCCAAGTCCAGAGGCCACAAAGCTCGGCAAGCTCAGCATCACAGGAAGCTAGACTTAGAATCCCTGGAGTCTGCTCCTAGCTCCACATTGGAGAAGAAAGCAAATCTGGAGAAACTCCTTAAGGGAAGCCTTGTCAGCTGCAGACCAGAACAAGAAAATAGAGAATTCCAGAGTCAGAACCTTCATCTCAGCTGCACCAAGAAAAGGCTGCTCTGGTATTGAGATCACAGTGCCCTCCCTTCAATTACAACCTCAGTGTGTGTGTGTGTGGGGGGGTCAGTATCTATCAGCAGCAAACCAGGGAGCTCTCAGTATTAAGATATGTGATCATATATACACTCCGGGAACAACTTGCACTTTCCTTGTAGTGACTTTATTATATCAGCTCAATTCATGGAAGAAATTAATATTAGAAGCTAAAAGCAAGGGACTGTGGAGACAGCTCAGTGGGTAAGAGCATTTGCCATGAAAGCCATAAGACCTGAGTTCAACTATCTAATATCCCCCATAAAGCCAGGACTAATGGGCAGGGCTTGTCACCCCAGTGTTGGGAAGCAGAGACAGGTAGATCCCAGGAGCTTGCTGGCTAGCTAGCCTCGCTGGAACAGTAACCTTCAGGTTCAACAAGAGACCCTGACTCTAAAAATAAGAGGAAGGACTGGAAAGATGGCAGAGAAAGTAAGTACACTGGTTGCTCTTCCAGAGGACCCAGGTTGGAGTCCCAGCACCATACAGCAGCTTAAAACCCTATGTCACTCCACTTCCATGGGATCCAATGCCCTCTTCTGGCCTCCACAGGCACTGTACACTTGTGCTGCATAGACATACATGCAGGAAAAACACTACTACACATAAAATAAAACAGATCTTCAAAAAAATAATAAATTGGAGAATGACTGAGGAAGACACCTGACATACTGCTCTGGCTTACACACACACACTACAATCAATTAACCAATCAACCAATAAAAATAAAACCCTCAAAATTTAATCAAGTGGCTCAGTAGTAGAATGCCTGAAAACAAGAAACCCACACTAAAATTGAACTTAGAGAAAATGGGGATAGTTATATATTCCTCTCCAGCACATAAAGATAAAAGAAACATGTAGAAGAAAGTAAGAAGATTGCCTACCAAAGGCCTCATTGACTGACAGAGAGACCAAGTATCTCAGAAGAAAGGTAGATGAAGGAGGGACTAACAAAGGCAGAAGCACACTCCCACACTGCCTGGCCAATCCCATGTAGCAGCCAGCCAAGATGGTGATCCCTGAATTTTGAGCACTATCATGCTTTTTAATCACACCCACTCTGACCCAACAATCACACCCTTCACCAACTCCCACTTCAGTCTAGTCCTAGATATCTAGTAACAAAGGAAGGCTAGAAAAGAGCGGAGGCCGTCCTGTGCGGAGGCGGGAATGAGGGAGAGGCAGCATGATAGCATAGGAGATACCTTAGCACGTGTGCTGTCTTTGGGAGCTTACACAAAAAAGAAGCCTAGGTATTCTCAAATGAAAGGGCTGCTTGTCCCTATATACTGAATCAGACCTGTGTTCCTTATAAGGTTGGGGAGATGAGCTGCCCCACTCAGAGAATTAACTGCTAGCACTGAGAAGAAAGCAATAAAATTCTTCACATGGTCTCAGTTCTACTAAGAATATTTATTATTCATCATCTTCTGTCCCTTTAGAAGGAGATGGCAAGAGACTGTTCTAGCAATCTCTTCTTACTAAAACAAAAAGGGCCTTCTAACTTTGATAGTAAGTACTCTGTAAGAGCCTGTCAAGACACAACCATCACACATCCTTTCCCGTCTGGTGGAGGCAAATGTCCCCCAAGCCCTGCAGTATGGTGAGCAGAGACAGGCATGAAGCTGCTACCCCTGCTCATTCAGCTTCGTGGACTGCAGTCTTCTCATCCTATGTTCCTTTCAGAACTCAGACTATGTCACCAGACTACTTTTCTAAAAATTCAGAAAGGAAGCTGGTGCAGACGTGTGAGGCTGGTACCTGTAGGAGGGCATGATGCATTGTCACCTCGAGTTCCGCTAACACGTGAGCAGCGTCCTCACGGTCTTCTTGGACCTCCAAGTCCTCCTCAGGGATGGTCTCCCAGTTTTCCTGGTGTGCAGCCAGCGTGTGTATGAGTTCATACTGTCCGGGGAGTGCCAGGCTGACCCGAGTCTGAGTTCCATAGGTGAAGCGGAGGCGCCGAAGCTTACAGCTCTCGTCACTGTCCAGCTTGAGGGTGGGAAGCACCCGCACTCCCAACAGCAGGTTCAACAGCTGGCACTTGGCATTACAGTCCTGGCCGAGGATCAGTATACAGGGAAGGCAATCCACAATCTGCTGGAGATACTGCTCTTCCTTAGGTGGGAAGGAAATGCAGCTCACCTGGCCTGGTGGGGAATGGGGAGAGTGGAGGAAAGAGCAGATAGAGTGAGTGGAGTAGAGACTCACACAGAGACCCAGCTAGAATGGCAGAGTCCTAGAGGGAAATTTTCCAGGAAACTTTTGGTCAAAGGAGGTATTCGGGAAATGCACTAGTTAGAAAACAGCCTTCAAATGTAAGATAGAGTCACCTGGTCAGTTCATCACGGGAAACAAGCTGCCTACTAAAAAAGGTGACAGTCACCTGACAATCCCTCCTCTTTCATACAGTGGAGGGACATCTTAAGGAGTTTCATGGATTCCATCACAAACTGAGACCATTAAATGGCAATAACTAGGGTCTGAGTCCAGGTAGAAACTATATTCTACATGTATCAAAATTAAAACCTTCCTTCGGGGCTGGAGGGATGGCTCAGCAGTTAAGAGCACTCACTGGCTGTTCTTCCAGAGGACCGGGTTCAATTCCCAGCACCCACATTGTAAGCACCCAGCAGCTAACAACTGTTTGTAACTCCAGTTCCAAGGGATCTGACACCCTCACACAGATAAATATGCAAGCAAAACGTCAATGCATGTTAAATAAAAACAAGTACATTTAACTTTTTAAAAGACAACTTTCTTTCTGAAAGAAGGCAGAATACTTGGATACGCAGTCCTTTAAGTCTCTGCCCTAAAAGTTTCAGCTTATGCTCCTCATTTGAACATATTTTATGCCTAAATGCTAATAATGCACACGGAGAAGGGGCAGTGAAAACCTCTCCAACATGGCATGAGCTCTCAAGTTCTTCCAGTTCGTCACCCTGGCAGCTATGACAGCATCCCAGATGCCAAGTTTTCTCAAGATACTGGCTGCTTAATTGATATCTACACTCCATAATCACACCATGCTGTTCTTTCTGTTGGTGGCTGACAAGACCATGAGTAAGACAAAGGGACACAACTGCCCAGCGGGATAAAATCTAGGCAAATCTAAGAGATGTGATCTCAAAAATAATCTCCTTTGAGGATACCACCATTAATCTAAAGGGCTCACTTCCTCAAACAGATTTCAGTAGTATTATAGAGATCAAGAAGCTTGAAAACATGTTTAGGAAAGAATATAGAACTGGTTCCTAGAAATGCTCAAGAAAGAACTTACCACTCTCAAATTGCTTCAGCGGTGAGATCTCCCAACATCTAAGATCTGGAAAGTCAATCTTTGAGCCAAACACACGTCATAATTGAAGCTTAAGGTGGTAATACTGAGATACTGTTTGCCTTAGTCACCTACCAATATATTATATCAAACCATTTGTGGGCTGTTTTGTTCCTGAAGCAAGAGACCTGACTCACTGAAAAGATAGTTCTACTTCAGAACATACCTGCCTCATGCTCCCTTATCTTCCATAAGTGACATCACCAGAAAGGTTCAAGAGGTCCGTCCTCCCTAAGTCTCTCTCTGCATTTATTAGGGTCCTCTGTTTCATGTCTATCTATGAGCACAGTACCCAGCCTCAGCACATGTATCAGCAACACTAAGAAAGGAAACCGACTCCCCTGGAGAGAGATGGGCTCCTCTGAAAATACAGAAAGCCTGTTCCTGTGGAAGGTGTAAGTACAAGAGTGTAAGAGAGTGTACCAGGCTATCAAGGTCTAATCTCTAGCCTACACTCTAAAGCAGGAAGGCACAACCAATTGTTTGTGTGACTACTTAGCGAAGGACAATGGGCAAGCCCTGAGTCCTGTGTACCTTTGTTCACTACAGACCGTAATATACACATACACAGCAGAGGTTCTTCTATCACTGTTTTTAAGAATCAAAGCATGAGCTGGGTGTGGTGCCGTACGCCTTTAATCCCAGCACTCTGGAGGGAGAGGCAGGCAGATCTCTGTGAGTTCAAGGCCAGCCTGATCTACAGAGTGAGTTCCAGGACAGCCAAAGCTACACCCAGAAAAACCCTGTCTTGAAAAACAAAAAGAAAAAACATTAAAAAAAAGAATTAATCATGAAGAGTTGTTTACAGAAGTGACTACATTTGCAAAGTACAGCATCATGATGAACAGTTCAAGCGACCACCATTCCTGAAATGATCCATCCATCTTTACACATGGAGTAGCTGTGCAGAAAAACAGAACAGCAGAAGCTGCAAAGAGGACATCAGCTAGCCTGCCTTCACTCTCGCCTACGTGTCCCCGCTTTCCTCTTTTCCTAGCCCTTCCCAGATTCTCACTTAAGTGACTGTTCGCAATGACAACCTTAACACTCCTATCATAAAAGAGCGGTTTTGTAAGTAAAACAAACTGACAGCCCTACGTGAGTTCTATCTCTGCTGCTCCCTCCACAGAGTGGGCAATAAAGAAAACCCACTAAGCCTCTCTCAGGACAACACCTCTGACACAAACTATCAGCAACAGGAAAGACAATTAATAAAGTACGCTGCATCAGCCAAAACTAGAGACACACCTCATTATTCATCTGACTCGAATCATCACCTTCCCGTGTGCTCCATCTCTCCTACAGAAATAGTCTGCAGAAACAAAGTGCTACAGCAAAGCAGCAAAAGCTAGTGCAATGGCAGGGGGCTGAGGCTGAGGCCAGTTCTGCTTCCTGCGTCCAGGCTTTCTGCCAGGGTTCCATGAGCAAGCTCCTGAGCTAGGAAGGCCTTTATCATGGGCACTGCTGTTTCATTTTTCAATATAACAATATCCAAGCCCTCCTTCTCCCACAAATCTTTAGCTTTTCCACTGATCTCTAACATGTCTATAAGCTTTGAATAAGTACAGGAGAGAAATGAGGCTGAAAGCAGATGGGGGTGACCTTCCTTCTCTGAGTCCCTTGGGGACAAAGAGTGCAGCTGGCAGAGGGAAGAGTCCTGGGGCGATTTTCTGATCCTGGTAGTCTACTGGCCCTTTCTGATCCTTGTTCATCAATAAACTGAGCTTCTTTAACACCCATTTCAGTTTTAAATTCTAGTTTTAACTGGTCTGGTTGTTGTAGCTATTCTGAGACAGGATCTTACTATGTAGCCGTGGCTAGCCTGGGCACTAAGTATATAAGGCTGGCCTAGAACTCAGAGATCCACGTGCCTCTGCTTCCTAAAGGTGTGTGCCATCATGCCTGGCTGTTTTTTTTTTTTAATTTTTAAATTATATATGAATTTAATTATGACAGCTCCTCCTGAACTACTATTAAGTGCAGATTAAAGGTGACTAGTCTAGCGAGGGGCTCTAAGGACCTACAATGCAGTCTTAGCAAGCTCTAAAGAAGAGATTAAAAGCTGTGTCTGACATTGGAGGGAGGAAGGCAACCTGCTTCTGAACTGCAGCAGCTGCCTCGCAGACAGTTATAGGACTTGTGAGTTAATCGGGTTTTCCTTGGTAATTAATACAGCAGCATCTGCATATGGGCTGCCAGAAGGCAGCAGCGGGCTTCTCAGCTGGCACACGTTAACCCTGCCAACTCTGACTATAGGAAAATTCAAATCAAATTGTCCTAAGTGCAAACCAAAGCTTTATCTCTCTATCTTTTCTTCATGGTGCTTGTTCTTAAATAGGGAGTTATCTTGACTGAACTTCCTTCTAACAAAAGTTGCAAGTTAGGAAGAAGTGCAAACAAAGGGGTAAGCCACTGTGCTCATTTGTTCTAGATAATGTTTTTGATCCCTTTCTGTATACACTGATCTCTAGTTACCTCATCTCAGTGTACTTGATTCTACCAGATAATTTTGTCCTCATTTACAAATTAGGAAATAAGCTTTAAAAAAGCAGCCCAGGCTTTTCCACTTATCTAAGGAGCTAAAAGGCCACAGAGCTATACCTTGGACTTCAGCAATACAAGGCAATCCCCCAACATGCCATTTCCCAAGTCAGGTTAAATACACAATACTTGGTAGTTATGGGACTTCAATTTAAAACAAACTGATACAGCCCCTATGAATGTTGCTCCAGCCCATGAGGAATAAAGCCTAGGATAAAAACAGAAAGCCCTGTCAGGCATGGTGGCTCACTCTGTAATCCCAACACTAGGAGAGTGGAGGCAGTAAGGTCAGGAGTCTGAGCCAACTTGGGCTATAATGAGAAGCTGTATAAAAACTAACAAGGCTGGAGAGATGGGCAGTGGTTCAGAGCACTTACTACTGTTCCAGAGGGCCTGGGTTCAGTTCCCATCCCTCACATCAGACAGCTCACAACCCACCTCACAATCCCTCAAGTCACAAAACTCACAACAATGCAGGCAACTCTGGCTCAAGGAGATCCAATTCCCTGTCTCAACTTCAGCAGGCACCTGACACTCATGGCACACACAGCATGTACATGAATGAAAGTAAATCCTTTTTTGGAGGGGAGGTGTTTTTTTCAAGACAGGGTCTCACTACATAGCCCTGGCTATCCTGGAACTCACTCTGTAGACCAGGCTGGCCTTGAACTCATAGATCCACCTGCCTCTGCCTCCAAGTGATAAGGTTAAAGGTGTATGTCACTATGCCTGCGCAAAGAGGGTAAATCTTATAAACAAACAAACAGACAAATTGCAAAGTTACTTTTGGCTGGTGCATACTCAAAAACACTAGTTATTCTACAGGTTCCTGGAACCCTTTCTCTAAAAAGAAGCAGGGGTGCTTTTCTAAGAAGTTCTGAATGTTCCTCCCACCACCCAGGGTGTATTACTGTTTGGATTTGAAGTTAAGACTCCTAAAAAGAAGGGCTGGAGAGATGGCTCAGTGGTTAAGAGCACTGCCTAGTGCTCTTCCAAAGGTCCTGAGTTCAATTCCCAGCAACCACATGGTGGCTCACAACCATCCACAATGTGATCTGGTGCCCTCTTCTGGAATGCAGGTATACATGCAGATAGAGCACACATATGCATAAAATAAATAAAATTTTAAAAAAAAGACTCCTAAAAAGAGAAGTGGCATATGATGTCACTAGTGTTGTTTGGATACACTGGATTTATATCTGCAGAATGGCAAATGGGCTTGCACCCACACACACTCCTTGTTGCTCCTCTCCACCCTAATCAATAACATATACTCATGGTGAGCAAAGGACAGGGATGTCAGCTATGGTGGCACTATCTGGAGTAAGTGTGACTCTGAGCTTACCTTGCTACACTACTGTGACTTACTGGGACCCACAAAGTAGACTGCCCAAAACTATGGCACTTTGGCATTCTGAATCCTTTGAGTTAAAGGCTGAAAGGCCTTTGAAATAAAGTCTCTCTCCAAGTTCTTCTGCCTGCTACTTTTCTACCCTCCTCCAATGTAATTCATGGAATTTAGTATTTTCTTCCACAAGGTGGACATGGAAATTGGAGAATCCTCCATCCCAAGCCAGCCATAAAAGCTAGAAAACTCACTCCTTTTCTTTTCTTGAGACAAGGTCCCAGTGTAGCCCAGGCTGGCCTTGAACTCCGCGCAATTCTGTCTCACCTTGTAAGTGCTGGGATTACTGATGAGAGCCACCATACTTCATTTCTTTTCTCTTGATTTCAACAGTGTCTTGCTGCATACTGAGAGAAAAGGGGGTTATAGAAAAAGCCCAAAAGTCTGAACAGACAGTTGGGCCTCCCCAGCTGTCTATAGTGTAGGTCACACCCCAGCTCATGCCACTCTCCACAGCTGTCCCTTCTTCAGCAAACCCGAGCACTGCACATGGTCCCTGGATTTGGGGTCATCACTTATGACACTTTGGGCAAACAGAACTCTGACTCAATCTGTCACTGTGCCTTGTTCTTGTTAACCTGGCTTTGCTACTGGGTTATGACCCTTGAGATGGAGAAGGAAAGGTGTCACTGACTGACAAGGACTTCAGAGTCATTCAAGTCTTAATTCAGTTGCTGCCCAAGCACATTTCCTTCCCTCAGTTTGTTTGTTTGTTTGTGACAGGGTCTCATTCTGTGGCTTAGGCTGGCCTCAAACTTACAATCCTCCTGCCTCTGCCCTCCTACTGTTGGGACTGCATGTGTATGCTACCACAACCATCCCTCAGTGGTTCCCTCCCCCTTTCTTTCTTTCTTTTTTTTTGGTCTGTTCATCTCATTTTTAACTTAACTTATGTATACAGTATGTGCTTTTATGACAAGCTACCGCAAGTCCTATCCTAAAGCAAATGAATTAGATTCTCTAATTAACTGAGAGGAACCATGACAAAAACATATATTTTCAAAATGAATAGAGACATTTTACTTTACATTAGCTACATGTGCCACGAGTAAAGGATCAATCCTAAGTTGAAAAAGAAATGCTACACAGTCTTTCTGCTACAAGTTTCAAAGTATTGAACTCTGAACAAAATTCCCAGGAGCTTAGAGAAAAAAAAATTCTAGACAAGAAACATTTATCATTTCTAAAGAACTCTCTGAGCATCCACTAAACATAAGAGAGTCTGAATGATACAGTAGATTCCTAACTTACAGAAATACATGCTTGGGTAGCCCGAGTCTTAGAATCTTTGGGACCAAGCAGGACAAGCAACTGAGATGGAAGGGACGGTGTTTGGACATGAGAAGTCGAAGGTGCATTCTGGCAGCCAGCGCTCTTATTGAAAGCTCAAGCCCACCTGCTGGAGAATGGCCAAAATTATTCTGTGTGACAGTCTTGAGAAGATCTCCATGTTTTAAAAGTCATCTAGTCCATATGTCCTGGACTGGGAAGAGAAGGGAGACCTCCCTGGCAGCTGGTAACCCAAGAGCCATTCGAAAAGATAGACAAGTTCCTTTGTGAGTGGAAGTGCTCCTGGCACCATCAAGGGCACAAGGAACAGAAACACAGCCAGCAGATGAGGCTGCTGTGGATGCAGAAACAGAAACGATTCCTCGAAGGAAGCCAGGCATATGCTTCACAGAGGCCTTAGGTACTGCCATTTATAAGAAAGCAATATTAACCATTAGGAACAACTCAAAGGTGAGGATATACCAGGACACTAGAACCAGCCTGAAGGTGGACTTATTAACCAAACAGGATAGCTGATGCATAAAATAAAACATACTAGAAGTTATGACCCACTCAAAAAGATTCCCAAATCCAAGTCCATGCTGATGCAAAGAAAGAAAAATTCCTCTTCACAGCAGAACAGCAAATAAAGACAAAGAACAGTGGAACTGAAAACTACCCCTGAGCAGGTAACATCTGTTAGTAGGGTTAAGTGTGGAGCAGTGTTCTCAGCCTCCTGGTGGGGCTGGGTCTGGAGAAGTGTTCTCAGCCTCCTGGTGGGGCTGGGTCTGGAGAAGTGTTCTCAGCCTCCTGGTGGGGCTGGGGCTGGAGCAGTGTTCTCAGCCTCC
>CAJQZJ010034265.1:2982617-2992955 GCA_907164525.1 Lophiomys imhausi
CCTGGTGGGGCTGGGCCTGGAGCAGTGTGCTCAGCCTCCTGGTGGGGCTGGGTCTGGAGCAGTGTTCTCAGCCTCCTGGTGGGGCTGAGTCTGTAGAAGTGTTCTCAGCCGCCTAGTGGGGCTGGGGCTGGAGCAGTGTGCTCAGCCTCCTGGTGGGGCTGGGGCTGGAGCAGTGTGCTCAGCCTCCTGGTGGGGCTGGGTCTGGGGCAGTATTCTCAGCCTCCTGGTGGGGCTGGGCCTGGAGCAGTGTGCTCAGCCTCCTGGTGGGGATGGGTCTGGAGCAGTGTGCTCAGTCTCTGGGTGGGTCTGGGTCTGGAGCAGTGTGCTCAGCCTCCTGGTGGGGCTGGGTCTGGAGCAGTGTGCTCAGCCTCCTGGTGCTGCAGCCTTCACCACAGTTCCTCTTGTTGTACTGACTCCCAACCATAAAGTATTCTGATTCTAATTCATAACTGTGATTTTGCTACTGTTATGAATCGTAATATAAATATCTGTGTTTTCCAATGTTCTTAGACTCCTATGGGTCGTTCAACCCCAAGGGGTTGGAGAGCCACTGGTTGAAAGAACTGTTGGCCTAGAGAATAAAGAAGGACTTCGAGGAATAAGCTGTCAGTGAAATCTAAGAACACATTCCCACAAAAGATTAATCAAGAGGCAAGGGAGAAATTGTGAAGTTAAAGTAGACATAGCGAGAGGACACCCACCTAACAAGTGACCAAGCTTCGAGTCTAGGATGTAGCGGCAGCATGTGCTCCGTGACAGTCCTGAGGGCTCACAACTGACTCTGGTCAGCACAAATGACATGCAGATCCAACTAGGGTAATCCTACACAACGTAAGGCCTGCTCTCTTATTATGTCAGGGAAGGGCAAGGAAACTGTCCCTAACTAAGGGAGTCTGAAGAGGAGTGACAACTAAAAGCAACGTGTGTTCAAAGGAAATGCCAGGAACATGTGCTGGGACAGTCAGTGAACTCCAATGAGGCCAAGGACTGGATGGCAGTGAATCCACACTAACTTCCTGATTTGGAGAGCTGCATGATGCTGCATGGAACTGTGTCCTTGTTTGGGTGAACTACACACTGGAGTGTTTAAAGATGAGGCAACTTTTCTGCATCTTGCTCTTAAAAGGCTCTGAAGAAATGAGATATAATATGGGGAAACTGTATGAAGCAAACTTATGAGCTCTTTTCATGGTACTGAAAGTGTTTGTGACTTTGAAATTATTTCAAAATAAATTTTTAAAACGACCCAAAAGGACATCTAGTAAAGACACAGGTCTAGATCTCAGGAAATAAAGAGACCAAGAGACATAATTTAACCCTAAAGGGAAAACCCACCAAATACAGTAACAACAGGATTTGGTACAGTTCCTTAACTGGGCAGTGGTGCCACATGCCTTTAATCCACTCGGAAGGCAGAAGCAGGTGGGTGTCTGTGAGTTTGAGGCCAGTCTGCTCTACAAACTGACTTCCAGGACAGCCAGGGCTGTTACACAGAGAAACCCTGCTTTGAAAAAAAAAAAAAAAAAAGAGGGTGTTCTCAGGGAACTACTGTAAGTAGTTCAGAATGAAACTTAGAATCCAGATCCATAAGACAAGGCAGGACTCCAACAGACCTACGTATAAGGTCATTAATGAAGCCTACAGAGAAACTTGACCTTACCATGCCTGCAATGGGCCCTTCTGTTCCCTCAAGAGTACATGCACCCTCCCTCCCACACTTAACTTTTAGTCTATACTAAGAAGACCCTTTTCCAGGTTACACTAGTAGGAATTGTCTATTTCTCTCCATGGAATAAGCACGAGAGAGTGGGTCACTTGTTCTTTCAAGAGACAGTGAAATCATTTTCCCTAGATGGGCCTAGTATTTCAAAAACTAAGAACAGCTTTTCTCCTACTGGCTGTTTTTCTCCACATTCTCGCTTGTATGTATCGGTCTTCACAACATTAAAAGCTACAGTTTATTTTACAGAATATTCCTAAAAAGAAAACTCAGAACCAGCTCAGTTATGGTCTCTCTAATCTGAATGCAAAGTCTTCACAGAAGCAAGTCTCGTAACCTCAATGCATCTGGGCTGGGCAGAGTCGGGGGCAGGGAGGAGACTGAAGGTACAGAGGGAAAGAGATGAGAGAAAAAGAGAGGAGAGAGAGAGATTGGAGGAATCTTAGGAAATTCTCTCTCTACTCTCTGGACTGGAAAGGATAAAAGCCACCTAAGTAGAGTCAATTTGACATAAATAAGGCATTAAAGCCTTAATCTGATTAATCTAAATTTAGATACTTTACATCCATCCAAGTAAAGAGATAAAAGGCACTTTAAAAAAGAAATGTATTTTAAAACTCAAAGGCTTTTATGAATACATAACCAAGACAGTATTCCTCAGAGCAATCTGATGCATCAATTAGCTAGACATGTGAAAAGCAAAACAGTTCTGAAGTCCTACTTCTACCTTCCTGCCCAGAAAACAGTGCCCCAGGGAACAGAAGCACAATTCCAAAGTGAACGTGACCCACAGATTCCCACAGCCACATGGCTCAGAGCTGGGGAATACATCCAAACTGTTCACATTACCCAAGAGAGGGTAAAAGGTGTACCTGCATAAGACTGTCACTTTAGACGGGGGAGATGGGAAGCCAATGGTTCCGTGCTGTGGCTGACTTCCCTTCAGAGTGTTGGTCTGAACTTGAGAGGAACGTTACACATAAGGGGACTTTCACGGACACCCTGATTTATACAGCTCAAAGCAGGAGTGATACTGCTACACATGTTCTCTGCCAGGTCTCAAGCCCCAAGACCACCAAAGAATTGAATCTTTAAGCCCACAAAGGGCTTGTACTGAGACTGGGCATTCCCACAAGGGACCCCAGCCAGTTCTGGGACACAAGAAAGACAAAGGACACATTCCATACACTCATTATATCATGGATTCCCTGTACCACGGAGGAAAACCCCACTGTCCTACAGGCTGCTTTCCCACATGCAGAATGAAAAGGGAACCCACATTTTCACAGCAGCCTCACACTCTTCTAAGAAAGGCAGAGATGGGAAGATCTCTAATGGTATTAGGATGAGATGCATTCTGCATTGAGTCACACAAACATGACAATCATCATTACTCACCTCAACTCCTTTTTAAAGTGTGCTGTTTCTTTTAGCAGTGATGGAGATGGGATCCTGCGCCTGGCAATCAGGTAAGCTCTCTCCACTACAGAGCCAACCCCATCCCTCAACTCTTTTTATCAATGCTGTGTGTGTGTGTGTGTGTGTGTGTGTGTGTGTGTACATTTATGCATCATGTACATTGTGACCTGCAGAGGTCAGAGGACAACTTATAGGAGAAATTGGTTTTTTCCTACTACCATATGGATTCTGAGGCTTGAATTCAGAACTTCAGTCTTCTGTTTATTTGCTTTGTTTTGTTTTTGAGACAGGGCTTCTCTGTAGCCCTGACTATTCTCAAGCTCTCTATGTAGACCAGGCTGGCCTTGAACTCACAGAGATCTGCTTGTCTCTGCCTCCCAAGTGCTGGGATTAAAGGTGTGCACTACCAAGCCCAGTTTAGGTCTTCAGGCTTATATGCTCTACCCCATCCCTTCAAAGACAGGTGATGGTTTTAAGTAGGCAACAAATCTGTAGAAGATTCTCTAAAGGGGGCTGATGAAATTCTAATCTTCCTTTCCTAACTGCAGTCTGGAATGACTAATCTCAGGTCCTGGGGTAGAATGGCTTACATAAACAGCTGCTGGGTTCATGAACATTAAGAACTTACTTCCCATGCACTGGTGGCATGCTAGTCTATGGGTATTGTATGAAAAATCATTCTTTGGGATGTGAAAAATATTTATTTTGGATAGGACATGAACTCTAACTTCAGCCCAGGTAGGTACAGTGGCTTTTGTCTATAGTCTCAGCTACTCAGGATCACCCAAGTTAAGACCACTCAAGCAAGCAACAAAATGAGAATCCACCTCAGAAAACAAACAAACAAACAAACAAACAAGGAACACTGGAAACATTCTCTGCAAAATAGGGACTGGTGGGTCTGTCCCAGCAGATGGTGCCAAACCTGCAGGCAGGCCCACCCTCTCCACCGCTGCTGCCACCAGCTGAGAAAGTGGAAGCAAAGGATGAAGCTGAAGAGCCTAGTAATGACATGGTGGTGTTGAGATTTTGAGTAAATCTCTTTTGCTAACATGTTGAATAAAAAGATGAACCTGTTAAAAAAGGGGGGGGGGTGGGGAAGGGGGGCCTCAAGCCTAACCAGCCATCTATCAAAAGCACATTTTTTTAAAGGACCCAAATAGTAAAATATGGGTGATTCTACAAAACTCCAAATGTGTGGAAATATTCTTCTGAAATGAAAATTAAATTGCATTTGATTTCATAGCATTATTCTAATATCTGCCAGAAATGGAAATAATTTAATAGATATCTGCCATTATATACAAAGCAATTCCATAAGCAGTACTGTGACCAGGGACTCAAACACAAAAACAGTCTTCCTCCTTAGGCACTCACAATCTAGTTGACAGAAGAAGATGAATATAGTATATAGCTGTCATGCAAAAGGAGATCAGACATCATTTGTAAGCTAAGCAGGGAGCACAAGGTGAAACTTCTATTTTCCTTTACTTCAATGACACATTTTTGAGGCTTTATTTTTAAAAGACAGTTTTGCTGTTTTTACAGTACACATGCTAAACAAGTGCTCTACTGCTGAGCAACATTCTCAACCCCAAAAGACTACTTCTGAAGTGCATTTACCACAGGAAGATTCATTGTTCTTTTAGTCAATTAAAACAGAATATGGGAGAGAGTGAGTTCACAAACAAAAATTAATAACCACACTGGATTTTTATTTAAATGCATGGTTTCTTTTAAAAGATTCATCTAATTTTAATTTCTGTGTATGAGTGCTTTGCCTGTATGTATGTATGTGAGTGTGTGTGTATGTATGTATGTATGTGTACCATATGTGTGTAGCACTTGGGGAGGCTAGAAGAGAGATTCAGATCCCTTAGAACTGGAGTTACAGCAGATTGTGAGCCACCACCATGTGAGTGCTGGAAATCAAACCTGGGTGCTCTGGAAAAGCAGCCAGCGCTCTTACCTGCTGAGCCATCTCTCCAGCCCCTAAATACATGTTTTCTTTACAAAGAGTTTGTAGATGCAGGTCATGGATGCACCTATGAACTCTCAGTGACATGGCTGCCTGCATGAGACCTCCACAAGCCCATACCAGTCAGCATGTCCACAAGGGGGAAAGTTCACAAGGCCCCACCCTCACTGCTGAGGGAAAGTCAGTTCTTCAGAGACAAGCTGGATAGGTTGCCCAAGCCTAGGTGATCAGTCCTAAACCCATGAACACACTAGCTGGGCCCAGTAGGTTCTGTGTGTGTGTGTGTGTGTGTGTGTGTGTGTGTGTGTGTGTGTGTGCGCGCGCGCGCGCGCGCGCGCACATGAGTACGTCAACGTGCACACGCTCGTGCATGTAATGCCTAAAAGAAGAGAAAATTAAATTAATAGAGTAGGGTGTGGGGGAAGCACAAAGGAACTAGAAATACAGGGAATGGCTGAAACAATATAAATACAGTATACTCACATATGAAATTACTTTAAAATATGGTTCATAGATTTTTTAAAATTAAAATAGTGTATCCAGCACAGTCTTAGAAAATAAAAAAATTAAAATTAAAAAAGGCTGGGCATAGTGGTTCAAGTCTATAATCTTAGCACTCAGGAGGTTGAGTCACAGAAAGTACTTTGCCTCAACAAACAAAAAAAACCCAAGGCTGAAGAACAAACCAACCAGACTGAAATAAGTACCAGTAATTTGGTATTCTAGGCAGGCCTGTAGCTCACTGTGTTGCCTAGACTGGCTTCTAACTTGTAGTGATCCTCCTGCCTCTGCCTCCTGAGTGCTAATATCATAGACATGCCCACTGACTGTACCTATGAGCTATAATCCCAGCACTCAGGTAGCAGAGGCAGGAGCTACAAGCAAGTTTGAGTCCAGCCTGGGCTACAGAATAAAACACACTGCTCACAAACAACAGACGTACATAAAACTAAACATGTAAAGTATAAAAATAGTATAAAGACTATAAAACTAGTAAACATGCTAGTAAAGACCCTTACAGAGTGTGACGCTTAAAGGCAGTGTGCACTACAGTTTAAAGACAATGCTTTTCCTTTTAAGAACAGGCAGAACTTTATGACCTTTGAAATAGCAGTCTTTCCTGTGCCATGGGAAACAGATTTTCTCAGGCAAGGAAGGTTAGACAGGAGGAAGACAGACTAGGAGGGAAAGGGTGCAGAACGGTAGGATGCTCTGAGAGGCCATTTCCTCCCATGCTTCTAAGATCAGCAAAGGGGGTCCCTAAAGCCCTGAGCCTTGGGGAGTAGGAACCAGGTGAGGGGCCTGATGAGGGTGTGCCACATCTTCACTGAGTGAGATAAAGTCTCCCACTGTAGTAAAGTGAGGTTCCAAATTAGGACTCATTTGTAACAGTCTCTGTGAAGACTGCATTTGTATTCCCAAGACAGATCGGGAAAGCACAAGGAGCCACAGAAATAGAACTGGACCTGAAGCCTAGAGACCTGGGTCTAGACTTGGCTCCAGTACAGCATTGTTTTGTCTCACATTCCATCTTTCCGCCTTACTCTCGGCCCTCCCCTCCAAGCCTATGGTTCCACTTGCTAACCCAGTGTTCACCACCTCCCACCACAGGCCAGAGCCACATTAATACCTACACCCAAGCTATATGTCTACTCAATATCACAACTTTGTAAGGTAGGTATTTTTACTCCTGCATTATACAGTGAGGCACAAGTGATCCTCTTCTGTTGGTTGCTTTGCTTTTGAGAGAGGGTCCCACTATGAAGCCCAGGCTAGCCTGGAACTCTATATATAGCTCAGACTGATCTTGAACTCAAGATCCTCCTGCGGCAGCCTCCTGGAGTGCTGAGGCCATAGGCTGACTAAATTCTGTGATACAGATTTCCAGGGCACCGTCCATTTTCAGGGTTAGTGCCTTGCTTCTAAAATTCTGGCAGCCCGTCTATACAAAAGAATGACAAAAAGAGGCCAAAGAATGCTGAGAAACACATTTCTCAGATAACAAGAAGCAACCAGCTATAAAAACCTGAGAACTAACACTGATTTTAAAAGGCCTATAATCAGGTGGGTATGGTGGTGCACACCTTTAATCCCAGCACTTGGGAGGCAGAGGCAGGTGGATCTCTGTGAGTTAAGAGGCCAGCCTGGTCTACAGAGAGAGTTCCAGGACAGCCAGAGCTACATAGTGAGACCCTTCAAGTTCAGGCCTCCAACTTCTTTTTGTCCATGATTCAAAATACACAAATAGTGGTCTGCAGTGATGACAATTATAATTAGTCCTTAAGAGAAAAGTGTAAGCAAAAAGTAGAGCTGCACACCTGTAATCTCTGCACTTGGGAGGTGAGGCAGGGTTACAGGTTTGAGGCCAGCCTGAGCGACATTTTGAAAGTCTATTGTAAAGGAGAGACAGGAGAAGAGGGAGAGAGGGAAGTGACCTCCACCCACCGAAAGCAAGGACAATTTCCTTATTTGACTCTTTATCCCCCATATGTAGCACACTGACCAGTACATCCCAAGCCCTCACATATCTATGTAACAATGGCTAATGTGGGGCCGGTGTGTACCTGTAATGCTAGCAAAGAGAGGCAGGGGCAGAGGGATCGCTTGAACAGAGGAACCTGAGACAAACCCAGACTAATACAGCGAGACTGTATCAAAAGCAAATGGCAGCTGCTCTTACCAGACCTCAGCACGGCTGTTCTAACCTGTGCAGTATTAACTCCAACGATCCTAGAGGTAAGGACGGTTCCAACCCCCATTTCCAGATGAGGAAGCTGTGACACAACAGTTATGATCAGTTAAGACCAAAGGGAGGCAACACAAATGACAGCGTTTCAACCAGACATATATGAGTCATTCCAGCTTCTTAAAATGCAGAGGTTTAAGACAAACTGCAGTAGCTAGGACCTGCACTGGATCATAAAATAAGACAGACACTATTCCTTCTTCTATTTTGTAATACTCTACCCTGCCTCTCCTAAAAGGGTTTATATTTATAGCCTTTATCTCATTGCTTCTGAATGCTCCGGCAGCAGAACAAAAAACAAATAACAAAATAAAAACGGGTCTCTCCCCGACAGCTACATGAAATGACATAGTCAACAAAGGGAGAACTAAATTAATGAGCCTTCTCTTACGTTTCTGTTTTCTTTGCACAAGCAAAACTACCCTCGGAAGCATAACATTTAAAGAGTTCTACTTAAATCTACACCATTACCATCACCACCACTACACAGTCCAGGCTGGCCTGGAACTCACCATCCTATCTCAGCCTCCTGAGCACTTGCTTTGCTGGCATATGCTGCCTTGCCTAATTCCACCTACTTCCCCCCTTTTCTTCTTTTCTTTTGAGAAGGGAAGAGCTGTTTGAGACAGGGTTTTGCTAAGTAAACCTGGCTAGCCTGGAACTCCCTATGGAGCCCAGGCTGGCCCTGAACCTAAAAGAGATCCTTCTGACAGTGCTGGGATTACAGGCACATGCCACCCAGTCTGGCCTTCTGTCTACATTCACACACTGACTTGAGTGAACATAAACCTATCACAAATAAGAGAGAAGTTTGGAGTCCTTCCCAGTTCTCTGTGGTTGAAAGTGAAATTTTAAAAAATGGTGTTATAGGGGCTGGAGAGATGGCACAGTGGTTAAGAGCACTGACTGCTTTTCCATAGAACCCAGGTTCAATTCTCAGCATCTACATGGCAGCTCACAACTGTCTGTAACTCAAGTTCCCGTGGATCTGACTCCCTCAAACAGACATGCAGCCAAAACACCAATGTACATTTTTAAAATGGTGTTATATATTATGACAAATGGTATACCAAGAAATAAAATAAATTGATTTATTATGGTTGCCATCTTTTTAGTCCAATGACTTCAAATTATAGTTAGTCCCTGATCTTCAGCTGCTCAAATACCACACTGCATTAAGCAGAGAAAGACTTGTTAAGAACTGAGTTCAGCCAGGCATGGTGGCGCACGCCTTTAATCCTAGCACTTGGGAGGCAGAGGCAGGCGGATCTCTAAGTTCGAGGCCAGCCTGCCTGGTCTACAATGCGAGTCCAGGACAGCCAGAGCTGTTATACAGAGAAACCCTGTCTTGGGGGGGGAAAAAAAAAAAGAACTGAGTGTCGCTGGGCATGGTGGCACACGCCTTTAATCCCAGCACTCAGGGAGGCAGAGGCAGGGGGATCTCTGTGAGTTCAAGGCCAGCCTGGTCTACAAAGTGAGTCCAGGACAGTCAAGAATACACAGAGAAACCCTTGTCTCGAAACAAAAAAAAAAAAAAAAAAAAAAAAAGAACTGAGTGTCCCTTTCCTTCATGTTCTGAGTCTCTCTAAATCAGAAACCAACACTCACAAAAGAAAGTTGAGACAGCCTCCTTGCCAAAATAGCACAAAGAGCTAATTGTCCTTTAAGGACTGGTTCTACTTACTAACACCTTTCTAACACCAAAATAACTGAGACAACAGCATCCTTCAAGTAGGTACAGAGATACTTAAAACTCTGGTGCTGTCCCAGCCCCAATGTCAAACCATCCAGGATGACTGGGAAGAACGGCCTGGAACAAAATCAAATTGTTCCCCATCCTATCATCTGTGTTCTCCTGGGGTTTTATAGAGACGGGCGCATTCCAAAGGGTGAAGAAAGCTTAAATATGCAAAACTTAGATCACGATGCAGTCAACCAGAAAAGCCAATTAAGCAAAACACAAAGGTGTTTTTGTATGTCCGAGGTTTGCCTTTAAGGAAAACAAAAGCCAACCAAGATGTCTGAAATTTTGAAAATCTCCATTGTTCTAAGTTAAATCTGTTCTGATTCCCCCCCCCCCCCCCCGCCGCCCAGTAAGGAGTAACTCTAAGTCATTTTAAAGTAAGAGCAGAAACAGAGGGCTTTTAAAGCAAAGCCGCTTCTGATGGAAGAAGTTGCTGCAAAGCACTGTTAGGGCATATCCATTTGAAATATGAGCCACCTCACTGATGGCCTCGCAGGTCAGTTCCTCCAGTTCACCCCAGGCAGCAAGTCTCTTGATGTGTCAAGAGCACAACTTCAGAAAAGGCAGTTACCACCCTAGTGCTCTATCTCCCCAGGTAAGATCAGATCTTTGGTCTGTCGTAGTGTCTCACATCTTTAATCCCATCAATCAGGAAGGAGGCAGAGGCAGGTGGATCTCTGTTGAGTTTGAGGCCAGCCTGGTCTAACAAGCTAGTGTGTGTGTGTGTGTGT
>CAJQZJ010034265.1:3007655-3039939 GCA_907164525.1 Lophiomys imhausi
GAGGAGGAGGAGGAGGAAGAAGAGGAGAAGGAGGAGGAAGAGGAGGAGGAGGAGGAGGAGGAGGAGGAGGAGAAGCAAAAGCATAGAAACTTACAGCTTGGTCATAAAGCCCACATAAAGTTAAGGAAGGCATGATTTCTGAAAAAACAAATTAGTGTCCTCAGAAGAAAAGCCATATATTTTTGCATCAAGAAAAATGCCATGAAGGCATCTCGGGAATTGGCCCAACCTATTTCAAGTTGAAGGGCAGGAAAAAAAAGTCAAGTCATTTAAAATACTTTCTTGAGATGATACTGCCTCCAGAGTGTCCAGCACCAAGAGGCCCACCTTGTATGTGTTTCTCCGGATTTGTCTCATGATGCTCAGCTGACCAGGCTCTCAAGGGCAAACATAGCTATGGTGTAAGGAGCCCAGCTACAGTTTGATTCAGCAACCGGCAACGTCCACATGATGGTGCTTTTGCAGGCATGCAGAACGCATTTGTAAGGTCATGGAGACGTCTATGATCCCCTATAACGGCTTCCTTTCTTTTCAAAGGAAGGCTTGGGAGGCTGGAAATAGGGAAAATGTCAGGAGCCCTGCAGGCAGCCCAGAGCGGGTGCTTTGTAGTGCTGTGAGAGTGAGGCCTAAGCTACAAGGGATACCCAAGAGAGCTGGAGATGCCAGGAACATGGAGTGTTTGCTATGGAAAGCTGGAGGCAGCAAGAGGAGTTGACTGGAGAGGTAGCTCAGTTAGAAACGTGCCTACCTCACACGCATGACTGAGACCTCTGAGCGTGTCAATAAAAACAAAAAACAAAAAACCAAACCAAAACAAAAAACCTATACTACCATGGTGGTGCACGCCTTTAATCCCAGCACTTGAGAGGCAGAGGCAGGTGGATCTCTGTGAGTTCAAAGCCAGCCTGGTCTACAGAGTGAGTTCCAGGACAACCATGGCTACACAGAGAGACCATCTCAAAAACAAAAACAAAAACGAAAAAAAAAATCCTAGCCTACCTTTAAAAACTGAAGGGAGGTTGCTTTAGCAGTATTCAACCTCACCGGGTTATTGGAAGAACGAAGTGGGTCATAGAACATGATGTTGTTTCAAAATAAAAACCCTATAAAATATTTAGAGAAAAACAATGGAATCAGAGAGACTGGTATGTCTTGGTTGGGGTACTTGCTAATTTCATCATCTTAAGCAAATTAGTTGGCTTCCCAGGGCTTTACATTTTATTGTTTAGAAGGATGAGTAATGTAATGGCAGAATTAAGCCTTCCCAGTGAGAAATCACCCCAAGCGTTTCATAGATTAATAGGAACTCTTTATTGAAAGCACAGATCCTGACCCTGGCTAATGCCTATGGGATTCCAGCCACGAACAGAAGTCTTCCACAGATTATATGAGCTGAACTGAAACATGATCTCATGTATGCTTTTCTCTGGAGGTGGCTTTTTAGGTTCCTGCCCCAACTTACATTTTCTGAGCAATTGGATGGGTTTTACAGAAACAGAAAGAAACTGCAGTTTCGGTTATCTTTAGATTACACTCACTGGGCTGAGAAACAGTTCAGATTTAGCTTTGGAAAGAAATGTGTCCTCTACCTTCTGTGTCCTGGGATTGAAGGTGTGGGCCACCAACATTTGGTTAACACGTGTAGCCCAAACCTGTTATCAAACTCATGATCTTCCCAGCACTCAGGAGGCAGAGGCAGGCAGATCTCTGAGTACAAGGCCAGTCTGATCTACAGAGCAAGTGCCAGGACAGCCAGGGCTACACAGAGAAACCCTGTCTCTAAAAAAAACAAAAGAAAACATAACAGAAAACAAAAAAAGAAAGAAAGGAAAGAAGGAAGGAAAGAAAGAAAGAAAGAAAAGTCCTCAGTAAATCTAAATTCTAATTATCTTAGAAGCACAACTCTACTCCTTATCTATCATGGTTTCTAAGGGTTTCTAAGAAGTTCAGTTAGTATGCTGTGTGTCTTAGAGCTATGTCTGAGGCAATGGTTCTCCAGGCAAATTCTGTTTTTGTGTGACTTAATATTTTCTAAGCAAACTTATTGGTAAATCCTCTAAGACACTTGTTTGTCCTTTTTAATTCTTTTCCTCAGTAGTTCTTAATCCATATCACTGCTAAGGTTAAATGTCACACTGTCCACAGCAGTTACACCTTTCCTGGCATATGTAGTGTCTTCCTTTCTCTCATAAGTATGACCATTCAGGATTATTTTTTTTCAAAGAAGATAGTATTTCTAAGAATATTTTGTTTTGGCTATGAAATTGTCTACATGAATATTTATTAGCTTGAGGATTAAAGATCTATAAAATTGAACTGCTAAATGTATCCTACTTAATTATACATCAAGTATAATCCCAATGCTGAATATTTCATCAGTGGCTTCCCTGGCTGTGAGACTGCAGGGCCTGGGGACGAAGGCAATCAATTAACGAGAATTTGGTACATCCCCAGACAGATATCTTTTTTATTTTACTGCCAAATGAAAGCACAAGATTTTCCAAAAGTTTTTTTTCTTTTGTTTTGTTTTGTTTAGAGTAACTGACCCAAATTTTTTTAGAAGTCCTGAACGTAGTTTGGTCAGGATTCATTTTCCATCAGTAGTATCAGTAAGTAGTATTGTTTTTCCCAGTCTAAATGGTTATATATTGGTACTGAAGAGATGGCTTGGTGGGTAAAAAGCACATACTTCTCATTCAGAGGGTCCCAAGTGGTTCCCAGCATCCATATCAGGTGGCTCACAGCTGCCTGTAAGTTTAGTTCCAGGAGACCTATCAACCTTTGACCTCTGATGGCATCTGCATGTGACTAGTGCATATAATTTCACACAAGCACACATTCACATAGATTTTAAAAAGAAAAAAAAACATAAATGGTTACATCCTTTCTTTATCATGTTACCTGGGAGTTCAGTAGAATCCATCTGTGTTAGTTTGAATTAGAAATACGTCACCATTGGCTCCTGTATTTGAACACTTGGTTTACGGTTGGTGGTGCTGTTAGGAGCCGTTATGGAGTCCTGAGGAGTGAGCTTTTTGCTGGAGGAATCGCATCATGGAGGCAGGCTTTGAGGCTCTAGAGGACTCATCCCACCTCCTGTTTAATCCCTCTGGCTCCCCATGTGTGGATGGAGACATGATCCCAGAGTATCCTGCCCTTTCTGTCTGTCTGCCTTCCCACCATTACGACTCTATTCCTCTGGAACCACAGACTAAAATAGACCACTTCTTCTTGGTCGTGGTATTTTATCACAGCAACAAAAAAGTAGCCAAATATTGTCTTCCTTTTATTTCTTTACCTCTATAGAATCGCCTTAAAATAGATCATATACTCTCTAAGTCACTCCTGTGTGGACAAAGATGAATAAATGAAAACCTAGCAATACTCCTTCCTCTTTCCTTCCTTCCTTTTTAGAATTATTTTTCCATTTTTTGTTTGTTTGGTTGGTTTTTGGGTTTTCTTGTTGTTTTGGATTTTTTTGATATTTGGTTTTTTGTTTTTGTTTGTTTGCTTTTGAGACAAGGTTTCTCTGTGTTGCCCTGACTGTCCTGGAATTCACTCTGCAGACCAGATTGGCCTCCAATTCACAAAGATCCACCTGCCTCTGCCTCCCACGTACCGGGATAAAAGGCTTTTTTTACTTTTTTTTTTTTTTAAATAGCGCCTCACTATGTTGCCTACTATTGCCTTAAATTCACAATTCTCCTGTCTCAGCTTCCCTGAATGTGTGTAGCACTGTGCCAAATTTATTAGCAATCAGTTCACAGTCAATGCTATCATGGTGAAGGTTTTCTAGAAGATTCGGAAGCCTGACACCTGAAACATATTTCAACTGGCTTTCTAGTCACAGTTGAGAAACACATTGCTTGACACAAACAGCATGCTCAGTATGAACTGGCTCAATGTTTTGTCTCATCTCTCTACCTGCCCCCATTTCTCATAACCTTAGTACTGTAAGGAGATGTTTTGATGGAGAAGAGGATTTGGGTTCTGAAGCAAAGGGAGATGACAGGTATGTGGCCACCAAGGACACTCTCAGCTCTACACCTCAAAGGCAACAGAGACCTCCAAGTGACAAGCTTCACTAAATCCTGAACACGCCACCTAAGGACACGTTCACCTGTGCCTGTACCGGGGTCATATCACTCTCCCAGAGTGCTCAGAACAGGACTTAATGATTCCTGCAGGTAAGTTTCCAGATTGTATGAGCACACTTTTAAACAAGGTGTATGACAATGTCTAAGGGTGAGGGAATAAAGAGGGAACTAGTATTACATTTAAGACATCAGAGGAAAGAAAAACCACTACAAATAAATTTTCAACAGTCCCCTATTTGACCATGATTATTTCTTAGTACTCCCTATTTTTTTTTTTTTTTGTTTGCTTGTTTGGTTGGTTTTTGAGACAGGGTTTCTCTGTGTAGCCCTTGCTGTCTTGGAACTCATTATGTAGACTAAGCTGGCCTCAGCCTCACAAAGATCTGCCTGCCTCTACCTTTACAGTGCTGGGATTAAAGGTGTGTGCCACTATGCCTGCCTGTTTATATGTGCACCATATGTGTTCCTGGTACCCATGGAGGCCAGAAGAGGGTAGATCCACTTGGGCTGAAGTTACAGATGATTGTGATCTGCCATGTGGATGCTGGAAATTAAATTTGGATCCTTTGCAAGTGGGGTAAGCACTGAACCATTTGCCAACTCCTAAAGGTAGATTCGCACCCCCACCCAGCCCCACAGCCATGCCCTCAATATTTTCTCTTTAACAGCCGAAAAATATTCTGTCACGCCATTGCTATTGTTACTCATCTCTCTATTCCTGGACATTTAGGTTGTTTCAGGTTTTTTATTACAGTAAATAATGCCACTATAAATAGTTTTGTTATTGCTCCCATAGCTTATTTTCTTCTTTTGCATTATTTCCTGGGAGCAAATTCCTTGCAAGTATCATTAAGTTACAAGGATCAAAGAAGCTCTAGCTATCATTATCAACCCATCCTCCAAACAGACCCTACTGTGCCACTGCATCTTGAAAGACAGTGCTATCTTCCCTCACCAGCTCCTCTTGGGAGCTGTAAGGCAAGCCAGGGTGGAGTCGCTCTGCTGCATGGGTATGCCCTGGGCCTTTATAATGCTCCCTGAAGATGATTTGTAACACAGGCATGCATACTCCAGAATAAGATCTCACGTGGGATTGTATGATCCCAACTCCCAAGAGTGAGTCCTTGATTCAGTTGTCTTTTGGAAGTCATAAGATCAACTGAAGGCACTATGTCTGTCAGAAGTTACTCAGGTTCCCCCACCCTGCACCCCAAGAAACTGACATTTTCTTCTTGAATCAGAGAGCATCTCTCCACTTGTACGTCAGGAAAAAAAAAAGTATGGTGTCTGTTAGAAATAAAGGCTAGAGATTAGTGCACGGTTTGCCATTCCAAACCGGGTGCCGAGGGATTGGGATAAACTATACCAAGCAAAGGAAGTTCTGGAGAGCTAGAAATGGCTTCAGAATCTGTGGGGAGATATAAAAAAATGGGGGAGGGCTCTTTTCAAATAGGTGGGGGGTTATCTGGACATTGCATATTAATATCATACATGGCAAGAGTCCCATTTGAAATTATGGAAAGGTTAAGGTCTGAATCATACAACACCTAATGGGACTCACATGACAGACACTATCTAGGTGAAAGTGCAGCCGGCATTGTGGGAAAGTCTGGACAGTGAAAGGAAGCAGGACTGGCTTGGTCATCTCCCCAGCTGAACAGGTGGCCTTGGACAAGATTTGGTCCTCCTTAGGTTTCAGCTTCTGGGAAATGAAAAGCACAGTGCCTCCATCCAGTCTCTGCTGGCCAGACAAAATGACAGTGTGTGCCAGGCACCCAGTAAGTGGTCATTGCATACACAAATGAGTCGCTGAATAACCACCTAAGGCTTCCCCTAACCTTAGTGAGTCTCAAACTTTAATGGGATTATCACTTGGGCAGCTCCTCCAAGAAGCAGATTTTCAGATTCTATCTCCAGAAATTCCAGCTCTGTGGAATAAAAGGATGAAGCCTGGGAATCTACATATATATCTAAAGTCCATAGTGTTTATGCTATTAGTTCATAGGCTGTACTTTGAGAGACAGTGTCTTAAACAGAGAATTAAAACAAAGAAAAAAGTTTTCTATCATTAATAGGCTACAAAAACTTGATAATATCCGGGAGATCCAAATAGAGAGTGATTTTATTTTCAAGACACTGCAGGTAGTTCTTACCTAATGGAATTAGAAATGTGCTACGAGACATCTTATCTTTTAGCTTGTGATGGGTGAATGTGTCCTTGATCTGTCACAGCAATCTGTCTCTCTTCCAGACTGTGGTCCATCTGTCCCGCTCAGCACGCTGACAGACATGGCACCTTCAGTCTTCTGCTATTGCACGTTGGATTTGTGCCTCATTTCCCACGGCTGGACTTTAAGTATCTTTTATTGTTCCATCCTCCACAAGCATCACAGAAATCCTTTGCAGTGATAGGCATTTCAAATACATATTTTAATGAGTATAGATATACATATTGAACTGTTGGCCAATACTCATTGGCAAATCCTTTGCCATGAAAATGGCTCAGACACAGTCGTGATGGGTTTAGGTCAGGCTTTGGGAAAGATGAGTAAGTGCTTCCTCCTGTAGCACAGGAAGAATTCTTACCTCACAGGACGGTCGGAAAGATTAAAGAAGAAAATGTTTATAGGGTGCAAAGTGCAAAATGGTACATTTAAGGACAGATACTGGCTCTTGGAAGTGTGCCTGAAAGGACCACAGAGCATATGCATAGCTGTTTTCAACATCCGTCTTCTGATGCAAAGTGACTAACTGGTTATTTCTAAGAAAACTGCATGTTTTTTCTTTCTATTTGTGGTGTGTACATGTGTGTGTGTGTGTGTGTGTGTGTGTGTGTGTGTGTGTGTGTACATATACTCAAGCACATATGTGTGACACATGTGTAAAGGTCAGAGGGCAACTTGCAGGAGTTTGTTCTCTCCCTCCACCATGTGAGTGTCCTTACCTACTAAGCCACCTTGCTCATTCAGCTTACTTTGTTCAGGTTTGCTGACAAAAGCCATGTGACTGGCACAGGCATTTTGCAGGCACTGTTCCCTTGACTCTTCGTCTTGCGTTTTGAAACAGGGTCTCTCACTGAACCGGAGTTCACTGACTTGGCTAGACTGGCTGGCTAGCAAGCTGCAGGGACCCTCCTGTCTCTCCCTTAGCAGCTTGTGTTATCATATCCCGCTTTTCATGTGGGTGCCCTCATGTTTAGGTGGCAAGCACATGAACTGTCTCCTCAGCCCCTTTTTCTTTTATTCTAAGGTCTAGGATTTTAAGCTTTAAGACACTGGTTGTCCGGAAATGTGTATGGATCCTCTTTGGAGATGAGAAAGCCATTTTACCATCCCAGCTTTCACATAGCAGGTACAACCAAGGTTTACGCTCTGCAGACATTCTCTGGTCACGCGATTATCATGACTTTTCCCTCATTGAGGAGGAACATCTAGTTTCCAAAATAAAAAATATGAATCCCACCTGAAACAAGACACATGACTTCCAGCTCTGTACTGTAAGTAGGAAATCCAGGATTGAGGCAGACACTGGGATCTCAGTGTTGCTGTGAGAGCAATAGATTTGCCTAATCCTTTGGAAAATAATAATTATAAGAGGTCTATGCCACGGAGGAAATTATATAATATATGTGAACTATTATAGCTTCTGTAGGAATTTTATCTAAAAGCAAGAAAACTGAGACAATTCTTGGTGTCTAAAAATAAAGTGGCTAAGTGATTAAAATATGAGAGATTTATTTGATAGATTGTAAAGGAATTATTCTAAATGGTTACACAGACCTCAAGAATAAGACTAAGTAATAACATGAAACAAAGTGAGAAATGCAGTAACATGTAAAATGTTCATGGGTACATTTAAACCAGGAAAAAACAAACAGCCGTAAAATTTAGTTTAAGCTCAGAACTCTCTGTAATTGTGGAGTGATGCAGAACCTCCCAGCGCTTCCTGCCTCTTACAAAACCCAAGAAGAACCTTAGGCTTAGGTGGTGGGATTGTGACATCATCAACATTCCAACCAATCTCTTTGATGATTATTTGCACAGCTTACTCCTTCTCACTGAGTGGAAGTGTTAATCTCCAACAGAAAAGGAAGAAGAAAACTGCATTAACAAAGAAATATTTGTATATTGGAATCAAAATACAATGATGAAAATTGAAAGTAATCCTTAGAGCTTTTCCTTTCTAAGTGTCCCACTCTACTTGCTATGCTAAATCTTAAAATAACTTGACAACTCCTTTACCCATTTGATGTTTAAATGTTGTTTTAAAATGTATACCTAGGGAGGTAGAGGCAAGAGGATCAGAAGTTCAAGCTATCCTTGGCTACAATAGTGAGTCGGAGGGCAGCCTCGACTACATGAGAGTCTTAAATAAATAAATAAATAAATGAGATTTCCTAACTCCTAACAGAGTAAAAGATAATACTTAACAATTTTCTGAGGTGATCTACAAATGTCTCATGGTTAAAAGGGAAACCTTTGATTTCTCAGACCTAACTGCTTTTATAGGAAGAAGAGAAGCTCATCCACCCACTCTAGACTCACCTGTCCATCTTGGCACGTTAGCCTCTACAGGGAAAGTTTCTCCAAACTGACCCGGGTGTTGACAAGGGAACGACGAGAGTCTGCAACCCTCTATCTTTATCTTTGAATATGTTCACCACATTAGCAAATATAGTACTAATGAGGACTGAGATTTCTATTCAGAGAGCATGTTTAGTAGGTCAGTTCTGGCTTTCTCCTAAAACATAGGGGTTTGGGCTTCCTTCAGGTTTACTGACACTGGCCAGGTGTTCAGCACAGGCATTTCATAGATAACTGTTGGCTTTTCGCGACATCAGTGTGAAGACTCATTTGAGTCTCATTTACATATGAGTCTCATTTACAGTTGAAACCATGGGCCAAAGAGGTTCCTTGATTTGGTTGCCCAACACAGAATCAGAATTCTCATATAATATTTTTGACACAAGACTAGCATTCTTTCCACTATACCATATTTACTTACAATAACCAGATGTGTCAAAACAATGGAAAATTCTACTCCTATTTACCAAAGATAGCCTCTTGCTTTATGTCTGCAAATACTTTGTTGTATCTTAAATATAAACATAAAGTTTGTGCTTGTATTTTCTTAAAGCAACAGAAGACAACAGGATGATCAATCCAATATTTTAAGCAGAGTTTCAATCAATCAGTCAAAGTACTTTTGAATTATATGTATCTCAAATACTGCTTTACTATAGCCAATGAAAACCTGCCACAGGCTTCAAGCTAGCAGTTTCACATCATTTGGGTCTCTCCAACGGTGTCACTCCTAAACTTCCTTTGATGCAGCATATTTGTTTTGTAGTATGTCCCTTTGTGAAATTCAGAAATGACTGAGGCCTATCTGAATTCTATGGATGGCATCTGTGAGAGAAGTCATATCCTTTAACTCTGTACTTAGTGGTGTCTAAATACCTTACATTTATTACTCAACACTCTAAAAGGTTGATAGCCATTACCCTAATTTCCAAATATCTAGGAAACTCAGACATGGTTTAGGGTTGGAGGTGTAGTTTGGTGGTAGAGCATACACTTAGGATGCGTGAGTCTCTGGGTTCAATTCCCAAGAGCACACTCTGAAAAGAAGGAAAACAAAGAGGATTTTGTGAAACACACCAAAGACTTCCTGTTGATGCCTTTCACACCTTGGACAGCATGTGTAAGTAGATGATACTATAAAAATCAAACTTCAGCCCGATGCTTGCAATCTCAACCCTCAGATGACTCAGCCAGGGGGATTAAAAGTTCAAGGCTACCCTGAACTGTATATAGTGAAGCACTGCCTCAAACAAAATCAAACTTAGATGAACATCGATTTGGTAGGGAAATGAGATGTAAATCAAAATTATGACGTTTTCTGCTTCCTGGAGGGTCTTTACATTTTTGTTATGTATTATTGAAGGATTCTTGAAGAACCCCTTCGGCTTTTCTTCAGCTTGGAGTCAAGATGGGCCCACTGAGTGTTCCACACTCCTTGTTACCCCAGACTTGCCCAGGATATAAGGGCCTCTGTGCTTCTCCCAGCTCAGGCAGAGAGCAGTACAGTCCTCTCCTTTACACCTTATACCAAGGGAATCTGCCCCCCCACCAGCTGTCTAGTCCTACCCACGATCTGCTCTGGCACTCTGCCATTCCTCACCATTGAAAATCCGAGAGGCTTATAGCTTTGCATTCCCAGACCTGATAATGTGCAGTGGATATGGGGGGGTGTTTTTTTGCATTCTCAGCCCAATTTTAAATTCCTGTCTTCTAAAAATGGAGCAGCTGAGTTTAGAAAGTGGCTCTTTGTAGTAAATTCTTAACAACTTGGTCTCTTTTAGGATACACATCAAAATAAAGGATTGGAATGGGGGGGAGACTTAACAGAGTTCGGAAATTCACAGACTAGTGGGACTGAAGTGAGGCTAGAGTGGCCTAGTGAGTTGTGAAAGAGATTGACTGGTACGCAGTAAAATCCTCCAGAGAAAGCTCTGTGACTCACAGAACGAGGATCAGCCTTTCACAGCTGCCCAGGTCAATTTTTCTAGGATGTCACCATGCACCAGAATTACCCAAAAGGCTTGCAAAACACAGATCTCCGGGTCCATAACTTTTGATTTAATAGTATCCACGGATTTTTATTTCTATCTGGTTCCCGGGTGATGCTGATGCTGCGGGTCCCAGTCTATGCCTTGAGAAGTACTGGCTGCTGAATAAGGACAATCCATCAATGCCACAGTAGGCATGCAGTTTGCAGGGAGACTCGGAATTAGTACTATAGTAGAATACCACTACTCTTCATTTCTTGGTAACCCCAACATCTGCTCTTACCTTCCAAATTGCTCAGGGCCAGTAAGGGGCAAAAATAGCATTCCTCTTCTATTCTGCAGTATGTACCATTAATACTCATTCCTGTTTAAAAGCTGTTTTCTGTGAGCAGGAGACTCTTATATGTTATTGTGCACCTAATTTTTTGAAAGCGAAGCTTTCATCTTATGAGATGTAATTAAAAGGGGCGGTGTGGCCGAACACTCCCTCTCCCTTGCATTTTTAACTATGAAGGTAGGCAAAGGTTTGTGACTCAGACAAGTACTCTAGAAGGCACTAACTAGCCTGTCCCTATCTGAAGGGATGCATATAACCCAAGGTGCAAAGTTAGGGGAGCGATGATAAACACCTCACTTTGCCATAACACAGCGAGTGGGCGGGGTGATCGTGAAGGCCTAGCCTGGGAGAGGTCGCTCCGCAGCCGGCCCTCCGCAGAGTTCCAACGTGACCTCGTGTCGCCCTCCAGACCCTCCCGGGGGACGCGCGGTGCAACCAAGCCTACAGCGGTGGCCGCGCGCCGCCGCGCAGCCCTCCGGCCTTCCCATTGGCGGACGGCGCCAACAGCGCTCGCCTCGCCCAGGCGCCGGCGGGCGGGAGGCCGGGGCGGGGTAGGCCTCGCTCGCGGCGGGCTGTGGCCGCAGTTTTGAGCTGCTGCTGGGGAGGAGCAGGGCGCGGGGCAGGAGGAGGCAGGCCCATGTGGGGCGGCGGCGGGTGGCGGGGCCGGGTGCCCAGGGCGGCCCTACGGGACCCGCCCGGCCGGCTCCCGCTCGCCCTGTCTGGCCCACCAGTCCGGCCTGCGGGCGGGGATGCGCGGTGTGGTCCAGCTCCCCACCGCCTTGCGGGGCCCCTGAGGCAGAAAGTTTGGGGGTCGGGAGCGGCCCACCTCCCGCGCCAATGACTGCCCAAGGACCGCTGCAGCCCGGCTTCACCCGCGACCTGCCTCCGCTCCCCAGGTCGGAATGAACTACCCCAAGGCTCCCCCTCTTCGCCCCTCCCTCATCTTCCTTTAGAAAGATATTTTTATTAAATCCAAGAACTCGTGATCTGCCCACTCCCCTCGTCCATAATTTAAACCCCGGGTCTTTTGAGTGCAAGAGGGGGTGCGGTCTCCCCCCAAGACAGCACGCTTAGGAGGACAGATTCCCCTTGCCGACCCACTTACACCATGAAGAGGTGCAAATCGGACGAGCTGCAGCAACAGCAGGGCGAGGAGGATGGGGCTGGGATGGAAGACTCGGCTTGCCTTCTGCCGGGCGCGGACCTCAGGCCTGGGGAGGCCTCGGGTGCTAACTCCGCTGGCGGGCTAACTTCAGATGCTGGCGCTGCGGTGGCACCCAACCCGGGTCCCCGAAGCAAGCCTCCTGATTTAAAGGTGAGCGCAGACCGTCCCCAGGCAAGCCCAGCCCGCCACGTTGCTTTCCCCACCTCTCGCAGAAGTGTCTTAACAGAATAAAAGTGATGGGGAAGCTGGCAGAGGTCAGAGAGGATGAACGATGTTCGACTGGGACCCGAGAGGGAAGTTAGGTACCATTTGTATCAGCTCCATCTCAGGCCTCTGTGTTCTTCGTTATTAAGCAAACCTTCTAATGACTCACTCATCTGAGATTGTTTGAAGAACGTGTGTGAAATGCTATTTGCAGACAAAGGGCTGGAGAGATCTAAGATGCTAACTTAAAAAGTTCACAGTACTCTCCCTCCTGTCGGGAGACTGGGGAAGAAGATTCCAGCATGGGAAGCTGAATAGGTGACCGTTACTTTCCTATGCCAATTAGACTCCTCCGGGTGGGATTTTTTGAGCACCTTTCCAAACGAAGCTCAGTTTGTCCATCTATGAAAGGGGGGTGTAGCTATCTTGCCGTTAGGTGGAGCCAGAGGTTAAACTCGTGCTTGGAGATCCCCGTCTGCCTCCTGAACCAACCCCTAGGGTGGAGAACTGACAGGTGGCAAGGCACAGCCTGGGCTGGTTGGGGCCTCTGTCAAGTTGCACACATGCTGAGCCGGCAGCTAAAACCAGAATTGGAAATGGCCGTTCACATGGAGCTGTTTATTTTCCAGCCCAAGATCTTCCAGACAATTGGCGAGCTGTATTGAATCTATCTCTGTGTTAATTACAGCAGCACCCGCGATAAATAATGCTTTTTTGCTGGAGTCACCGCCGGTACTGCCAGCTCAGCCTTCTCAGGCCAGCTCACAACTGGGCTGAGAGAGATGTCAGCTCCAGGAAGGAACTTAGATGCCTTAGGGATTGATGCCTTGGAAATTTTCTCCGGAGAGGGTGCGGGGTCTGGGATAGGGGAGCAGAAAGGACTCCCTCTAGGTTAAAGCCTGTGTACTTATGGCTGCTGGGCGCTGAGGAGCTCACTAGAGTAAGCCAATGACATTCCTCCTTTGGCCTGAGCATCTCAGAGTCAGGAAGCCAGGTGAGTGCATGTGTTCCTGTGTGTGTCCGGGTGTGTGTCCATCCCTTGGGGAAAGAGACCCCCTCACCTGTTGTGTGGACTTTTAAAATTCTGTGGAAGTTTTGCAAATCTGACCTCTTCCCACCCACCTTATGTCTAATGATAGGCTCTGTTGGACACCTAGGCTCTCTTCACAAAGCTTGTGATTTCATCAGACCCCAAGAAGTGTCACTCCCTCCCGCAATTGACATGTTTTCTAAGTGAGATGCAAGCACAAAGAAGTCCCTTTAATGCTGCTGAGAGGAACAGGGAATGTTCCTTTGGCCTCACTCTGCTGGCTGTAGTATTAGGGGGGGGGCTGCAGTTTCTCGGTGTATATAAAACTGCCTGAAGCTCCTTGTTTGTGCCCTCCTGTGTCATCTTTTGTTTTTTGATGACACTCATTTTTGTCAGGGGCAGATAGAGCAACAGCTCTGCACTTGACTATAACCTGTTAACTGCTGAAGAATTGAGGATTGAGGACCCTCACCTACACACATACACATCTACGTAGCCCAGCAGTGTGGTCCTGAGCAAGAAACAGCTACTGAAGCTCATGCAAGCCCCCGGGGAACACACAGTGTGCTTGCTTGTTTGCTTGTTCATCTCTGTCTGTCTAATCACAACATGTTTACAGACACTTTGCTACCAGATGTGACTTGGGGGCCACCAAAATTTTGCATGTCATTTAACTTTTCTGAGGAAAGGGATAAGGGATATTGGAGTGTGGCCAAACTTATTTTCCAGTGCTGGACAAGTTTTCCAAGGCTGACAGTTTAGTGGAAAAATTTCACTATTGTCTCGGGAACTGGGTGGGAGTTGACTTGTTCTGAATTTGACAGTGGTACCAAAAGGGACGTGTTTACTTTTTAATTTGTGATACCCTTTGTCCCATACCTGTGTTTGGCTGGTGCAGTTCAGCAGTTCTGGCTTACTTTTGCTTTCATTTTGAACTTGGAGATAGGGAATTTCAATCCCTTAGTCCCACTTCTGTTTTCTTGGGACAGCTCCAGGCTTTGTGACTGAGTGTCATGGAGGAAATCATCTTGATTCTTGAGCAAGGAGCAAAAGCATGTAAGGCCCTGTCTAAAGCACCTCCGTGGTAGGAGAGAAAGAGGAAAATTCAGTCTTTGCTAGAGATCTGAATGATGCTTCACAGTGATGGCCAACAGTGTCACATGCTTTTACTGTCTCTGATCCTTCAAGGAGCATCATACTGTGTACTGTACATTTCTCAGTTTATTTTGTGTGGGTTTAGGGGAAGAGGTCCTGAGATCATAACTAGAATCTCAAGTATGCTAGACGAGCCCTCTATCACTGTAAATTTCTTTTGCCGTTGCTTGGAATCTGTGATTATGGAGTGTGTAGGACCAGTGGGGAAATAGTTACATAGTAGCAATTTTTAAATGGTACCTATAACAGAAAAGCAACCTGCAAATGGGCCTGGCCCCACAGGAGACTTGTGTAAACACCTCTGAGACTTTGCCAGAACTTCACATAAGCATGTATCCTCCCGGGGAGACCTCAGCGGACAGTTTGTAAGGGAGCCCAATAGTTTAGCATGGATTCCTGTCTGACCACCCGAGCTCATGTCTCTGTTCATTTGTTCTCATGGTCCCATCCTTTGCGGCTAACTGAGCCCCTGTTTGTTAATGAGAGATGCTGAGGTGGCTTGCCACGGAGACTGCTGGCTGACCAAAAGTATAACAGAATTCTCCAGCAAGGAGACTGGCTGCAGTGAGAAGGGGAGGAGCTTAGGAGATCTCTGCGGACTGAGATCCTGTTCAGAATAGAGCATGTAGTTGAGGCCTGGGTGAATGTCTGAGCTGAGCTTGCTGCTCTGTCCTGAACACTGGAGAAGCCTGAGGGTTGGGAAGGCATTGTCCACCTCCCACCACTCCAATCCCACTGCTCAGAACAGGAACAGAGCATTTCCTGGGAGGAAAAGCCTGGGGGTGCTACCCAGGGACAGCTCCCACAGGTGTTTTGTCCCCTGATTAAAGCCGGATTTCCCCCTGGGATTTCTGATCAGTAGCATGATCATTCCTTGAAGAAAAAGGGGGAGTTCCACCATCTATTGTTCCCATCTGGTTGTAAGCACTTTTTGACTCGAGGCTCCTGTGGGTTGTTTCAGATAGTGTTCTGCTGCTCATACCATACTCTGTTCTCCCTTCCTGCTGAGTGAGGGTAGGGCAGACAACAGACAGCCAAGGGGAATTCACAGCTGAACTCTAGGTGGTTCTCCTGAATGGGTGTCGGACGTGCTTCAGTGTCCTGTGAATGGCTCCTATTCCTTCCCGTTCTTCAGTGCATTGGTGAGAGGGTAGGTTTGTGCAGTCAACAGATAACCGGACACTTTTAGAAGGAAATATGTTATTATAAACACTGAAATAGGACATGCATATAAAAGTGTCCACAGAGAGTCACGTGTACAGTTTAATAAAAGCAAAAAACAGACAGGTCATCTGTTCATTCCCCAAGTCAAGAAATTAACATTGACATTCCCAACCTTCTGCATTTCTGTTCTGTAGTTCTGTTTTATTTTATTTTTTTTAGGGGCCAGGAGTTGGTTAAAATTTGTGGTATCTGTTTTTAGGGTTTTTTTTTTTTTTTTTTTTTTTGGTTTTTCGAGACAGGGTTTCTCTGTTTAACAGCTCTGGCTGTCCTGGACTCGCTTTGTAGACCAGGCTGGCCTCGAACTCGCAAAGATCCGCCTGCCTTTGCCTCCCAAGTGCTGGGATTAAAGGCGTGCGCCACCACCGCCCGGCTGGTATCTGTTTTTAAATAAAGGTGAAACTAGCCACTTTTGGGGGCAGTTTGAAAGTGTCCTGGAACTTTGGATGATTCAGTGACTGGCGTATAGCTATCCTGGAGACCTACTGTCATTTAGAAGTGGTATGGTCAGTTTTAAGGATCCCTGCAATCTGTGGGACATGGGCCCCTGAGGTAGATTTCATCAGGGGAGGCAGGATTGAGGGAGCCCTAACCCAGGAAATGAAAACTTCAACAAGGCAATGCCTTCATTTTCAGGCGAGCCTCCAGGTCCCCCAGAACTGAACACTTACAAGAAAACACCCAGGACACCCAGGCTTCAGTGTGCTTGGAACACATGCAGTAGAGTATGAAACATGGGCTCATCAGGAAGGATGCTTGAAGAGGAGATGGCTTTAGATAGGATATTAAAGAAAGGGCAGAGCATTAATTAACAAATGAGAGGAAAATTTCTAGCTTGGATGAGTAAGATGATAAGAACTCAGACCTCAGTATAGTGTCTACCCTGTTCCCTTTCCCTGCCGATGCCAAGGATCAGAGAACTCTGAGGAATGCTGAAGTTGCTAGTTTTGACCTATCTATTTACCTTATGGGGACAGAGGATCTGGAGGCCCTGGACTGCCCCCAGCCCAGCCTGCAGCAATATTCAGAGCAGCCTGGTCGCTGGCAGGGAAGCATGTGGCAAATGAAGCTCTCTGTTCTGCCACATATTGGGTTCTAGATTCGCTCCCAGCTGCCCTAGTTGCAATTCAGAGTTTACAGAATGTGCTTCTTTTTCTGTGTGTGTATCCAATTATGGCTTAGCTGCCAATCATATTAGAACGTCTTCCTCTACAAGGAGTTGAAGCATTCATTAGGTTATGAACATAGAGGTGAGGTTAAATGATGCTGTGGATAGGGAGAGAATCGATAGGTTCTTGGGGTATAGTGGGGTGGTCTTACTGCCAACCCAGAATCACCTTCATTTGCCTCTTCCATGAGACTTGGCATCTCCCCTGGAAATCTGCATCAACTAGGATGGTGCATCTTTGGAGTGAGGCCCTGGCTAAGCAAGAGTTCATAAAGAAGGGTCCTCTCTTGTCTGCCAAACACAGGAGTCTCTCACTTGTGTTATGAAGTTAAAACTGCTGGAAGAGAAGAGGCACGTTGTGGATCTGACTTCTCAAACCAAACCACCAAAGGTTGTCCCATCCCAGCCACCTTAGCTAAGTGTTAGCCGCTGTAGGAAACAAAGCTAGCTGCAAGGCATGGCTCCCCAGAAAACCTCCTGAGCCATCTGTGAGGACTGTAAGTGCATTCTCATTCCAAGCCAACACATTCTTGGCAATTAGGAAGATGATAGATGGAAACAGGGTCCGAGCGAGAGCAAGAGGGATCTGGGTTAAACACAAGCAGAAACTGCTCAACTGGGCATCTTGAAGTTTCAGAAAAGATTAAGCCTTTGGAAAAAGGTAGTTCTCTAAGGATTACATCACTTTTTAGGATTTTATTGCAGACTTGAAGCAAATAAATACACTGTAATAGCCATGTTTGCGTTGAGGTCTCTGCCAGGTAGTAGGCGAGATGGTTGCTGCTGGTTGCTGTCCTCATCTTGTCGGGGATTCTGCAAACTGGTGGGTGAAAAGTTGGAGGGCCCTCAGAGAGAGCTCTGGAGTCTAAGTCGTGAGACAGTACATGATTAATTGCAAAATGAGTGGCGCAGCTAATGAGTCCTCATGGGTTCAGAGTAGAGGGATGTCATGTATGCTGGTGTGACCAGAAAAGGCGTAGTGGAGTGGATAGATGGAGAGGGATAGCTTGGGAGGGGAGAGGCAGAGAGAGGGTACATCCCAGTGACAACTTTAATAAAAATCTCTTGTTCTGGGATACATGAGTTAGTTCTGTCCAGAGACCCCAGTGGACAAGGTGACCTCTGTTAGCTCCAGCCTGTTCTAAGTGAAAAAAGGCACAAGAGTTCAAACGGGCGGGGGTGGGGGTGGAGGGAGGCTCAGCTGCTCTTGCGTTAAGTAAGCCCTGCTTTTTGTTTTGTGGTTTTGAATGTGAACTGATCCTGGGGAAGAAGAATGATTCCAGAAACCTCCCATCGCTGTGTTTCCAATAGAAACCCCAAGCAGGCTGGAAACCAGGAGCTGCTGACTCTCCATCACTCTGTGGTCAGTAGCACGAAGCCTGGGGTGATAGACCCTCTTCTGCACCCCCTCTGCAGCCCACCTTGGCTGCTCCGGGAAAGGGGGGCCCCACAGTGGAGAGTTAACATTTCCCTCTGGATCCTGACAGTCTCTGTGGGTTTTCTCAGTGACTCCTTCTCTAATGCTGGCCCTGTTTCCATAGAGACCCTATAAATAGAGGAAACGTTGGCGACCTAGGCTTATAAAGGCACAGGGTGACCCAGGTGCCCTTACAGGCATGCCTGCGGTGGGGCAGAGGGAGCGCCAGACCACGTGGAGGAAGGCTACACGTCGGCTACCTGGGAATCGTTAGCTGTATTGTGCCTTCCCGCAGCCATCTCAGCATTCCCGAGATTTTGATGAGAACACAGGGACCTGTAGGTATTGGAAACTGCTTTAGGTCATGTTTTTTAGCCAAATGGTGCCGAGGACACTGTGCCCTGAAGCTGGCATCTTTAAGCTGTCTTTGCAGAATCTGGAGCAAACTTCCCTTTGTTGGGCCCACACCCAGGGAGGAGGACAGCTGAAGCCTGCTGTTCAGAAACCACAGGGTTCTCAGGAAAGAGCACCATTCTTCCTGAGAGCACAGTGCTGCCCATGGATCACCTCCGTACTCTTGAAGACAGTTCCAGGGGAGGGACGGTACAACTCCCTCGCTGCCCTCCCCAGTTGTGGTGCCTCCTCCTGGAAGCTGCCCATACTCTCCATGGGTAGAAAGAGCTCGTGCCCCATCCCTGACTTCAGCCACGCTCCTCTCTCTTCCCAACACATGGTTTTGTCTGGCCATCACAGTGGCTTTTGGCAGCTGGAGGAAAGCAAAAGTCAATGTGGAAGAGCAAGTGACATTTAGAAGCTGGAACCTGTTAGTCAGAGCAGGTGGCGCTTTCTGCTGCGTTGGTGGCTAAGTTCCCTGGAGCTAGTCGCCATGGTTTTCCTCACTTCTGAAACTTGGGGCTGGGTATGTATATGCACAGAGGTTTTTTTCCCCCTCATCATGTTATGTCAAAACCCTTAACCATCTCGCTGACACCCACAGGTAGAAGCAGCTGGCCTGTGTGTCACCCTGCTATTCTTGCTTTTTACTCCCCCTACCCCACATTGTTCTCTGACTTCTTTTTTCTTCTTTTCCTTCATATCTAGCATGGACTTTAACAGAGTCCTGGGTACTGCTGGTACAAATATCCTTTACCTGCAGAGCAGCTGGGGAGGGGAGAAATGAAGACTTGAAGATCTGTAGCTAGAGGCTTGCCCAAGTCCTACAATGAGTACTGAGCAGACCCTCCCTCCCAGTTCAGTGGCCCTCTCCCTAACCCTGAGATTTTTTGCTATGTTTCCATCCTGCCTAGGTATTGTCCCAGGAGACATACAACACCACAACTACTATAGTCTCATGTCAGGTGTGGGCCAGGAAAGGTAAATTAGGTAGAGGTTGGAGGCTCATCTTTGTGGTTTGGATAAGTCATGATTATGTGCCTCAATTTTTTTTCTTCTGCAAAATGGAACATGGCTACTATGGTCTGTCAGTCTTCAGCTCCTGGAATAACACTAGTGTCAGGTTAGACTGATAGCAGAAGCTGAAAACACTTTGTATAGTTTTAAAAGTAAATTAGACAAGGATTGTAGGGGTCAAGATGATATGGCTGATGGGGGGCTGAGATTCTCCACCCCCCACCCCACCCCACCCCCGTAATCTACAAATCTCAGGGCTGTGTGCCCAGGACAGCGAATAAAGTCTTTTCAGGGAAACACTGTCTCCCTGAGTGAAAAGGAAGAGGGACTTCTGTGTTGGAGAAGCAACTTAGGAACGGGGTGTGGAGGAAGGGCCTGGAATGGAATGTTTAAAAGTTCAGAGGATGTAATGTATTTAGCAGAAATGATTAGGAAAGGCCAGGGCCAAGAGGCCCTATCTGGGGTGCCTCATGGGAAGTCTTGTGTCAGCTTGGGCCTGACCATGTGAGGAAGAGGGTGGGTAACTCAGATGTAGTCAAGAGACCCAGGATCTGGCTCACTGTGAGCTTATGGTGCGTGTATGCTACCATCCACTCTGCCTTGGACATCGTGGTTCTGCCCATTATAGATTCAGGTGGACTTGGGTTCCTGCCTGTCTGAAAGGGGGGGCAAGTCTGGGAGTACCTGACCTAGAAGGCCTGTTTTTTTAGAGCTGCCCCAAACCTCATTTCTCAAGAGGGAAAATTTTCCCTAAAAAAGTGTGGTTGTTGCTTTTGTGGGTATCTGGAGAAACAATGAGATTATGCAGGAGAGAACATACTTCCAGAGCTCCAAACTCAGGTTATGGTGAGCTATGAAGATGGGCAAATATGCCCTGGGAAGTGCCAGACATCACAGGTGGACAGGCAGTAGGACTTGAATGAGGAGCCTTCCTTTTTGTGCAAGTGGAGGCCTTGTAGTCACACAAGAGTGCAGGACCAGCTAGCCACAGACAGTGTGGTGAGCCATTCAAACACTGGAGACTTGTGTTTTCCTGGTTCCTGCAAGGCCTAACTTTTGAGGAGGTTTTTTTTTGTTTGTTTGTTTCTATAAGAAGAAAAGGGGAGCCGGGCAGTGGTGGCGCACGCCTTTAATCCCAGCACTTGGGAGGCAGAGGCAGGCGGATCTTTGCGAGTTCGAGGCCAGCCTGGTCTACAAAGCGAGTCCAGGACAGCCAGAGCTGTTAAACAGAGAAACTCTGTCTCGAAAAACCAAAAAAAAAAAAAAGAAGAAGAAAAGGGGAAGGGAACTAGTATGTCTTATTTTTTTATTGTTAAAAAAAATCTTTTAATGATGGAGGTTGCTTTGCGAGGTTATAGGATGTTGGCACACAGAAAAACCTGCTATGGCTCCCAAGCCCCAGGTAACTTGGCTTTGTTTCCCTCTTAGAGGAGAAAGTATAATGTTTCCCCTGATCTTCGGAGTCCCACCCATTCCCTCCCCCCCCCTCCCCAGGCCCTGACAGCTCTGGAGCTTTCCAGAGGACATGGCCAGCACAGATAAGCCATCTCCTGCGGGGTGGGGTGGGGGGGGGAGCTGCCTGCCGTTACATGGCAGTTACCCTGGCAGCCCAGCCACCAGCCACTTGTCCTGGGTAGTGCTGGGGGGGGGTGCATCTGGGGCAGTGTGCAGCAGGGCAGCACCAGGCTCCAGGGCGTCAGCTTGGCTCCAGCCTGAGGGGAAATGAAAGCTCCTTTTCTGGACAGCTGTTTCTGCTGTAGATACCCCAAGGCTCAGAAAAGTATTGTTTATTTCATTGTCAGCTATATCAGGCCTTAATGGGCTGCAAGTAACAGTAGAATCATGCAGACAGAGGCAGGTTTTGTTGCTCGGTTTTCTTGGATGTGTCCATCATCAACCATGTCACCTCACGATTACAGTATGGCTACTGCGTTCCCAGATACTACTTTCACATTCCAGATGGGAGAATTACAAAGGACTAGTGCCTTTACTGAGAAAGTGAGGGTGTTTCCAGAAATCATAGCTACAAGCAAACCTGCTGAGGCAGAAAGTTCTAGCAAGAACGTTAACACCTTGCAGTTTGGTGTGAAAGGGGGAAAGGTACTGGGTGCACAATTAACAGACCCTGCTTCGGGGGTATAACCTGATTATGTGGTCCTGCTTGCTACAAGGATTGTCACAAGACCTCTGTGGGTGTTTGGTGGAAGAAGGACATGGAAGAAGGGAGGTGATGAGGCTGGGGAGATCAGTCGAGATGGAATATAGCCCCAGGAGTGCCTCATGTACTGCTAAGCCTCAGGCAGGCTACCGCCTGAGAACATCTTTTTAGATATCTGAACTTACTTTAGGAACCCAGGGGTAGATGACCATATAGGCGTGGCAGGCAACCCTTAGGGATCCCATCATTCAGATGTCTGTACTAACTGCTCTGGTCTCCTAAGAGTAGACCCACCTTCAGCCTCAACTGACATGGCATCCAAGAAATTAAAAGTCCATTAACCAGGGCTTTTCATCTCTCCCCCTTAAGAAAATCCAGCAGCTCTCAGAGGGCTCCATGTTTGGCCACGGCCTGAAGCACCTGTTTCACAGCCGCCGCAGGTCCCGGGAGAGGGAGCACCAGGCGTCGCAGGAGGCCCAGCAACAGCAGCAACAGCAGGGCCTATCCGACCAGGACTCCCCAGATGAGAAGGAACGCTCCCCGGAGATGCACCGCGTCTCCTATGCGGTGTCCCTGCACGACCTGCCTGCCCGACCCACTGCTTTCAACCGGGTGTTACAGCAGATCCGTTCAAGGCCCTCCATCAAGCGGGGTGCCAGCCTGCACAGCGGTGGTGGGAGCAGTGGTCGCCGGGCCAAGAGCAGCTCCTTGGAGCCACAGCGAGGCAGTCCTCACCTGCTTCGTAAGGTCCCCCAGGACAGCAGCCTGGCCGCCATCCTGCACCAGCACCAGGGCCGACCCCGGTCCTCCTCTACCACCGACACCGCCCTGCTCCTGGCTGATGGCAGCAATGCCTGCCTCCTAGCTGAGGAGGCCGAGGGCATCGGGGACAAGGTAAGTCCGAGTGGAAGGAGGGGCAGGAGGAAATCTCTGAGTCCAAGCTGATACCCTGCCTGGCACTGCCAATACCTGCTACCCCATTATTTGTCCTGGCTTTCTCTCCTGTGGTCTCCATCATCAGAGGAGCCGGGATATGACCAAGCCAAACACCGGAGCTCATTATCCAAGGGGCTAATTTTTGTCTATTTAAGGAATTTTTTCCCCCAAAATATGGTCGTTTGCCCAGGCTGATAGTAATATTGGTTTGTTTTCCTTAAACTTGTTTTGGAGAGACAGAGGCCTGGTTATTCCTCTTACTAGCAGTATTAACTAGCCACCTAATCTCTTTGCTCTTCTCTATCACCAATTGAAAATGGGGAGGGGGGGATGAGAGTAAAGTGTTAGCATTAGTGACTTCCTGGACTGGAACCTGGCACAGTATTTCTACTGTGATTATTGTCAACTGGAAAAGAAGGGGAGGAATCCATGAAGAGTTATTTGGCACTTCAAGAGTGTATCCAACTGATTTGTTTATTTGTGAACAAACCAGTGTTGCTGTCCTCATGTTCCCCAGTGTTAGAAACACCAGTGAATGAGCGGAGAGGCTTTGATGGACGCTCTGGGAGTTTGAAAACTGAGTAGGCAGTGAGGGTGGAGAGGAATTGGCCAGAAACTTTCTGGAAGAAACTATTGAACTAAATCTTACAGGAGGCAGGGAAGATTGATATGCAGCAAAGCAAGGGAGCTAGTGGTAGGTGCTTCTTGCTTTTGGAGACTCAGGAGAGCAGAGACCAGAGCACAGAGGGGCATGCTGTGTCTAGTCTGGGAGTCAAGTGAAGCTATGGGAGGCTGTCCGGCAGGAAGTGACCACAGAGAGTGCAAAAGGACAGCAGGCAGTAAAATGAGGTGGGGTGGGGGGAGAAAAGGAGCCAAGGAACCCATCTTTGAAATTATTGCAGCAACTGCAGCCATTGAGGATGGAGAAGAGAGGAATTCAGAACATGCTGGGGAGTCAGGGTCAGTGGTACTAGACCAGGAAGAGGCTAAGGAAAACAAAGGAAAGGAAGGAGGAGAGGAACCGTGGCTTCCAGCTTAGCTTTGTGGTGCTCCGTCTAGTTGAGGAGTCAGGGACAAGAAGCAGGGGCTATCTAGGAAAGGGGCTGTCCTGTTGCAGGTACTAGCAGAGGGCCTGGGGGGGGGTGGGCTGACAGGTGAAAGTGGCATTGAGGTTGAAGTCACAGATGTGGATGAGGTGGCTCCTCAAGGGGACATTTCCAGAGAAGAGAAGGGCTAAGGCCGATCCCACTGATGCAGAGGGCACTGGCTGCCAGCTCTAACCTGCTGCTTCTGCCACATTGGTTCCTTTTCCCTTTGGCTCCTTTGTCATACCTCGGCAGCATCTCTCTGCGGGTCTGCTCCCACACACCTGGGCGCCCCTCTGAGACACTAGGGCTGTAATTCATTTTCCCTCTCCTGAGACTCATCATCAGAAGGGAAGAAGGAGCTGAAGGGTTGATGGGAGGCATGCTAAAGGCAAAGGTGGCAGAGGGGTTGGGATTAGAGAGCTAGCATGAAATCATGACTTCCAGAAAAGGAGGAGAAGAAAAACTGGAAAAAGGAGAAGGGGAGATGGGGGTGTCGAGAGGGTTAAAGAGTGAGTGCACTAAGAAAGCATAGAGTGGAGATGGAGATAGAGATATTATTGGGGTTTAAGATTTGGGAACTTGGGGCTGGAGAGATGGCTCAGCAGTTAAGAGCACTGGCTGTTCTTCCAAAGGACCCGGGTTCAAATCCCAGCACCCACATGGCAGTTCACAGCTGCATGTAATGGCCGGGTGTGGTGGCACACACCTTTAATCCCAGCACTCGGGAGTCGGAGGCAAGCGGATCTCTGAGAGTTCAAGGCCAGCTTGGTCTACAAAGTGAATCCAGGACAGCCTGGGATACACAGAGAAACCCTGTTTCAAAAAAACCAAAAAAAAAAAAAAAAAAAAAGAATTGGGAACTTGCTTAGATATGATTGTACATGCCTCTAATCCCAGCACTAGGGAGGCTAAGGCAGGAGGATCATGAGTTCAAGATCAACCTGAGTTACATAGTGAGACTCTGAATAAAACAAGGACTAGGGATTCAGTTCAGTGGTAGAGCATGTTAGCATATGGCATTGTTTCTACTACAGATTTTCACCAGTACAGACTCAGCTAGGTTTGAGCCTTAGAAGATGAAGGAAGGATTTGGTATCTTTGAAAATGGGAGCTAAGACCCAGACAAGGAAGGAGTGGAGAGAGATTTAATTTGACTTGTCAGGAGCTGAAAGGTTAGGGGGTCCACTTGGTAGAAGGGAAGTTAGGAACATGGGCTTTGCTTGGGGGATGATGGTGGGGGCCAGAGAGAGATGAAGGCAATCTGATGTGTCGAGGGCAGAGGGAGGAAAATTGCTCCAGCAGGGACCTTCACCGCTGAGGGCTGGCCTGCCCACAAGAAGGGGAGGAAGTGGATGGTATTACTTCTAGAGCACAGAAGCTATGGGGAAAGGGGCTGCCTTGGGAAGAGGAGCTGCAGAGAGAGCCTGCTGATGGATGGGTACCTGCCTATGAGGATGGATGACAGAGAAGATGGGTGCAGTGGAAAGAAGAGAGTAGGAGAAATGGTGGGTGACTGAAGACCTGTATGGGAGTGAGAGGTTAGTGGGTTCTCTGGCATCAGGGTTCCAAACACACTCTGCTATGGTGTTGTTCCTACTACGGATTGTCACCAGTACAGACTCGGCTCCCCATACGAGAGGCAGAGCTTTCTAGCATCGACTGTGACTTCTTGTGCATCTCGACTTTTGGAACTATTTGGAAGTTGATGCAGTCAGCCATCACTGCCCATCTGCACTGGCTGGACAGTGGCTCAGGTTTGCCTTGATGCTCTTCCAATGTAGACTATTCTTCTTGTGAATTCATTAAAATAGTCCCTTCAGCCAGGTGAGCCAGGTTATGATAGCCCAAATTTTGGGATTAAAAATATATCCAAAGAAGGGTGGATATGACAGGTTAAAACCACAGAGCTTGGAACCCGTAGTACGGTTGTATAGAACCTGGGTCTGGTGCTCTTCCCACCAGGCCAGGCTGCCCTGCACATGTGGCTGCCACTGGTAATCAGTGGTGAGGCTCAACCACCAACTCCTCTGACCCGAGGTTTTGCTTTGGCATAATTATCCTACCCAGGGATGACTTTGCAACCATTTCTTATCATGAGCTGTTGAGTCATTTTATATGTTCTACATGTAACACACTGACTCTACATTTCTTCAAGAAAAAGGACTTTCTCAGATGGTTCTGGACCACCTATCCATAGCAGGCTCAGCCGACCGCCATAACTCAGCCGACGCCCCTCCTTTATTGAGCAGTTTCACTTGCCCCTCCCTGCCTTCCCTTTTAATTGACAACATTCATGGAGCATCTTCTCGGTGCCAGGCATTAAGAATACTTCAGTGAATGAAAGAGAAGTTCCCAAAGCGACAGATTGCCCATCTTAGCGAGAGGAGAGAACCACCAAATGTATCTGGTAGTAAGATTGCTGAGAAGCAAAACAGAAGCAGAGCTTGGAGGCAGAGAACGTGGGTGGCCATGCTATTTTGATGGGTTGGTCAGAAAAGCCTCTCTGACAATGTGACGGTGAATCGTGTGATTATAGAGTGGCGACAGAGAAGTAGAGAACACAGAATCAAATCAGGGACAGGCGGGCTGGGAGCTGGGGAGAGACAGGGAACACTGCAGATTGCATTGGGGCAAATATACCAGAAAAAAGACTTTTGATTTTTTTTTTCTTTTTTCCTCAAGTGATAGAGGAAGTTGCTAGAAAATTTGATACAAGATTACTGGTACTGCCCTGTGAGAGTTGACACTGATAGCGTAACCGAGTTGAGCCAGGAGTCTGGTAGGAAGCTGGTGTGTACTCCAGAGGGGCTGATGGCTGGAGTGGGGCGGTTGTGGAAGGGATGTTGGCTGAACTCTCCATTTGCTTCAGATGCCATGGCCTGGGGTTTCTGATAGATTGGATATGGGGCATGACAGAATGGAGAAGTCAAAGATGGCTCATGGGTTGGGGCCTGGCTGCAGGATGAAAGAAATTTCTGTGAACTGAATAGCAAGGAGGATGGTGAACTGAATAGCAGTTCCTTTGGTGGGGTACAGGCAGAGCTAGGTTTTGGCTGTGTTGAGTTTGAGGCAGCTATTAAACACCCCTGTAGAAATGCCAAGTCAGCAGCAGGTTGAGCAAGCCTGGAGTCTCGGGGAGAGATCCAACCTGGAGGCACATATTTGGGAGGTGTCAGCATATAGATAGCATTTAAAATGATGGGACCGCATTTGCAAGTCTGGCTTCTGCTGGGAGAAGTGTGCAGTCAGAGGAAGGTCTGGATGCGCTTGACTAAAAGGGGTGGCCTCTTGAGCCCAAGGGCTGGTGGAAGCCACCAGCTGGAGCCAGGTTGTTCAGCCCTTAATGAGAAAGCTCTGTATGTACAGCCACAGCCGGACCCATCCCTCATGGGTGAGTCAGTATGTTTTCAAATTTTATTTACAAAAATACTGTCACATGAGGGGCTTGAGTTTGGTGGGTGAGGTGATCCTTGGGGACTCCAATTAATTGGGGGTCCTCTAGAGTTCTCTAGCTGCCTGGGAAGACAGGGAATAGATGGGCAGTAGGCACCTTTGGAAACCAGTGGTGATTGCTGCTTCGGAATGCAGGGGCCAGGGGTATTTTGAGCAAGTTGCCAGCTGAACATCTTTGGGGGGGGGGTTCCATCCCACTGTTTATCTTGACACCGTGTCTTGATGATATGTAGGAAAGGAATTCCTTCTTGCTGGTTATGGAAGACCAAACTCAAAGCCTTTGGGTGACCTCACTGGAGGAAGGATGGCTGGGGAAGTGGTTGTTCATTATTACTTCCCATATAGGTGCTGAGATTTGAACCTGGGTCCTCTGTAAGAGCAGCCAGTGCTCTTAACTGCTGTGCCATCTCTCCAGCCTAGTCTTATCTTTTTTTTTTTTTTTTTAAGATTTAACTTTTGCCTTTCTTTCTTTCTTAGTAATGTTTAGACAGGGTCTCACTGTGTAGCCTTGGCTGGTCTGGAACTCTCTATGTAGACCAGGTTAGCCTTGAGCTTTTAGAGATCCACCTGCCTCTGCCTCCCAAGTCCTGAAATTAAAAGGTCTGTGTTGCCATGCTTGGCTTCTGTTTTCTGTCCATATCTGGAACTTTCAGCTTTGCAACTGTTTACCTGGTCCACCTTCATAACAAACTGTGCAGTTAGCTCCCATTTTGTAAGTGAAGACGGAGTCCTTCAGGAAGGGAGGGGCCGCTTGTTCAGAACATCCAGCTAGGTCCTGACAAAGAGCTACTGTTTCTTCCTAAGGTGTAGACTTTCCAGATCTGGAGCTGTCTGTCCAGAGATGGGTGTGGCCCTGGGGGTCTTGAGGAGAGAGAAGAGCCTTCCTATCCTCGGAAGAGGGATTTTCTAGCCATCTTAAAGCTTGAGGCACCATTCCCTGACTCTGCAGACCCAGAGGCCATTGGCTGGCATGAGAAGCGTGTGGTTCCACTCTGGTTGGTCTGAGTATGAATAGGAAGTATTCTTCTCTCTAGTAAACACAGCCCACATGCTCTCTTGCAGGCTCCCTGGCGATTACTAGCATCTATTTTTAATTAATAAGCCTCCCCCACTCCCCACACCCCTCACCATTGTTTGCAAGTCACCAGCTGGCTTTTAGACCAGAGCACCCTGGTAGGGTTTGAGTTACCAAAACATCCCAGAAACAGCTAGGGTTCCTGACAGGCCCTGAAGAGGCTCACACAGCACCCACCCAGAGAAAGCAAGGGGGATCTGGAGCCCCTGCTTGAAGGAGCAGGGTGTGGCAGAGACAGATGGAGCCCCACAGGACAGCAAATTAGTCCTGATGGTGGGAGCTGAGCTATCATTTGTTCCTCCAGATCCAGCTAACTAAGTTCTTGCCTTTAGTTATTTCCCTATTAAAAACAATAGCGATCCCCCTTAACCCCACCTTTCTGCTTTCCATTATGTGTGTGACACTAGGAAAGGTCACCACACTCAGTCTTACATATGTCAAGTAGGGAAAAATCATTTATCAGTGTACTGGGGCATCACAGATGAACAGACAATGAGGGTAACATTGCGTGTGGCCCTAATTTCTGGGAATCGGCCCTGGGGCACAGAGAAAGAGCCACCAGCTAGTTAGGCCACTTGGCTCCTCTGAAAGCAGAGGAGACATGTTCCCTACTCTCTCTCTCTCTCTCTCTCTCTCTCTCTCTCTCTGTCTCATTTCCTTTTTCTCTTTTCAAAAGCATCTCCTGGAAAATGTGGGGTCAGAGGCTTCTGTCCTCTTTGTTTCTTCTCTTCATGTCTGGTTGGGCATCCCTCAGAATCTCTCCTCTCCTCAACTTTGTCACTACACTCTTCACCCACCTTTGCCCATCCTGGACCAGTAGAGGGTATACAATGCTAGAGGATGGTGAGGGGAGAATGACACCGAAGCCAGCTGTGTGGCTAGCTTCTGACCTTGGTCTGGTCCTGCCTTCCCTCCTGTCCTGTGTGGTTGAGGGGCCGTGAAGTCTAGGGTCTGTGCAGCCTTGAGAGAATCCTACAGCCAGTGAACTCTTCCTTGCCGCCCTTGGGGTAGGTTGGGGTGAGGGGGCGGGTTCTCCGTAGTCACATGGTGGTGAGAGATGAGATTGCCCTGCCTGGGTACTTTGCTGTGACTCGGTAGGCTTTATCTCTAGTGCCAGACAGTAAAAGGGAGACGAAGTGGGGTACAGCCCATCTCCCAGCCCAGGGCAGATTGAGGACATCCTGTGCACTTTCCACAGATTTATCCAACAACAAAATTTCCCTACACCATGTAAATAAGTTCCCTGTTTACTTCCAGGATGGTGAGGGAAGGGGCCCACCCTTAGCCCCACCTCTTGCCAAGATGACTGAAGTTTTGGCAGACACCCAGGGGCCCTGGTTTATTTATGTCTTGCAGTCTGCTGGCTCAGTGGTGGGCGGGGCTGACTGCTGAGAGAGGTTTCCAAACACATCCCCTAGGCATTGGGGGCCCACTCATCCAGGAGGCCCCTGCTGTCCTAGACCTGGCTACACAGGGGCTGTTCCAGGACCAGACCAGTTGTGCAGCTATTTCACACAAGTATGGCCACTTCCCATATAGTACTGTCACCTTCCAAGAGCCATGGCCACTCACCTGGTCTTCCAGGTTTCTGAGGAAGACAGCTACCATCTCTGTGCTCTCCTCTCCTCCATCCCTTCTCCTCTTTACCCCTTTTCTTATTCTCTGTATGGAAGGTTCCCTTGCACAGAGGAAGAGCCAGAGGCAGCTGTCCTACTCCTTTGGAGGACCCGCCTGACAGTGCAGTGCTTTCAGACAGCCACCGAGCCAAGGCTGTGGGCTCTGATCTGCTTTAAAACATTGCTCCCCACTCAGTAAGCCTCGAGCCCCCTGCTGCTCCTGTATATCCTGTTGTGCCTGGAGAGCCAAGATCTACGTTCATATGAATTTATTCATCATTCACGTGAGGCCCTTCACCTTGTTAGGTTTCTGTTTAGACATGAGAGAGGCCAAAGAGTGAAGACTGACCTGGATGCCAGATGTCATAAGCAACAGCAGCTCCATTTCTTTCAGAACCAAAGCTGGGACTACTTGCCCCAGCACACTCCCAGCCTCAAAGGAAGCCTCCCTTTGCCTTCTCCCTGTCCTCCTTGATGTTCTATCTGGGTGGAAATACTCTGTTCTCTGATTAGCTCTGGATTCTGGAGTGTGCAATTGCCCAAGATGCTGTGTGTGAGTTAGACAACTCCACTGTTACCTAACCCCTTGTTGCTAAGCTCAGGCCAGGGCCTATTGGAGATGAGCTCTTTGTCTACAGCCCACGGGGCTGGGATGATGTCAGTCTAGACACAGGCAGGACACTACAGCCACGGCTCCGTTCTCTACCTCTCTCCGCCTTGGCTCCCTCAGTCATGTGGTCCACTGCCCAAGAAGGTGTGCTCTGGGTTTGGGTGTCAGCTCCCAGCCAGGGCTGGTAACAGTCAGCAGTGAGTCGAGCTCTGTCATCGGGCTCCAGACTACACGGAGCCAGCACTGGGATGTGGGCATGGGTCATGGGAGTTGGCACACATCTCCTGGCTACCGAGAACACTCTTCCCTGCATCTGCCACATCCCTGAGATGAGAAATGTGACCCTGGCCCCTTGGTGCCAAGTGAGGCAATGGAAATACAGTACCATTAACCTGATCCCTGCATCTGTGTCTTATTCTAGACGCAGTTCGTACTTTCTGTCTTTACCCCCGCAGGGCAGAGAGCTCTGGAATAAAAACAGGTGCAGAATACAGGCCATTGCAGCCCTTTGGGGGTTCTCAGAGAATCAGGGGGCTCTTCCTGAGCTACAGTGGGAAGGTTAGGGTAATGTCTTTTCCCACCTCTCCTTTTCCTCCAGGGTCAGCTACCAGGATGTCCCAAACAGATCATCAGGTATATCTTAGTGGCCCTTGCTCCTCAAGTATTCTGAAGGAATCTCTGGCCTTCCCCTCCGCCCCCAAGTCTAGTTTCTGGTGTATTTTTTTCCTCTTCCTTATGGCTCTTATGATACCCCTACCCCCACCCCAGACCTGGCTTGCTATCCATAGCTAGTGAATAATTCAGTATGTTCAGCAAAACCTAAATCAGATCCATAGTGATACGGTGATCAAGAGGCCCCCATGGGGCAAACTGGAAAGGCGAACCCTGCCCTGGAAAGACAAGTGCCCTGTAATATTAACTTCATTATATAAGGTTTCTTTGCCTCCTGAGAAGGCAACTTCAAATGTTACCTGGCCCTGGGCCTGTCTCCTTACTACCTGGGGGTCTCACTGGCCTTGTAAGCATGCCTCTTAGGCATGCTGGTGCCAACAGTCAGTCAAACAGCATGCTGCAGTTTGCAGAGTGCTTTTGTGCGTATTTCTTGTTTAATCATAAGAGCTCCTGGGAAGCTCAGAGCCCTTGAGTCGGTGGGAGCCTACAAGAATTGTGTTTCAATCCCCTGCTTTAGAAAAAAAAATGTTCTCAATTATTTGTGGCAAATGGGATCAGGTAGAGGGTACTTCGTGTCCTAAAACTTGTGCAGAAAGGAGATGCCTTTTTCCTCTGGGTCACTTTCTTCAGGACCTGTTCCCAGTAAGCCCTCCTCTGGGGAGCAGAACACCATAAAGGAGTGAATTTGGCTTGCCTAACCATGAGCCAGGTATATGGTTGTTTCCACTAACCAGGTTCCTGTGCCCAGAAATGACAACCCTGTCCCACAACCCCAGAGTATCTGAGACATTAGATCAGCAAAGGCCCTGCAGGGAGAGAGATGCCTCCTCCCTTCCTGAAAACAGCTGAGAGGTGTGTGTGTGTGTGTGTGTGTGTGTGTGTGTGTGTGTGTGTGTGTGTG
>CAJQZJ010034265.1:3039949-3109349 GCA_907164525.1 Lophiomys imhausi
GTGTGTGTGTGTGTGTGTGTGTGTGTGTGTGTGTGTGTGTGTGTGTGCCATGCTATGGCATTCCCCTCCTTAGACCTTCTGTTTGCTGCTGCAGCTCTGGGGGGCATGTCTCTCCATGTACTCCTTGGGTACACTCCTCGGGTACATGGCTGCCTGGCTGCCTTGATTGCTGCAGCTCACAGTGAACAATACCAACCATTCTCTTGTCTTCCCCGGGGGAGAGCGGTACCCGATGGTGACCTGGTTAGGTTTGAAAGTAAGGGTGAGGTAATGCCCTGGCCCCTGCTTCCAGGGGAGGCAGGGTGAGCATGACAGACACTGCCAGCCTCCAAGAAGGAGCCCTCCCTGGGGCTTTGCTCACCACACAACACGTGCCGTCCAGGATTTTTTTTTTTTTTTTTTTTTTGAGGCCTTACCTTGTCTTCTAAGGTAATAAATGTAGCTGCTTCTCAGCATTGTTCTCAGGCTTCTCACTCTGTAGAATGTGTAGACGCTGCTGATTTAGTTTTTAATCTAATTTGTGTTCCATGGTATTAGGGAATCAAACTCAGGGCTTCATCATACCAAGAAAGCACTCTTCCTGAGCTACCTCAACCCTATTATTATTCTATTTTTAAGAGGGGAAAAAGGTAAATAGTATGATTTTTTTTTTTTTTTTTTGGTTTTTCGAGACAGGGTTTCTCTGAATATCTCTGGCTGTCCTGGACTCGCTTTGTAGACCAGGCTGGCCTCGAACTCACAAAGATCCGCCTGCCTCTGCCTCCCAAGTGCTGGGATTAAAGGCGTGCGCCACCACCGCCCGGCAATAGTATGATTTTTTTTCAGGAGGGAGGGAATAATAAAAATAAGGCAGAGGAAAATAAATAGTTTCAAGAAATAAGGGCCCGATATCAAAATTAAGTGAAGAGGAAGTATGCTGTATAAGGAGAAGCTAAACAAGGAAGAAGCCAGTGTGAAAGGGAGCTGAGCCCTGCCAAGCGTGGAGAGGACTGTGGGCCCACGACCTGGGCTCCTTCCAGCTTCCCCCTCGAGGACAATGTGAGACCCTCTATTGCCCCCAGACTTAGCTCTGTGTGGAGAAAGTAAGAACAGACACTTCCCGCTACAGCTCAGGTGCCTGGGCCTGTAGACCCATGGTGAGCACCTGTTTCTGCCATGTCGTTGGCTCTTCCTCAGCCAGATGATGGAGGAAGTAACCAAGAGGGATGGCCAAGACTTAGTAGGAAGTACACGTGTCATTCACCCAGCAGTGCCTTTTCTTTGCAAAGGGAGAGGCCTTTCAAAAGCATCACTTGAATGCTTGTGGCAACTCTCCCAATGTCTTCCCTGTCACTCTCTCAACTTCACTTCACATGACAGCTACTTTTCTGTCCCAGGCTAAGTCTTTAAGGTTCTGTCTGGAATACTGTGATGTGTTCATAGGTGTACACATTCACATGTGGTAAGGGAGGCCTCACTTCTAATGACCTATTTCAGTAAGGCCTACCGTGTGTCAGGTTCTGTGTACCACTGAAGGCTAACAAGGCTGAGACACAGCTGTACATCTTTTAAGACTGGGCTTACACACTCTCTCTATGCCCGGACCTCACTCTGGTTCCTAGGCCTCATCCCGCAGGCTCCTCTGTGGGTACACCTGACTCCTCTGTGGCTGGGAAGAAGTATAGCCTTTACTTGTCCAGGCTACGTAGCTTGTGGGTAGCAGGGTAAGGATCTCTATCAGCCATTCTCATTCCCAGGCACTCTGCCAGGCTACTGGAAGGTTTACCCGGCATCCGTGGAGCCTGTTCTGCACATATCTTCCTGACAGACATACTCACCTTTAACCCCTGCCTTTCACATTCCTCCCATTGCACCTGTAGATGCTTTCAACCAAAGTCCTGGAGTAACTATGGAACCAAGCTTGAAACACAAAGTCCTGAAATGTTTCCTGATGCTCACCATGGCAGATTCAAGGTCTCAGCTCATGGATAAAGACAAGGAAACCCTCACAGAGGAAAGGGGCCTCTGCCTGCTAGCTTGCCAGACAGGCACTGCCCTAGTCACTGTTTGTTCCTTTTCTCTTAGAGTCTACTGGTTTATCCCTCAGCCCCTTCCCTTCCTCTTCCTGTCTTTCACTGTGATGAGTTGCTCTAGGGGTGGAGCTGAAATGTCCCATTAGGGGGCAGTTTTGCCCATGGTCATCTTAATGCCATGTGGCCTAGCAAAAAACTCTTTCTGCTGTTTTGAGCTTTCTGGGTCAAAAAGTGTGGGAAGGAAGCCCTGCCACTCACAGATAGCTCCACAATAAAAAAGAAATTGGGGGGTGGGAGAGAACCCCAGGTATTACAACCCCCTCCTGACTTCTGGTCGCCTATGGCCATAGCCCCTGCCTTCTCTTCCTACTGTTTTGCTTATAAGAAAAGGTTATGGGCCAGGGAGATGGTTCTGTGGGTAAAGTAAAGGTACCTGCTGCCAAGCTTGATAACCTGAGTTATGGAAGGAGAGAACCAATCCCAGCAAGGTATCCTTTGTCCTCCATATGTGTACTCACATGCATGCGCACACTGCACACAAAAATAAATAAATAAATAAAATGTAATAATAATAATAATAAAGGAAAGAAACAGGAAAGGGAAGTTTAGAAAGAGTCAGACAAGGGAGTACCTTGGAGGAAATGAGATTTTCTCAGGCAATCACGGGATGCCCAGGATCTTAAGGCAAGAAGGTGTGCTGTGTGTGCTGGTGTGCACACTGAGCCCCCCCCAGCTAGCCAGATCCCAGGGGCTCCAGGAGAAGCTCTTACACCTCTACTCATGTGACTCTAGACGCTCTGGCACTTTTGTTATTGCTCATATACTGTCCTGGTCATTTTCTACCGTGGACAGATGAAGTATTCCTGCTGCTGCTGAAGATGGAAAGTGTAAACTCAGCTCTTTACAAGTGGGAGCCTGCTGAGAATTATCAAGCAATTACAGACTTCCCGCTGTGCACTAAAGTCATGGATGTAAAGTGGTTTGGCCAATAAATGTATACATATATGTATGTAACAATTGGTGAAATTTGCAAGGAGGGTTATATGGGAAGGTTTGGAGAGAGGAAAGAGAAGGGGAAATTGTATAACTATATTACAATTGCAAAAAAAATAATTCTTAAAAATCTTAGCTTGGGGTATGGAGAGGTGGCTCAGAGGTTAAGAGTACTTTTCTCTTCCAAAGGACCTGAACTTGGTTCCCAGCACCTAAATCAGGCGACTCACATCCATCCTCAGGGGATTCCATGCCTCTGGCTTCATAGGTACCTTCTGCATCACGTGTGCATACTGATACACACACACACACACAATTTAGATTTTTTTTTAATTTAAAAATCTTAAGTTGGTAAGGCTCAAAAGGAGGGGCCAGGGAAGAGCTGTCTTGGGGGTAAGAATCTCAAGCCATACTTGTTGCTACCTAGGATGGATCTGCTGCAGAGAACTTTCATTACAGCCAAGTGAGACAGGCAGCCACCGTCCTACACTGTCATTGTCGAGGGAGATCAGCCTCATGCTGGCTACAGGAAGGGGCCCAGATAAACAGAAGGTCTACTCCTTTCCTTCCTTTAGTTTAATGGGGACAGCAAGACTCTATATTAATAGCTGTTATGCAAAAGGAAGAGTACTTGTCAAAGCATAACCAGGGAGATCATTTACGAAAGCAGGAGCTGCTTAGCCTGACGTGTAGGCTAAGAGATGACCCCAGACATGGAGACCTGCATAATGTGCCTTGCCAGCCTCCTCACAAAACCTAAGTCATCAGCTGGCACGTGTTTGTATAGTTTCCAAGACCCTGGTTGGGGGATTCCTGGTCTCAGGGTAATTTTGGCTGCAAACCTTGGCACTGGCTCCTAGAGATAGCGCTGGGTCCTTCTTATCTCTTGCAACCTTCTTGAGCTTGGGACTGTCCCATCAGCATGATCCACATTGACCCTCAGTATTTAAGCCCTGTGTGCTTCTTGGGCCTCAAATACGTGCAGAGTCTCTGAACGGGTGTTCTGCCTTGGGAGCTGCTGGTAGGGAGACAGGTGAACCCAGGACTGCCAACTACTTATCTCCTTCCTCACCACTTGCTGTCCTCGACTGTGGCCCTCTGGCCCCCTCTGCTGACCAATAGGATTTCCTACTGGGACCGCACAGATGAAATTCAAGGAGAAAGAGACCGCTGTGAGTTGACTGTCTTTGTGGTATCCTGGGTGGTTTCTGCCTGGGCAGTGCTGGGGGACAGAAAGTGGAGAGTAGGAAGCCCACGCTGGGAGGCAGCCACCGTAGTGTCCAGAGCAGAATGGGTTCCTGGGACGAAGCCTCAGAACAGAGGAATCCCCTTATTGAGGCGAGCTCATTCCTCCAGGTCATTATTAGGGAATCCGGGTTAGAAGTGGCCATGCCTTGCCGGGCGGTGGTGGCGCACGCCTTTAATCCCAGCACTTGGGAGGTAGAGGCAGGCGGATCTTTGTGAGTTCGAGGCCAGCCTGGTCTACAAAGCGAGTCCAGGACAGCCAGAGATATTCAGAGAAACCCTGTCTCAAAAAACAAAAAAAAAAAAAAAAAAAAAAAGAAGTGGCCATGCCTTAAGCCATGGAGCAGGGAGAGAGAGGAGGAGAACTCTGGGTGGGAATCCTTCTGGGAGACTCACTTTTGCTATGAGCTGAAGTCAGGAGTTGGTACAGCTAAGTTGCTGTGAGAGGGTTTCTGATCACCAGGTACATTTTGGGACACAGAAATGGGAGGAATTGTCAGTCCTGTCTGTTGGATGAACAGTTACTTGTCCTATATTTCCGTGTAGCCTCCCATCCCCTGCACGCAGCCAAGCCAGTACACTAGGATGTCCCCCTACACACTGGGCTGGAGAGAGGTCCCTAATCACCACAGGATCCTCCTGCTGGATAGACCTCCATATATCCTGCTAAATGGGAAAGAACAGCCATGTGCCCTGGGGGAGGAGGAAATCTAGAGCAATCCGCCCCTAATCCCTGGCTGGGCCTCACGCAGGCTGGAGATGGCGGCTTCAGAGCCTGGGAGCTCTGGCACACCTGCTCACAGACCCTGGCTCCCAACAGCCAGCCCGATGCTGCCCAGGGACTGTGAATCTGGGAGCCTGTCACTGTCATCAGACAGCTGGAGCCTTAAAGCTCCTGGCACCTCATCTCCAGCACGGCTTTGGGAAACAGTATCCATGCAGGTGAGGCTCTGGGTGGTGAGGAGGAAAGGCTTTCACGTGGGAGATGGGGTGGAGCTGTACAACGAAGGAGAGCCATTTCTAGAGCTTGCCAAGCAGCAAGCTCCCTCTCAGGGATTCCTGGAATCAAACTCTCTCCTGCCCAGTTTTAGAGAACTCTGGACACAGGAGAACTGGCGTGCTACTAAATGTAAAGGGCGATTCTAGTCATGGTTGCCCTGTATTCAGAAGCAGAGGCAGGGAGAAGGAAACGGAAAGGTTCTGGGAGCCTTGACACCCCCCCCCACCCCCCCCCCCCCCGCCGTGGACCAGAGAGAGTTCAGGACCATAGTGCTTGGCTGCTGGAGAACTCAGAGGATGGAGAATGAAAGAAACTCTAAAGGGAAAGACCAGCCCCAGGGGTTCAACCAAGAGCCCATGCCTCTACAGCAAAGGAAGGAGATTTATGTGGGCATTTATGTGGACAAAAGAGCTTTGTTCTCAGAAGGGCCAAGACTGAAGGGAGGAGGTAGCTGTGACTGCAGCCAAGGTGTGGGTGAGATAAGACCTCCACCAGCACTGGAGAGCAGTCCTTAGGGGCAGGGCGAGTGTGTTAGCTGCAGAAGGCCCATTGATGGAAGGCAGCTAGCTACACATTGCCTTGGGATGGATGGATGCTGCATGGAGAATGAATGTATTCCCAAATCTATGTGTAGTCTGTACTGCGCAATCCCCTTGCAGAAGTGAGAAAGGGCTTACAAAGCCACTGGGGGGTGTGTTCTGTCTCCTCATGTGGCTAGAGCCCTTGCTGTGGGGGTCTTTCCACCTTGCTCTCCACGTGTACATATGGTCTTTGGGTGGCCTATAGAGTATCTGACATCTGATCCCTGCCCTCTAGAGAAAGGACTCTTAGGCTTCCTGGGTATTTCCTCCACACTACCCACTTGCCGACCTGCAAGTGCTTGGGCCAGTATAATGGCCCCTCCAAAGCTGGATTAACCATTTCCTTGTGCCCCATTTGTTCCCACTGGGAAGAGAGAGCCACCAGTCTAATAAGGTAACTCATGCTGCACTGGAACAGGCACAGTCCCCGACTTCAGGACCTGGGGCTGGAGTTGTCTTCCCTTCTGCTCTCTCTGTCTTGCCATAAGGCCAAACAGCCACTTTGAGGCTGGAGGGTTTTAACTGGCCTTGGGCTTTCCTCTCCATCTTGGTCTGGATTTACCCCCTTACCCTCTGGGACTTAATTTTAAAAAGTACATCAGCGTTCCTCATCCCAAGAGAGTTGATGGAATCAGAGTCTCCCTGGGACAGAAGTGAGATGGTCACCGCATCTCTGCTGAGTCACTGTTGAGTCACTAGCCTTCCCCCACCCTCCACCTGCACATTCACTCACTGCATTCTGATGCAGCAGGAGCCCAGACCCTGCCCTAAGGAGCAACACTCTGCATGGGCCCATCTGTTTGGCCAAGCACAGAGTAAACACTCCATTTAAGGGGAAGCACAGGCGACCAAAAGATCTGTTTGTTTCTTTCCTCTTCCTCCTCGTCTTTCTCCTCCTCCTCTTAAGAGTAGCCTTACTGTTGTCTTTCCAACTAGACATGCCAACTCACTGCCGGTAGCCTAGGCTGCCTGCCCCAAGGTGGGAGAAGGTCATGGGTCCACTTCAGAACATAAGCAGGAATCAGTGAACTCCTCATAAGCACTTGTTATTTCTGTGGCTCATATACATACATTGCTAAAGAAAGAAAATGAGAACTCATCTAGCTTCTCCCTTGCTAAAGCCTCACTTAAGTTAGCACCTTCTGTCCTGATAGTGTCTACCATTTGTCTGTCATTTTCCAGGGTTCCAAATGCTGGGCTATCATGCCATGGGGAGGGCAAGTGTCCTATGGCCAGGTTAATGCAAGGACACTGAGCCCGATCCAGCCCAGGAGGAGGTGAGAACCCCAGAGGGTGATGGGAGCCAAGCCTGGGAAAGCCCTGAGCCAGCGTTGTACCTAATCCAGCTTCAGTTTGTGTTGCTGAAGGCATGTATTGAGACAGGCCTGTGGCACTACCAAAGCTCTGTAGAGAAGGAGCCCAGGTATTCATGCACTGTGGGGAGATCTCACTGAAGCCAAGACAGAAAGAGGAAAAACTGGCCCCACAGACTCAGAAAACACCCCAGCTCTGTCTTGGCTAGAACTTTCATCAGCGTGTGTTCAACTTCAGTTCAGCTGTGACCCTGGCTAGTAAGCTCTCTGAGTATGATGACCCCACCATGGTTGCCTAGCAGGCGCATGATCCCCCTCCTTGCCAGATCTCTCCTTAGAGTCTGCTCAGCCCGTTTATGGGTTTTTACCCCAAGCCGGGTATCCACAGAGTGGACCAGCCTTTCCCAGTCAAGGGGGTAAGATAAGGGGATGATGTCATGCAGGATTCAGCTCCAGATGTGTTACTGGCTGCTGGTGGAAAGAGCTGAGTAAGGCTCTGTACAGTCTTTGCAGCCAGGCCCTGCTCCAAGTGGGGGGCCTGGTGGTCCCACCTGCTGATGAAGGCCACTGAGATTCACTGTGCTGTTCCTCTCTCTCAGCTGGCTAGTCCAGGAGAGAGGTGTTCTGCTAGGGGATTCTTCTCTGCTGAACATGAGGCAGTGAGAAGGTCAAGATACCCTCTTGAGGGCTACTCTGATCCTGCCTTTCCGTGATCAAGCCCCACAACCTTAACCTCCTCCTAGTTCCAAATCATGTCTATAATCCTCAGGGAGACCCCATAACCATCAGGTACTCATACCCCATTCCGTCCGTCCCCCGTCCCCCCCACCCAGTCCCTGGCAACCACTAATCTGTAGTCTCTGTAGATTTAGCACTCTGGAAAGCTCACATAGTGGAACCATTCAGCATGTGGCCTCTACTTAGCAAACTGGTTTCTAGATTCATCTATGTTCTGGCATCCTCAGCATCCCATTCCTTGTTATGGCCAAACAGTATTCCATTATATGGACCGTCTCATGTCGCTAGCCCATTCATTGGTTTAAGTGGCCGTCTCTGAGTTGTGCCTACCCTTTGGCTACTGTGAAGTACTTGTACCAGGGTCTATGTGAATACCATTTTCAGTTCCTTGGGATGTTGTCCTAATTAGCTTCAACTGTCAACTTACACAGCCCAGAGTCTTCTGGGAAGAGGGAACCTCAACTGAGGAGTTGCCTAGGTTAGATTAGCCTGTGGTCATGTCTTTAAGGGGTTGTTTGTTTGTTTGTATGGTTTTTTTGAGACAGGGTTTCTCTGTATAGCCCTGACTGTCTGGAACTTGCTCTGTAGACAAGGATGGCTTCAAACTCAAAGATCTGCTTGCCTCTACCTTCCAAGTATTGGGATTAAAGGTGTGAGCCACCACTGCCTGGCTGAGGTATTTTCTTAATTGATAATTGATATAGGAGCACCCTGTCCACTGTCGGTGGTGCCATCCCTAGGCATATGGATCTGGGCTATATAAGAAAGGTAGCTGAGCAAGCCAAAGGCTCTTACATTTTGCAAGCAGCACTCCTCCATTGGTTTCTGCTTCAAGCTCTTGCCTTGACCTCCCTCTCTGATGGGCTTTAACCTGTAAGATGAAATAAACCCTTTCCTCCCCAAGTTGCTGTTGGTCATGGTGTGTATCACAGCAATAGAAAACAAACCAGAGCAGGTGTACACCTCAGTTGAATTGAACAGTAATGAGATAATTCTATATTTAACTTTGTGAGGAATCACCATACTGTTTCCCTCTATTGGCTGCACCATCTCACCTTCTTACCAGCAAACCAGGAGGTTTCCAAATTTCTACCCATGCCTACTACACTGATTTCCTTTATTTAAAATGTTGTAACTAGCCAGACGTGGTGGTGCATGCCTTTAATCCCAGCACTTGGGAGGCAGAGGCAGGCAGATCAATGTGAGTTCGAGGCCAGCCTGGACAGAGCAAGTCCAGGACAGCCAGAGCTGTTACACAGAGAAACTCTGTCTCGAAAAAAAACAAACAAACAAACAAACAAAAAGTTGTAACTGGACCAGTGAGATGGCTCAGCAGTTTAAGGCACTTGCAGCCAAGCCTTACAACCTGAGTTCTATCTTCAGGACCCACATGGGAGAGAACTTACCCCCCCAAAAAAAGTTGTCCTCTGACCTCCACACATGTGCCCCTCCAAAATAAATAAGTGTAACTTTAAAAACAAGAAATTTAGGCCGGGCGGTGGTGGCGCACGCCTTTAATCCCAGCACTTGGGAGGCAGAGGCAGGCGGATCTCTGTGAGTTCGAGGCCAGCCTGGTCTACAAAGTGAGTCCAGGACAGCCAGAGCTGTTACACAGGGAAACCCTGTCTCAAAAAACCAAAAAAAAAAAAAAAGAAAAAAAAAAGAAATTTAGCCTGGTAATGGTGGAACACACCTTTAGTCCCAGCACTTGGGAGGCAGAGGCAGGCAGATCTCCAAGTTTGAGGCTAGCCTGGTCTATAGAACGAGTTACAGGGCAGCAAGGGACACAGAGAAATCCTGTCTCAAAGCCCCCCCCCAAAATCCCCCCAAAACAAAAACAAACTAACAAGAAATTTACTGTAAATCATATAGCCTTCCTATGAAATATGCAATGTCTGTCTCAATTTGTATTTATTTTTAGAAGCATAAATGATTGTATATATTACATCTGTGGCCATCAATGCAATTGATTATTGTATTTGCACAGTGTATCGATTACTACAGAACAGTGAGATAAAAGACTCTGATTTCAGGAATTTACAATTTGAGGGATAAACAAACCTAAATAAGCCTTTGCTTTAGGTACAAGTCATCAATTCTTTTCCATTATATAGAGAGTAATTTGTGAATAAATTTCTACATAAGGTAATGTATATATTACAGTAAGTTTTTATTGAGAATTTCATATATGAATATATTTCTGTCCCCTATTCCCTTCCCTAGCTCCCCCACCACTTTTCTCTCCCAAGTTATGTACTCTCTCTCCTTTTTAAAAAATAACACTGAGTTCATTTAGTGATGCATGGATGTAAGACCAGCTTCTGGAACATGGGGACCCTTCCAAAGGCCACATGCCTGAAAAAAACTTATGCCCCCTCACTCAGCAGCTGTCAGTGCCAATAGCCTCTCGGTTGGGAGTGGGATTTCACAGACCCCTCCCTCACTCATGCTGGGATTTTGGCTGGTTTCATTTTGACTGAACAGGTCACGTGTGCTGTGGCCCTGGCATTCCTAGTAAATAATATTTCCCTGAAGATGTCCATTACCTGTGGCGCTTACTTCCTGACCCCTCTTCCAGGATTCTCTATTAGCCTTTGGGGATGTTTAGAGCTGTTTAGAGCTGAGCATCCACAGCTTTTTGTTGGTCAGGTGTGCTCTCTGCGTTAATCTTGGTTCACTGCACAGAGAAGCTTCTCTGCGAAGTGGCCAGAACTACACTAATTCCAACTCACTAATCCTAGATCTGCAGTTTCCACCGAAGCTGCTGGGAGATCTGTATTGATTGATTGATTGATTGATTTAGGTTTTTTTGAGACAAGGTTTCTCTGTGTAACAGCTCTGGCTGTCGTAGACTCGCTTTGTAGACCAGGCTAACCTCGAACTCAGAGATCCGCCTGCCTCTGCCTCCCTGCTAGGATTAAAGGTATGCACCACCTTGCCCAGCAGGAGATCTGTATTTATTTTTGAGAAACTGCTTTATGCCCCTTACTCAGTATCTCATTTTATCCCCTGAGAAACCCTTGAAGTAAGTAGATTTACCTTCTTCTTCCAGGTGAGAAAAGCAAGTCTCAGGTAAAGGTAAATGCAAGGGAACATTGTCGATATCTGGCCAGGCCAGGGTTCCAAACTGGTTTCAGACTGCAAACTAGGGCCCTTTCCTTTGCTGCACACAAATGTGTAGCCTATCCTGTTGCTATTTTTTTTTTATAGATTCATTTTATTTTCTTTGTGTGAGTGTTGGCCTACATGTGTGTATGTATACATGCATACATAGTGCACCCAGAGGTCAGGAGGACATCAGATCCTCTAGAACTGGAGTTACAGTGCTTTTACATACAGTGGTTAAGCATTGTATAGGTGCTGGGAACCAAACACAGGTCCCTTGCAAGAGCAACAAGTGCTCTTAACCACCGAGACATCTCTCCAGCCCCACCCCCTTTTCTTAGGTGCTAGGATTTGAACCCAAAGTCTGTGTGTACTAGGCAAGTGCTGAGCCACTCAGCTGCATCCCAGGTCCTGTTGCATTCTTCTGTGGCAAATCTTATCCATGTGCTTTTTCATCACTTGGAGGACTCTTTTTTTTTTTTCCTTCCTTAATGCTCCTCTCCTTGTTAAAATATAATTCTTCTTTGTGTCTCTGAGGCTGACTGCCAGATCCTTGGCTCTCTCTTTCCCTTGCCTTGTCTCCCATCAGTCATAAAGGGGTCTTGGTGGTGACCGACCACTGTGATCACTGCACTGTGGAGGCCAGAGTACATAGTGAGTTCCAAGCCAGCCTGGGATGCAGAGTGAAACTGTCTTGAAACACCACCCAAATAAAAAGGCTTAGAAAAAAAGTAGGCCACGAAGACCTCCACCCTTCCTTGGACATCTCCTTGAGAAGAATGGTGCAGATACTATAGGACTGGGGCATACCAGCAGGTGGCAGGCATTGGGGAGGTATGGGAGCTGGAGCTCAGGCTGGTCTAGATGTAAAAAGAATGGAAAGAGAACCCGGAGCCCCTATACCTCACCATCATCCCTGGGAGTGTATGCTGCTTTTTCTTTATCGTGGGGATTTAACATCCAGCTTCAAGCCTGCTTTTCTACTGATAACCAGATAGCTCAGTCTCTCCTGGACCTCGGATGTATAGAGTTCCTTTCAGGAATGGGATCTGTACTCATCACCCTGGAGGGGAGAGGTGAGGAACATTTCCTGTTAGTGCACAAGGTGATCCTTATCCTCCAAACCTCAGAAAGACTTTCCCTAGGTTCTGTCACTTGTGCATGGTGGGAGCAAGTCTGAGAGAGTAGTCTGTGCCAGAGTGCAGCCACCCCATTTCCATCTGAGGAGTGTCTCAGACTAGGCTGCAGCTGCCAGCAGCCAGTTCTGCCTGCGCCCCTGAATCCCTTCCAGCTTCCCTGGTGGTTTGGGAATTGTGCAGTCTCAGGAAGAGGCTGGTAGAGGATACTTTCCTGAGCTCCTACTCTCGCTCCTGTTCCTGTCACCCAGCTGTCTACAAACTTATCTGGGGAGAGTCCATGAGATGGGAGTGTCTGCTGAGGTTCTCTCATGCCCTTACACATGCTCCCAGCACTGTTGGAGAGGGACCAGGGACAGCTCTCATGGAGGCCCCTAGGATGAGAGGTCAGCTTGGTGAGGGGAGCAGGACACGTCCTGGTGGTGAGTGTTCACAGGGGATTTTGTGTGCTGCGGCCACTATTTGGACTCCTCTGGGATTTGCATCTTCTTGTAAAGCCCTCAGGCAAGATGGGCAGGGTGCTGGATTGAACTTTCCTTTTGTGTGTGTATATATCTTTTTCAGTGTATAAATTTAATTCTTTCTAATAAAAAAAATTAAAACACACACACATGCACACACACAATGTGGGTAGAGATCAGAGGACAACTTAGGGGAATTGGTTCTCTCCTTCCCATGTGGTGATCAAGTCAGATGGATTTCCTTGGGGAGACATGAGGTGGGTTTGAAAGGCCAGAGTCTGAGGAGGAGAATCCTGAGGCAGAAACAACTGCTGGGAGGGTGAGGGGACATAAAGGGACACCCAAAGCTAAGCCAGGAGGAAAGCCCTTGCTTCAGGAGATTGTCCTCTTAGCATCCTTAGGGGATCCATGACTTGAGAAAATCTAAAAAGGAACCCCTTCCCTGCCTCCTGAGTTTGCCAGCCCTGTTGTTATGGGTGGTGTTTCCCAATAACTTTTGCCTATAGTTAGAGTTAGCTCTGGCTGTTTCTGGTTCCAGCGTGCATGTGTGTCTAGTTTGCTCTCTTTCGTTTAATCCGTTTAATCCCTTCCACAATGTGGAGTTCACCTCACCCTTGCCCCACAGTGATCTGACCCAGCCTTGCTTCCGTGATAAGGAACTGGGACTCAGGTGGCCTGGGGTTAGTGGGTTCCCGGCCTGCCTGCACATGTGTCTTGCATTCAGTATCTTCTCTGTCCTTTCCTTCTGCTTCCTCCCTCCTTCTCATTGTTTTGCAGACCTTTCCTCTGTTTCTCTGGGTTTGTGCCACACTGATATACTCAGGAAGCCTGTCTTTCTGGTGGGGAGAGGAGAGGCTCTTCCCTTCCTTCCTGCACACTCTCCCCTTCGTTGGCTTTTCCAGACTCCTGGCCTCTCTTGACCTTGAGTTTCCTCTGGGTCTTTAGTCTTCAAGGACTTATCCAGCAGGGTGGGTGGTGCGTATAGTGGAGCACATCCTTGGAGACTTCGAGAGGTTGAGTATTTCCATCATCATGAATCAGAGGAATCGGCTGATGTCCTCGGAGAGGTGACAGAAGAGCCTAGGAGGGTTGTGGACAGGGCCAGAGACCTATGCAGCTCTGTAAGTGAAAACAGGGTATGGGGGCCAGAAGGCATGAGCCCACATGTAGGCTTTCACAGCTCTGAAGGAGAGGAATGCTCAAGGCAGGAGCCTAATTAGGAGACTGAATCCTGAGAGACACCTCAGCTCAGCTCTGGTCTCAGGGCAAGAGGTTCTGACTTTTCATAGTTGTGTGTCCATCCCCAGGTCACTTGCTAGAATACCCTGATCTGGCTAGACTTCATTTCAGAGAAGGAAAACAAAAACCTCCTTGTAAGGATCGTGATGGCTCGCAGCTGTGAGGGCCTGCTGTAGTTCTTAATCGTGCATTTTGTCCTGGTGGAGAAGCCACAACCAGGGGTGGCCTGGACTATGCAGACAACTTTGCTGAGCCCTTTCCCATGTCTCATGATTTATTCGCTCTTGCCTCCTCCCCAGGGTGACAAGGGAGATCTTATGGCCCTGAGCCTCCCCTCTGGCCCTGGCCATGGTGATAGCGATGGGCCCATCAGCCTGGACGTGCCCGATGGAGCACATGACCCCCAGCGCACTAAGGCTGCCGTTGAACACCTGCGCCAAAAGATCCTGAAGATAACCGAGCAGATCAAGATCGAGCAGGAGGCCCGGGATGACAACGTGGCAGAGTACCTGAAACTGGCCAACAATGCAGACAAGCAGCAGGTGTCGCGCATCAAGCAGGTATTTGAGAAGAAGAACCAGAAGTCAGCCCAGACCATCGCCCAGCTGCACAAGAAGCTGGAGCACTACCGCCGGCGCCTGAAGGAGATCGAGCAGAATGGGCCCTCGCGGCAGCCCAAGGATGTGCTCCGCGATATGCAGCAAGGGCTGAAGGATGTGGGCGCCAACATGCGCGCCGGCATAAGCGGCTTCGGGGGTGGCGTGGTGGAGGGTGTCAAGGGCAGTCTCTCTGGCCTCTCTCAAGCCACCCACACCGCAGTGGTGTCCAAGCCCCGGGAGTTCGCCAGCCTCATTCGCAACAAGTTCGGTAGTGCCGACAACATCGCTCACCTGAAGGACCCTATGGAAGACGGACCCTCTGAAGAGGCAGCCCGGGCGCTGAGCGGCAGTGCCACATTAGTGTCCAGCCCCAAGTACGGCAGTGACGACGAATGCTCCAGTGCCAGTGCCAGCTCAGCTGGGGCAGGCAGCAACTCTGGGGCTGGGCCAGGAGGTGCACTGGGGAGCCCTAGATCCAACACTCTTTATGGTGCCCCTGGAAATCTGGACACTCTGCTGGAGGAGCTGCGGGAGATAAAGGAGGGCCAGTCACACCTGGAAGACTCCATGGAGGATCTGAAGACTCAGCTGCAGAGAGACTACACCTACATGACCCAGTGCCTGCAGGAAGAGCGCTACAGGTGGGTACCTCTTGGCTTTACAGCTGTGGGTGGGCCCAGTGGGACGTAAGGAAGCTGCTCCGACCTATAGAGACCACTGGAGAAGCATCCAGAAGAGTCCTCCAATGCCAAGAGGAACCCCCAGGAGCTTTCTCCAGACTGGAAGAGAGGTCACAAGACCTCTGGAAGGAAGGTTCTGCTGGTCTCAGGCTGCTTTAGGGTTAGGGTTCACAAAGGGGAAACTAAGGCAAGGGCCAGTACCACGGCGATGCTCCTCTCAAGAGACTCATGTTCAGAAAGAACTTTGGAGGCAGCTTCTTGGGTTCAAATCCCAGATCTTACTTATAGCACTTCAGCACTCCACTAGCTCTCTGCACCTGGTTTCCCTGCTGTGAACTGAAGGGAACACTGACTGGCTTCATGAGATGGTGACAGAGTGAATGAGTCAGCTAGGTGTGGTGGCGCACCCCTTTAATCCCAGCACTCAGGAGGCAGAGGCAGGCAGATCTCTGTGAGTTCAAGGCCAGCCTGCTCTATATAATGAGTTCCAGGCCAGCTAGGGCTACATTGTAAGATCATTAAAAAACAAAAAACAAAAAACGCCAGGCATGGTGGCACATGCCTTTAATCCCAGCACTCAGGAGGCAGAGGCAGGTGGATCTCTGTGAGTTCGAGGCCAACCTAGTCTACAGAGTGAGTCCAGGACAGCCAACAATACACAGAGAAACCCTGTCTCAAAAAAAAATTGAACAAGTCAACTGTAAATGCAAAATGGAGATGGATCTGTAACATAGATATTTGGAATGCGTTGGAGACTCCTGAGGTCAAGAGGAGGCTGGAGTCTGCTCCTTCCCCTGGCTCCCTCCATCTCTGGGATTTGGGGGATTGTTTCTTTAGCACTTCTATCTAGATGATGGTTTGTAAAACTGAGGGGAATCTCACCTAAAACCTAACCACCCTCACTCTATACTCATCTTTTGATACTTGGTGCTTTTCAGAGCAGGGATCACATCCTCTGAACCCCAGGGCCCCTGCTACCCAGAGAGCATCTTAGCCAGGGTTTAGGAGCCAGGCTGAACTCTCTATCATCAGCCATGAGATAGACCCCAGACAGGCTCCTTAGTCTCTGTCCCATTATCCCCACTGGTCCACACGGATGACTTCGTACTGTCTCATGAGGCTGTGGGGGAACCCTCTGAGGCGATACTTAGCATGGGGCTGGCACGGAGAAGAGATGAGAGCAGGACTGGACACATGGGTGTGCTACACATCACTACTGAGAGAGTGCTGCCTTGGTCCTGGGGAGAGAACAGCTTAGTAGCCAAGAAGTGGTGTGACCTCCTTTTTCTACCAGGTATGAGAGGCTGGAGGAGCAGCTGAATGACCTAACTGAACTCCACCAAAATGAGATGACCAACTTAAAGCAGGAGCTTGCCAGCATGGAGGAAAAGGTGGCCTACCAGTCCTACGAGAGGGCCCGAGACATCCAGGTATGGCCCTGGGTCACCCTGCGGAAGTCCTGAAATGTTGGCAGAGAGAGAGCAGAAACCACCCTATCCATAGCCACAGGATGCAGATGACAGTATTGGGGTGGACATACCACATGGGGCATGATGAGCAGAGGCTCATGCATAGGGCCGATAGGTACAGGACACAGAACAGGGCAGGGTTGGTGGGGTAGAGGTAAGACCAAGGAAGTCTTTGGCCAAGTGTATGCACTATGTGAAGGCAAACCAGTGGGAAAGGCCACTTATGTTTGTCACATCTTTGGTGGCAGATTTACAAATTATTGTTACCTCGGGGCATTTCCCTGCCTCAATATGGAGCTGGAGTCAATAAGCAAGACTTCCATTTCCTTACATCGTCCTCAAATAGTCATCAGTGAAGAGTTCTGTCCCAAATTGCAGCTGATCAACCTACACCCTTCTTGGCCTTGAAGAGGGGTCATATGTTACCGACTTCTTGGCACAGTAGACATTGGTCTATTCTTTGCTGTAGCAAGATGCATATGTAACACAGCAGCTTTTATTATTTTTGTTTTAATATTTAGTCTAATTATTTTACAATGCATAATACCTCTTCCTCCCTTCCAACCTTTGTTCCTTCCAACCCCTCAACACTAGGTGGGAGAGAAAAAAGGTTAAAGGCGAAAAGGACACAGTTTTCTTTGAGCTACTTCCAGCTGATTAGGGTCCTCAGGTTCTTTGGGGGACAATACCAATCTGGGTAGTCACAATATCTAGAAGTCCAGCAAACCAGGAAACAGCAACAGGAAGAACCAGCAGCACTTTGGGGAGCAGGAACCTCTTTTCCTCCTCCTCCTTTGTATCTATCTATCTATCTATCTATCTATCTATCTATCTATCTATCTATCTCTATCTCTCTCTCTCTCAAGTCCTCAGAATTCAACTTGCTCAGGCTGGCTAAGCCCCCCCCCCCAGCTCAGGAGGCAGTTAATAGTTTACACCTGTGGTCTTAAGTGAAGCAGCCTCACACCTGGGATTAAACAAAAACATTCTCATAACTGTTTTCCTTTTTTAGACAAAACTCTTACCATATGCATGAGGTTGGATAATTTGTAAGGAGAAAAGGTCCACCCAGCTCTCACTTCTAGAGATCTAGGAGCATGGTGTCATCCTTTCCTTAGAGCTGGGAAGGACCTCATAGCTGTAGCCCCTCCACCAAGTCAGGAACTGGGTAGAGGAGTCACATGGTGAGGCAGAAAGCCAGAGAGATTTGGGAGTCAGACCTTCTCTCACAGGATCTAACTCCTAATTTATTTACACACACACACACACACACACACACACACACGTACACGCACACGCACGCACTTTAAAGGTTCACTACCCTAACATCACCATGCTAGAAACCAAGCTTCCAAGCTTCCAGCTCACAAATCCAGATCACACTGCAGCCCTGTTGGAATTAGAAGAGGTATCTTGGGCCCAGTCTAGGATCTCATCATATACCACACTTTGTCCCCTGCAGGAGGCCGTGGAGTCCTGCCTGACCCGCGTCACCAAGCTGGAACTGCAGCAGCAGCAGCAACAGGTGGTGCAGTTGGAAGGTGTGGAGAATGCCAATGCCCGCGCTCTGCTGGGCAAGTTCATCAACGTGATCCTGGCACTCATGGCCGTCCTGCTGGTGTTTGTGTCCACCATTGCCAACTTTATCACGCCCCTCATGAAGACGCGCCTTCGGATCACCAGCACCGCCCTCCTGCTCCTCATCCTCTTCCTACTCTGGAAGCACTGGGACTCGCTCAGCTACCTCCTGGAGCGTGTACTGCTGCCCAGCTGAGCAGCCACTGTCCCACCCTGTGCTCTCCCGATTCCACTGGCCACATATCTCCAGGAGGGCCTGGGACACCTGAGTCCCTTGGATTTTTGTCATGTGTCCCGTTTGGTCCCTAACTGTCCCTTCTCTGCACTGCTTCTGTCTGACACCATCTCCCTTTCAGCCTGAAGGTTGCTGAGAGGGTGGTCTGGGCTGGAGGGGTTTGGGACACTCACAGCCAATTGGAGCAGTGGGGAGACATTAGAGCTGTGTTTTTTTAATTATTTACAGTCACATGGGACTTTTCTGGGCTGACTGGAAGATATCCTAGTCATGAAGGCCACTAAGACAGAAGGCCAGTCTCAATATCCCTTGGGAAGAGCCCACCCTGGAGGCAGCCAGTTTCTTCCTGTGGAAATGGTCTGGATAAAAGCCAGTGGGAGGCTGTGCTGAGTCCAGAGAGTGCAGGAAGGGGAGGGCCCACAGCCTTGCAGCCAGAGAGCAGGGTTGGCACAGCCACTGGGAGCTCAGCCTCCCCTTCCCTTGCTCCTCTTCCCTACCGAGCTGGTTTGAGACTGGTTTCTGGAGGCTGGGAGCAGTGTGGCTTTGGATTTGTGTTTTCTCTATTCATCTTTGTGTCTGTCATTGGGTGTGCTGTTTTCTGAAAAACACTTCCGCAAGGGCCCTGAGCCTCCAGCCCAAACCCTTAGGCCTCCGGGGTCAAGTTGAGTTCTATTTATTATTTATTTATTTACTTATTTATTTGTTCCCACCTTTCCCTCACTTCTGCCCAGCTGGGCTCCAGGGAGAGGACCCTCCCCATCCTCCCTCTGAAACCAGGGTTTATTCTTGGCTCATCACACTCCAGACCATGTCTCCTCTGATGTTCCTGGCTGGAAGGAAGACATGTGCCACCCAGCCCGCTTGCCCAAGCAGCCCACCAGTTGGGAGGGAAGACCGACCATGACCTCTTTTATATATAGCTATTTATTTTATATGTGTGTCTTTGTGGGGGAGAGGATGTTTGCTGATTTATTTCTTTAAGGCTCTGGGGTGTTGTGTATAATTCTGTACAGTCCTGTCTCCCTCCCCACGGGCCCTTCCAAGCACAGTGGGGATTTCTCAGAGTAGGAGAGAGGAGTCCATGAAGCAGGAGAATCAGCGCCTTCCAGCTGTAGTGGACCTTCCTGAGAAATAAATATCCTCTACCTTTTCAAACCATCCTGTCTGGTGTTGGTTAATTAAGCTGTCTCTGTGAAAGTCACAGGATCTCTCTCCACACCCAAGCATTTTTCGGTAGCACAGGATGAGCCTCGTCTGTAGGCCTGACATTGTTTTCCATGCTGAACGAGGCATATCCACCTTTTCACCTTGCTCTGAGCAACTTGATTGATATGACTGCCCTCCCTTGCAGCCCCAGCTTTGTGGGAGCACTTCCCAGGAGAGTTGTTATGACAAGTTGTGGCCACAAGGGGTCAGCAGAGTCCGTATTCCAATTCCTGTCTCCCGATGCCGTCCCAAATGGGCATCTATTGGCGTCAGTTTAGCATTGTCACTGTTGTCCAACAGTGGGCAAGGAGTATGTGCTTTCCAGGAGTTGTGGTGTGGTCCTCTACATGAAGGCCCAGCACTTAGTCCCACCCGGCAGGAATTTTGTGGGTACTTGCCATAGACCCTTTGCAGGAGGAGACAGCAAGCAGGGCCGAGATTAAAAAGAACAAAAGCAAATGAACCAAAAAACAGCTGGGAGCCTTCCATCTTGGCCTGTAACTAGTCCACTGCAACAAACTCCCACCCCTCCTCTGGGCCTCAGTTTCCATATCAGCAAAGTAGGGTGGATATGGCCACTGTTCGTGCCAAGGAGTGCTGACATTCTGTGGATCTGTCAAGCCAAAATTGCAGCTATGTCTGTTCTCTCAGGCTCCAGGGGTTCCAAAGACTGGAGAGGACGTGGTGCTGGCACCACAAGGAGGGTGTTATTGATAATCTGACTTTGCCCTCTGTGCTATGTAGGAGTTTTGTCAGACAGCCTTCCAACTCTTCCATTCCTGGACCTTGCACCCCCTTTCTCTTCCAACCACGTGTGTATGTGGACCTCTCTTTGGGGCCACAGGTGGCTCAGAGCCCACATTCCTGGACCACAGGTAGGGGGTGGCTGCCCCTGGCTAGACATTTCCTACATTCCTCCCAAGGTCAGATGCCTTCCCAGAACTGGCTCTGAATGTGACTGCCAGCTTCAGCCCACACTGAAAGGGAGGGGGAAGGAAGGAGAGGTCGCTCTTGGCCAGTTCTGAGGCTGCAAAGCAAACAGCCCAAGGGAGGAGGCATGTCCCAGCTACATCTTCTTTGTAGAAGACGGCATTGGCTTCTTTTCCTCATGGGGAGACAAGGGAACATCTAGCAAAACCCTGCCATCCAGGAGCTCCCCGAGGTTTCCATGTCTGTCTGTGCACCCTCTATAAAAAAGGAGGGTGAGTTACCGCCACCTCTTTCTCTCCCCTGAGGTCCAGAGAGTGAGACATTGAGTCAGGGTTACCACTCGTAGTCTGCCTCCTTCAGACTACAAGACCTAGAGGCAGGCCCTTCCAGGAGCATCTGTCCCACAGTGTTGGCCCCACCCCTAGGGACTCAGTCAGACTGGTGGACTCCCACTGCCTGCATCCCTTTGTGTGAGGGCAGATAAGGAGACTTGGTGCCTCCTTGCTCCTTGGGAGGTAGCTTGCCCAGAGTGGGTGTACTTTGTACCCTGCCGAGCCAGCCCACTCCGCTCGGGAACCCAAAGGGGGCAGACAGCCCGGGCCTAGTGAAGGGTGCAGCTGATTTGTCTGTGCTTGTGTGACAGAAGGGAGGGGACCCTGGGAGCACAGCCAGGAGAGGAATGGCATCCCTAACCTCCCCTGCAGTGGTAGGCCCTAGAGTGAATCCTAAATCTGGGCTCAAACTCAGTGACTGCCTCTTGCCTTAGACCCATCCTACCCAGCTGCTCTCACACCAGCTCCCCATCTATCTGCCAGTGAGAATGGAGTCTCTCTGGTGGATAGGTGTAAAGCAACAGGAGCCATGGGAGACATTGCATGCCTGAACTTGATGGCGCCCTCATGGGAACTTAGTGAAACAATCCGGAATGACCACCCCGCCTCAACACTGACACTGGGTGGCAGAGCCCCGAACCACTTGGGGGAGTCGAGGTGGACTCTGTAGAAACACATAGGATGATCCGGGAACGCCTCTGACCTAAAGACCTGGAAGAGGCCCTGATCCTTTTCCTCCAAGCTAAGAGCCTGCCTATTTGCCCAAGTCTCTCGCGCCAGTCTCATCAGCAAAGCCTGTCTAGTCCTAAAAGCTCAGAACAGCTTCCTAGAGGATGGGATGAGGCCTGCCAGTCCTGAGCCACCACCAAAGCCTTGGTAAATGCTCTGTATTCATGTGGGGCTCTCCCTCCCCTAATAGGCATGGTATTTAGAAAAGAGAGTAAGAAGTGAAGTCACGACGTCTGGCTGTGAGTTAAGACTGTCTGCCGCCCATACACTTGAGTTTCCCCACTTTTAAGTGTGAATGACCCCTGCACTGCCCATCTGGTGGGATTTGGCAGAGCACAGAGCTGTCACGAATGGGTGCTGTCCCACAGTACCCCCCAAATAGCCAGGAGGCTTCCCAGCCATCTGGGACTCCAACGGGGACGCTGATCTGCCACCAGGGCTAGACAGGGCTTAGGAAGTGGCCAGAGCAAAGGGGCTTGAAAGCTTATTATAGCCAACGTGCAGATGAACATAGGAAGAGGCAGTGGGCCCCACCAAGGCCTGCTGAGATGGTGTTGAGGGAGGAGAGGAGGCTGGGGCTTGCCACAGCATATCCAGACGTGTTGGTAAGTCCTGAGTCACCCAAGCAGCCAGAAGGGCAGTCTGGGTGGGGACAGCAGCACTGTCTCTCATACACAGAGCCTCCAGGAGAGTGTTCCCATGCTGGCAGCCAGCCCTGACATAGTTCCCTCAGTGACAGCCTGGATGAAGCATCTTGGACCCAGCACTGCTGAGCAGGCTGCCTCTGCCATTACCCCAGCCCACAGGAAGGATTTATCAAGTGGACTCTGACTCCAAAACCACTCCAAGGCTGTTTGTTCCCCAATCTGCAATCTACCTTTGGGGATCCACGCTCTGCACCCTTCTAGGCTCCCCAGCTGAAGCTTCTTGGTTGCCTCTTTCCTTATCTTTGCAGGAATTTTTGCTCAATGGTTAGAAGACAAATGCCATGGTGAGGTGTAGACTATGTCTGGGGCACAGGAAGGCCATGTCCTCCCATAAGAACCTGAACCAAGCAGCCACTAGCTTGTGTCTGGAAAGGTCTTGAGCTGAAAGTGGAGATAGTCCTCCGATTATTTAGTCTCCAGACACTCTAGGTGGAGGCAGGAAGAGAAAGCTTAACTTCCCTTGAAATGGGTCACTAATTGAATTCATCCCAGTAACGGGTCACCATCACAGACCCTGCTCCAAACAGCCGACTTTGACTCATCACCCCGTCACCTTCTTAGTCCTGAGAGACACAGCTGAAGAGGAAGTGGCTAAGAGGGGTCCCAGTCTTTTTCCACTTCTCCCTCTGTGGCTCTTAGGGTTCCCCTCAAGTAAGGTAAATGACCTTTAAACCACCTGGCCTTAGGTTCGTTTCAATCCCAGAAATATGGTTTCAAGTACCAGGACATGCAAGAGCACACAGACACAATCACACACACATGAATGTACACACATGCACATACAGACATAAAGCACATACCCACAAACATACACATGGGCACACATATACATCTATGGAAACATGAACATGCAAACATGTGCACACATACACACAAGCACACACATGTGTGGACAGAAACATGCACTCACTCACATACACACATACTCAAATGCATAAACACATAGGAACACAACTATGTGCATGAACACATGGATGCACGGGTACACATATGCATGCAATTACACATACAAAGGCACATAGGTGCACTCTCACACGCAAGAACACCAGCACAAGCATCCAAGCACACTCACATACACAGAGTGTACTGGTTAGTTTTGTCAAATGGAGACAAGCTAGAGCTACCTGAGAGGACTTTAATTGAGGAAGTAGTTGCTGCCATCTGATTGGCCTGTGGTCATGTCTGTGGGGGCATTTTCTTGATTATTGATTGATATGGATAGTGTTACCCCTGGGCAGTGTTACGCCTGGGCGGGTGGTCCTGGGTTAGCAGGCTAAGGGGCTGGAGATTCAGCTCAGTGGTTACATACGCTGGCTACTCTTCAGGGAACCCATGTTCTATTCCCAGCACCCACGTGGCAGCTCACAGACAGCTGTCTGTAACTCCAATCCCAGGGGCTCTGAAGCCTCTTCTAGCCTTCACACAGACACATGCCCATAAACACACACACAAAATCGCATGCACATGTACCAGACTGATCTTACACAAACGCAAATGCCGTGTCTAGCCCAGTGTCTACACACACATCACACATCACTTCTGTGGGATCCTAAGCTTCCATCTTAATTAGAGAACTTGAGAGCAAGAGACGGGTACAGCTAATGAGTAGCCAGGCCCTGGAGACTCAAACCAGATAGGATAAGGTGCCGTGGGAAGCCTACTCAAGGAGGAATCCCGCCATAGAGAGAGGAGGGTGGCCCATGATCAGGACCTACTTATTTGGGATGGCAGAGGAGGTCTGGGACCATGAGGCAGGTCCTCACTGCTGGAATGCCCAGGCTGGGAGGAGTTCTGGAGGCTGGATTTGAATTCTCTGGTTCCCTTTTCCTCGCATCCTCTGCAGCAGCATCAGATTTCTTGATGACAGCTGTTTTGACTGGGGTGAGGGGCTTTCTCAACGTCATTTTAATTTGCATTTCCCTAACGATAAAAGATGTTGAACACATATGAAAACAGTTATTGGCCTTTTGTGTTTCCTCGTTTGAAAACTGTCTGTTCATTTCATTAGCCTATTTGTTGATTGACGCTTTAATTTCCTTGGTATTTAATTTCTGCGGTTCTTTGTACATTCTAATGTTAGCCCCTGTCTGAAGTGTAGCTGGTAGAGATCGCCTCCCACTCTGCAGGCTGTCTGTTTGATCTGTTGATCGTTTCTTAATAATGCTGATTTTAAAACACTTTTTTAAAAAAAGATTTATTTTTATTTTATGTGTATGAGTATTTTGCCTGCTCATGAATGTAAAGGCACGACTTGTATGCAGTGCCCAAGGAGGCCACGAGGGGGCATCAGAGCCCCCCCAGAACTGGAATTATAGGCGGCTGTGAACCACTTTGTGGGTGCTGGGAACTGAACGTGGGTCCTTTGTAAGAGCAGCAAGTGCTCTTAACATGTGAGCCATCTCTCTAGCTCTTAAGAAAAAAGAGGCTTTGAAGAGGCAGAAAGTGAAGACAAACGTCTGTAGGTCTCACTGACTTACTCTTTCTTCCCAAGGCTGGGTCTTAGTCTTAGTGGCTAAGGCCGAGCTTGTGTCCCATGCCACAGGTGAAAGCCAAGTCTCCAAAGGAGCCGCTTGTCCGTCTGCTCATCAAGGCGGTGCAAACATCTCCGTGAGAGATGACAGACACCGAGGTGATCAAGCCAGACTGAGAAACAATGTCTACCCCGAGGACACAGGCAGAAAGCGCCCCATGAGCATATGTCTTAGCAACTCCTGAAGCAGGGTTACCACGAGGGGCAACCTGGAAAGCCCTTTTGTCCTCTCACTTGTCTGCTTTGTCCAGGTGCCTACATACACCTGGCTGTGCCCAATGACTGAACGCATAACTTCAACAAGCAGACGAAAGACCACGGAGAGCCGATAGAGCGCCATGCCTGCAGTGCACAGATGAAGAAACTAGCCCAGGAAGGGAACTGTCACCAAGTTTGCCGAAAGAAGGTCTGCTTACCTGTACCCTCTCACCTGGCAGCATGCCCCTCTCAGGCACACACACACATTTGGTGCTCAGATGTACATGGAGACAAAACACCCATATTCAAATTATATAACTTGGGCTGGAGAGATGGCTCAGCGGTTAAGAGCACTGGCTGCTCTTCCAGAGGTCATGAGTTCAATTCCCAGCAACCACATGGTGGCTCACAACCATCCATAATGAAATCTGGTGCCCTCTTCTGGCCTGCAGATATACCTGCAGACAGAACACTGTATACATAATAAATAAATAAATCTTTAAAAAAAAATTATATAACTTATTTACTTATTGTATATATAAGTAAATTATTTATCTTTATTTATTTATATATTTTAAAAATAATTTTAAACAAAAATTAAAAATAAATTATATTTATTGTTTATATATTAACTACAACATATTATTTATACATGTATATATACATATATAAAATGTTATACTTATATGTGTGTATATACATATATACATACTTATACATATGTGTGTATATATATTTTTTTTTCTTTTCTGGAGTTTCTCAAATACTTTGTTGTAGAAAGTTGAGCAAGGGAAGTCAAGTCACAGGTGGTGCTGAACACAGTTGGTACTGACATAAGTCCTTGGTTTCCTTAAGTCTTTCCTTAAAAGAAATGCTAGTTTGCCGTGGCATCACAAGTCTGTAATCACACCTCACAGAAGGCTAAGGCAGGATGACTGTTACAAGTTCAAGGCAGCTAGGGCTACATAGTGAGACCCTGTCTCAACAAAAAACAAAAACAAAAACAAAAAAAAAAGAAAAAAAGAGGGAGAAGGGAAAAAAAGAAAGTTTGAGTCAGGCATAGTGTCGATAAAAATGTGTTTTGTTTTGTTTTGTTTTGCTTTTGAGACAGGGTCTCACTATGTAGCTCTGGCTGGGCTCGAACTCACAGAGATCCACCTGCCTCTGCCTCCTGAGTGCTGGGATTAAAGGCATGCCCCCCGCCACCACTCCGGCTACACATTGGTAAAAATGTAAATGTCACAGGAGTAAGTGCAGAGTGAAAAGAGTCAACACTAGCCACCAGAGGGTGTGTGGCCTCTGCATGCCTCACATCCGTCCTAGTTCTAAGCCCCTGTGCTCTCTCCTCCCACCTCCACGCGCAGGCGCCTTATCCACGGAAGGCACTCTTTGCCTGCACGTGTCACACTTGTTGCTCAAAACTTCTCCTTTATCCAGTTGTAGAGAGCTGCGATGTGCCGCGCCCTAAAGATGGCGCCGGTTTCCGCCTTCCACCAGCCTGATGGTGAGCGCTGTCGGTGGTAAACAAGTCCATATTTGGCTAAGACCGCTGATCTGGCTTGCTTCCGCATATGTGGGCCTCTAAAATAGCACCACGTGGCTTTACTTGATTGGCTGTTCATATAGTATTTAGCCTGTGGGTTGGGTCTGCCCGGGCATTCGGAAGACTGTTTTCAAGGGACCTGAATAAACTGCTGGAGAAGAGCTTTTGCGAGTTGCATGGTTCTTGCTGGTCGAGGTCGACGCAACAAGTGGTGGCCCATACGGGGAACCAGAAAAGACTCAGAACTCCTGCAGTCAGGGGCAGTGCACTGGTAAGTTTCCAGGATAAATTGGGACAATAAAGTTTCATGGAAATTGTGAACTAAAGGTAAAGTTTCGCGGAAACTGCGAACCGAAAGTAAATTTTTAATCATGGGATTGTCTCAGTCACATCCAATTTTTCTGGCTCTTCAGGAGCTACTTTTAGCTAGGAATTTGAAATTTAAGAAGTCAACCCTAGAGAGATTTTTGAATGAATGCGACTCCGTGGCTCCGTGGTTTGCGGTGTCCGGGAATCTTACTGTATCCTGCTGGGACAAATTAGGCAGAGACTTGGATTTTGCTTGGGAGCAAGGTACTCTGAAGCATGGAGTAAGACCGGTTTGGAAGATGGTGAGGAGTTGTTTAGAAGATCAGAGATGCTGTAAAGCAGTCAAGGAGGGAGAATCAGCCTTGGAACTGCTGCAAGGGGAAATATCTGAGCAAGCAGACAGTGAAAAGGGAAGCAAAAAGAAGGTCCCTCTCTATCCCGATCTTAGAGATTTTAGAGATTTTGAGGACTCAGAGGGCACGGATTCTGAAGGGGAGCTACACGCTCTAATAGAACAATTGGAGAGGACTGCTATTAGAAAAAGGGAAAAGAAAAGGGTAAAAGAGAAAGACAACAGAAGCTTAGGCTTACCCTACCTTCCCTTTGATGATCAGAAAAGCCCTATAGAGGGTAATAGAAATGTCAGCTTGAAGGGTAGTCTGTGCTTTTTAATGAGCTTCAATAGGTCAGATGATACAGAATGCATTAAATTGTCTCAGCAGTCAGCAGATTTTTTACCACAACTGAGGTTTGGGGGTAGGGGTGGTGGTTTGTTTTCGGGCAACGGTTCTCGCCTTGAAGGATGGTGGCCCACACGAGTCTCTGACCGGGACCCCCCCAGACAGCCACGCTGGGCACCTTTTTGTAGAGGATCCACAGGAGAGGAAGGACCTTTTCCCTGGACTGTATGTCAGGGGCGCAGAGCAGTTTGGGTTCAACAAGATTATTTTTCCTTTAGCCCCATGATTAGTAATATAGTGAATAAGTCTTGTACAGGAATGCTTGATATATCTACTAGGGATCCTCAGCAGACTGCCACCAATCCTTTTGATTTATGGCTTTTGTGTGGAGCAAATGGTAGCTGTATGGATTTGGGACCTATACTTATGCTTGGGGGAGGAATTTATCAAAGAGGTAGTTTTTCCCTAGGGTCCGCTACCAATAGGGATTTTTCTAGCAGTAGTGGCTCTGGTACTTGGAATTCTTCGTTTCATTCTTACCGCAATAAGACCTTTTCAGCCTCACCAGTGTGTCTCTGGCCTCCTTTTCTGTGGATTGTAAGTAATGGGAGTGCATCCTTGGGTAAAAAAAAAGTTAGTATACACTCCGGACACATGCTTTTATGCCCTGTGCTGGAATGCCACAGCCTTTCCTGTGGCTGTGGTGACTAGAATGCCTTGATATGTACCAGTTCCTGTAGAGGCCCCTAATACCATGATGCTATTCAGGCTTAAAAGAGATTTTGGCATCACTGCAGCTATTGTTACTGCCATCACTGTTGCTGCTATGGGGGCTACTGCCTCAGCTATTGCCTTGTCTAGTTCTATACAAACTGCCAATGCCCTGAATGACATCTCAGCCAATGTAACACAGGCATTGGATACTCAGACCTCTATAAATTCTCATCTCAAAGGAGGCCTTATGATAGTTAATCAACACATAGATTTAATACAAGAACAGATTGATTCTCTTTGGCAACTAGCACAGTTAGGGTGTGAGTGGAAAATGCAGGGTTTGTGTGTTACTTCCGTGCGGTATCAAAATTTAACAAAGGCTGCTAATCTGTCTAGGCAATTGTCAGAGTTCCTTTTACAGGATTGGTCGGCTGAATTTGAAAATAAGATGAGAGAGCTGAGAGCGACAATCGTCCACATCAACTCCACTCGGGTAGATCTGAGTCTGGCTACTGGTTTGACTTCCTGGATACAGACGGCTATGGATCATCTTAAGGAGTGGGCGGGTGTAGGCTCTTTGGCGATACTGATGATACTAGTCTCTCTGGTTTGCCTATGGTGCATCTACAAGATGAGAGCCACACAGAAGCGTAATGCAGCCATGATTATACAGGCCCTTGTCGCCATTGAGATGGGTCAGTCCCCTCAGGCATGGCTCGCTGCCATGAGCCTTAAATCTTCACTGAGCATAGTCCCTGCCCACTGAGATATTCGTTCCATGGATATTAGGGTCTGGCAAGTCAATGATGGAGTTGACGGATGAGTCTCGGCCACCTAAGACAGGGCAGCCCCGAGTGGGGAGGCATTTACGTGGCTTTACTTGATTGGCTGTTCATATAGTATTTAGCCTGTGGGTTGGGTCTGCCCGGGCATTCGGAAGACTGTTTTCAAGGGACCTGAATAAACTGCTTGAGAAGCGCTTTTGCGAGTTGCGTGGTTCTTGCTGGTCGAGGTCGACGCGACATCCAGTGTCCCAGCAAGCACTGCGGCAGGTCCTGAGACTGCTCCCAGGGTATAGGGACCCTTATGGCTCTGGAAGCTCTCTGTCCTGTTTCCACCCAGCTGTGCTCCCTCCAACATGGGGACTGGGGTCCAGGGAAGGGCGCTGTGTTAGGCTTGTCATTGTGACAGACACAGGACATGGAAAGTAGGAAGGCCGTTTCAGTTCATGGGCCAGCCTGAGATGGTGAGGCAGAGCAGCAGAGTGGTGTGCTGAGCACATGGCAGGGGAGGCTGCACGGCACGGGGGCCCTGGACCGGGGGTCAGTGTTCCTGACCAGATATAGCTCCTGCAGATATAACCCAGCAACTGATGACTGATTTCCCCCTAACGAGGTCCCATCTTCAGCGTGTGAGACCTTTCAGGGGATGCTGTATTCAAACCACAGCAGCACACCAAGGCATTCTCTCAGATGACCCTTGACAGCAGCAGTCTCTCCAAGAGATGTTCCTGGGGTCAGTCCCAATGAGGGCCCGTTTACAACTTCGGCTCTGACCTGTCCTGGTAACGTAATCCCAGCACTCGGGTGCATAGGCAGGTGGATCTGCCTCCAAGTGCTACTGTGAGTGGTATCAAGATGGCACTCTGCCCCTGCCTTAGCATAGACTTCAACTGGTCTTGAGAAGTCAGCTAGGGTCAGACTAGCAGGAGAAACGCACAGATTTTACGTACATGGAAAACCCCCAAGAAGATAAAAACTGGAAGTGACCCATTCCAAATCTTCACATAGTAGTGAAATGTATTGGTACTTAAAATGTACCCAGAGGACGGGTTGGGGGTGGGGGGAGTTCTTTTTAATACATATAAAGGGTCTTATAGAACCCAAGCTAATCTAAAAGTCACTATAGAGACCAGATTGGCCTTGAATTTGTGATCCTCCTGCCTCTTTCTCCAAAGTGTTAGAAAGGCAGGCATGTGTACCACAGCCGGGTGAAGGGAGTTATCTTAACAGGGTTGGTTTGCAGAGATATTTCCCAGCCTCGAGCCTGTTTCTTGCAACAAGAATGTTTCTTCTTTCCCATATAAGGAGAAAAGGTGACTTCAGGCTCTCAAGTGCCTTTTGTTCCACAAAGTCCTTAACCAAAGTGGCATATTTGGAGCTGGCTGGTTCTGCTGACCCTTGATTAAATGAGATAATATGCTTTGTTTTAGGAGATACTTACTAATCTCATTTTACAGATAGGGAAGTGAGGGTCAGAGAGGCCTAGGCGTATCTCCAGCTCCTGCTGGCAGGGGCTTCGGGAACTGGGGTCTCAACTCTCATCTGCCTTGGCCCCCAAGCTAAACTGCTGTCTGCCCAGGTCAACTGTCCCAACCCTTTCAAGTGTCTCTAGCCTTCCCAAACAGAAAGAGGCAAGAAAGGCCACCCTAGAAGAGCTGTAGGTGGTCGTGAACTGTCCCCAAAGACGAGGCCTGCCGGAGTTTGACAATGCGCCCCTGCTATGGAGTCCCTCTCCACTTGCTGAGTACACACTGGCCACTCCTGTTATGTGTGTCGCATAAGGACTCAGTTTCCCCAGGTGTATAATAACCTTGTGCTTCTGTGAACCCTGCTCCAGCCGCCATCCGGGGCACAGCATCAGGCTGACTAGGGCAGGATGGAAGACAGGTTGAGCCTCAACCCGGAGTTACTCCTACTGCCCCCAGGCTTCCCTGGGAGCCTGGGAGAGGGTGTGGTGTGGACAGGCCTGCTGGGTGAGAGCAGATTTGGAAGGGTGTGTATGGGGAGGGGTGGGACCCAGAGGCTCGGTTGTGATCACACAGGAAGCGTGCTGGCAGCTTCTGCAGTGGTTACCAGTCAGGGCAGGGCAGTCTCTTCACGGGCCACTGTGTGGCCGCCTTAGCTTTCAGCACGCGGTGTGAGTAGGCAACTAGGCTTTTGGGTGGACCCTTTTGCTCACCAGTTCTGTGTTCTGGTGGTGGACAAGGAGGACAAAGAAGCCAAGCTCGATTGTCCACAGATCTGGGAGGATTGGCTGGATAAGGTGACCTCACAAACCCGGCTGGCCAGAGCTTGTCTCCCCAGCTTCCCTCCCCCAAGGAAGAAGGGGCAGACAGTGGCCTGTTGACTCACCCAGGAGCCATCCTCCCATCCCACCCCCAGGCATGGGTCCTGCCCAGTCAAACTCCTATTCTACAGGCTAATGACCAGCCTTTTATGCGTGGGTCGGAGGGGTCTCAGCTTCCTCTCCCAAGCCGTGCTCTAGTCTGCCTGCTCCATAATAGGTCCCAACCCTATCTTTATGGAGTGGGGCTGGAGGAGCGGGCAGCGCCCTTCCTAAAGGCAGTCAGCCCGCAGGGGACCAGAGAGCTCAGGTTCCCCCGTTTTTTTGTTTTTTTGTTTTTTGTTTTTTTTTTGGTTTTTCGAGACAAGGTTTCTCTGTGTAGCCCTGGCTGTCCTGAACTCACTTTATAGACCAGGCTGGCCTCGAACTCACAAAGATCCACCTGCCTCTGCCTCCCAAGTGCTGGGATTAAAGGCGTGCGCCACCACCGCCCGGCTGGTTCCCCCGTTTTGAAGACTCCACTTGCTCTCTCCCAGTCCCAAGGGAATAATGGCCCCATCATTTTTTTCATCCCCTTCTCGGAGATTTTGAATCCTGCCTGCGCTTATATGCCCCTACAAAGACTATGTGAGGCAAATCCCGTTCTACTCCCTATGGGCCAGGGCTTGGTTCTTTCTGCTCAGTTATCTATCTTCCTGTAGAATCTACAAGGCAGCACTTCACGGATTTAATTTGTCCACTCCCAGTGCCCACCAACTCTAGGTTCTCTTCTCCCAGAAAGACTTTTGGCAGGCTGGAGGAGTACCTCAGTGGCAGAGTGTTCTATGGGCAGGACACTGGACTTCTCTCCAGGAGCTCTTGCATTAAAAAACAATAGCCCTTTATCAGCTAGACCAGTGACTTCTGGAAACATTCCCATCTCTCCATTCTTATGCCTGGTGTCTAGAAGGGAGCCCATTGCTCCCGTGGAAGCCAGGTCAGCAGGGAGATGACCCTGAAACCTCACCCGGAAGGCTTGGTCACCTTGCCACCTGAACAGGAAGTGAAAACTGTCCCTGCTGAAGAGCCATGCTCAGGCCATCAGCCTGCAGGGTACAGGCCTCCCTGGCAGGAGCCTAAAACTCAGTGTTCAGTCCGAAAGTCCCATGAGGGTCTGTGGAAATGGCATCTACTCTCTCCTCTGAAGCATACATTTATTCCAGCATTCTTTGCGACTCCAGCATCCCTGATGATGGTCCAAGAACCACAGGCTAAGCCACCTGTAAGCTGTTAGGAAAACAACCTAGACCACCTTCCTGCTTCCATGGGTCTTCACCCCAGTAGCAGGGCTCATGTCTACTCTCCAGGTTCACCTGGGATAGACTGTGGAGCAGAGGGTGTTGGCAAACAACCACTTGGCCAAGGGCCAGAGAAGACCAGTGACTTCCCCAGGGTCACACAGCCAGTCTGGACAGCTACATAGATATTCTAACTCCTTTAGGGCCTCCAAAAGGCTTGAGCGTGGAGCCTGAACCCCAGAATCTCTGGGAAACAGATGGGCTCTTGGCCATGATCCGTCCAAAGGATGAGGACTCCATACTTGGCAGGAGTTTACACCCAGAGGACAGCATGTTGCCTGGGGTGGAGGGCAGCAGGGTGTGGAGCCCATCTGTGGGTGTGAGAATTATACACAGGCTTAGACTTGTCAATTTTAAAGTTTCCAAGGAATTCGTGCTCCCTTAAAACCTCTCCAGTTGTTTTGGGTCACTGACTCCATTCCTTGGTGAAGCTTTCTTTTCCCATAGAGAGTCCATCCTGCAGCCTCCTCCCCCAGACTCCATGTTTAGACACTGCTGGGCGCTGTCTGCTTTACGGTGGACTCATGTGGCTGTTTGAGCTGCAGGATGGAGCCTTGAACTCAACTCACCACTTACCCAGCCTTCCTTGATAAGAAGTCCACACACCAGAAACCATGAGCTGTGCTTTGCCTCTGATTGTCCTGTAGTTTCATGACATCCTACCATCTCAGACCTCTGTGGCCAAAGGGAGTCCAGCACTCCTGTTACTGTCTAGGGTCTTGATAGGGTTCATTTTCTCTTCCAGCTAATGAATTAATAGGCAGGAAAAATCTTGAATGTAACAAGTCAGGAAAATCTCAGACACAGCAGACAGAGCCAACTAGTAAAGAAAAGCTTTTATTAAGGAAGAGGACACACACACACACACACACACACACACACGGGGGGGGGGGTAAGAGAGAGAGGCACAAAAGACCTCTGCTTAGCTTAGAAGGAGCTTGGAAGTCGAAACTGGGTTTCTCTTTGAGGACTGGGAGGTTTTAAGGGTCTTTGAGAAGTCATCCTCCCATAAGGAGATCAGTTTGAACAGATAGGTAAGCTGAGAGGCCCACAACCGTAGGGAAAGCACATCCTGGTTACTGTTCACCAGGCCTTTAGGCCTTTGTCTCTGGTCAGGAGGAATAAGAAGAAGCCAAAATTTGCCATTTTTATCATCTTTATTTTTGGCCCTTCTTTCTCAATCTGTCTGTCTGCCTATCACAGAATCCGTCTAACTCCTAGTGCCCTCTGACCTCTATTCCCAGTTGGGTCAAACTAATGTTGGCTCCTAGGAATCACCCGAGGAGCCCGGTGTGGTAGAGGACTCCTGTAATCCCTGTTCAGGAGGCTCCAGAGTGCCAGGCCAGCCTGGCTAGCCCCCAGCAGCTTCTTCCAGCTTCTGGTAGGTAAGGGAGGAGATAAGATAAAGAAACTAAGCTAGGCGTGGTGGCACACACCTTTAATCACAGCACACTTGGGAGGTAGAGGCAGAGGCAGGTGGATTTCTTAGTTCAAGACTAACCTGGTCTACAGAGTGAGTTCCAGGACAGCCAGGGCTACACAGAGAAACCCTGTCTTTAAAAAAAAAAAAAAAAAAAAAAGCCGGGCATTGGTGGCGCACTCCTTTAATCCCAGCACTTGGGAGGCAGAGGTAGGCGGATCTCTGTGAGTTCGAGTCCAGCCTGGTCTACAATGTGAGTCTAGAACAGCCAGAGCTGTTATATAGAGAAACCCTGTCTCGAAAAACCAAAAAAAAAAAAAATCCCAGCACTTGGGAGGCAGAAGCAGGGAAGTATGCTTTGTTTTCTTCCTCTTTTAGTGCGTATTGGGTGTGGTGTTGAATCATGAGAGTCCTGAACTGAACTCAATAATATGGTCAGGACAGGAGAGCCCTGTCTCAAAAACAAACAAACAAACAAAAACCCCAACCACAACACCAAAAAAACCTACAAAAATTAAAATAAAATAAAGATATGAAAGCTTATAGTTTTTAAGTCATTCCCCAAGCCAGCTAATTTTATTTATTTGTTTGGTTGGTTGGATTGTTTTGTTTTTCGAGACAGGGTTTTTCTGTGTAGCCCTGGCTGTCCAGGAACTCATTCTGTAGACCAGGTTGGCCTCTAATTCAGAGATCTGCCTGACTCTGCCTTCTGAGTGGTGGGATTAAAGGCAAGTGCCACCTAGCTCAAGCCGGTTAATTTTACTTTATTCCTGGGTGGGGACAGAGCCAGCAGCTTGAGAGGTGTGTTGTGGGGAGGTGATGACCATCCTTCTTGACTCGGTGTGGAGGCTGGCCTGGGCTGCTGGCACAGCACTCTGGAGGTAGAGGCGAGAGGGTGGTGGCAAATTCAAGTCCAGCTTGGGCTGGGGCTGTTACTCAGCTGTTCGAATGCTTGCCTCTCCGGACAAAGCCCTGGATTTGATCCCCAGCACTGTATGTACCTGGCATGATTGGTGAATGCCTATAATCCCACATAGCTCTTGGGAGGGGGAGCTGGGGAGGATGGGGAGTTCAAATTCATTCTCAGCTGCAGAATAAGGTCAAGGCCAGCCCAAGTTATAAGCCTATCTAAAAATTAAATTAAATTAAAAAAATAAGAAAGAGAAGGGCTGGAGAGATGGCTCAGAGGTTAAGAGCACTGACTGTTCTTCCAGAGTTCCCAAGTTCAATTCCCAGCAACCACATGATGGCTCATCACCATCTATAATGAGATCTGGTGCCCTCTTCTAGCCTGCAGTCATACAGAACACTGTAAACATAATAAATAAATAAATAAATAAATAAATAAATAAATAAATAAATAAATAGATTTTTTAAAAAAAGAAAGAGAAGAGAAACAACAAGAAGTCTTTCCTTTTTTTTGTTTTGTTTTTTTTAGGTTTCTTGAGACAGGGTTTATCTGTGTAGCCCTGGCTGTCCTAGAACTTGCTTTTTAGACCATGCGGTTCTAGAACTCACAGAGATCCGCTTGCCTCTGCCTGTCGAGTGCTGGGATTAAAGGCATGCGCCACCACCACGCCTGGCAATTACAGACAGCTGTGAACTGCCATGTGGGTGCTGGGATTTGAACCAGGGTCCCTGGGAAGAGCAGTCAGTGCTCTTAACCTCTGAGCCATCTCTCCAGCCCCCAGATCTTTCCTCTCATAAGTTACGAATTCACAAGGATTTATGTATCTCTCCTCCCTTGGACTAGGCTCTGTAGGGCAGTGACCATATTGTTTAGTTCCGGGCTCCCAGGGTTCAGCACCACACCCAATATGCACTAAAAGAGGAAGAAAACAAAGCATGCTTGACAGTCTTCCTGGCAACCTGATTTCTAGGGCACACCTGTCTCTCTTACCAGACTACGTTCCCCAGAGCTCACTATGGTGACCCAAGGAGACCCACATCAGCCCCTCCTTTGACAGTTCTCACTGCTCCTGAGGTCATTTTTCTTTCTCGGTCATTTCCAGCCCCAAATACGTATCTTAAGATTTTTCTCCCAGGGCCTGAACCCCTGCCCCAGCTATACTTGCAGAGCCTCACCCAACCTTCCAGATTCATCTCCACAGCTCCACACTCTCAACCCTCCCCTCCTGCTGCACCCAAAGTGAGGGGTGGGGGAGCCAGATGATTTCAGCATCTCATAGTCTGACAGCCTCCCTGGGGACTTCAGTCTTCCCCTGCCCCCACCCAGTGTCACTTCCTCATTTTGGCAGCAACTCCACACACTGATCATCTGTCTCACTTTCCACTATTTCCTGTGTTTTATGTGACTCTTCCTGAGCCCAGCTATGGAAGATAATTCTCTTGGTTGTAAAGATAGCCCTAAAATTCCAAAAGCTAATCACCAGGTCCTGAGACACATTTACCTTTTTTTGTTTGTTTTGTTTTGATTTTTTTGAGACAGGGTTTTTCCTGTGTAGCCCTGATTGTCCTGGAACTTGATCTGTAGACCAGGCTGGCCTCAAACTCACAGAGATCCACCTGTCTCTGCCTCCTGAGTGCTGGGATTAAATGTGTGTGCCACCACCACCCAGCTTGGCACACTCACCTCTTTAAAACTGCACAATAGGAGATTCTCTTCTCCTATGAGTCAGAATCCCAATGTCTGGTCCAAGATCTCCCTATTGTCTAACCTCAACTGCTAGGATTTCCAGATTTAGAAAACAAAAGTCCTGGACACTTACCCAGTTTTGAGTTTTAGGGAGACACTGAGTAAAAATTCCAGGGGTGTTAAAGATCTCCCCTTCTATGTCAGAACAAAAGTCATTTGGACTTTATTTGGACTTTTGTGTAGCCTGTTGGGAGGGTACAGGCTTAGCATGTAGATTGGATCCCCAGCAACCCTTAAAAAAAATATTTAGAGTCTTGGGAGTCAGCTCAGTCACTAAGGGTGCTTGCTTGTCAAGCATGAGGGTTTAAGTTCAAATGCGAAGCACTCATGGAAAAAGCTGGCTGTGCCTCTGCAGCCCTGTAACACCAGCACTGTGGGAGGCAGTCCTGAGAATCATGGGGGCTTGCTGGCTGGCAGCATAGCTTCGGGTTTAGTGAGAACCCTGTCTTAAGGGACTAGGGCAAAGAGCAATAGCCAAAACACCAATGTCCTCCTCAGGTCTTCACGTACTTGCACATGGACATGTATATATCCACCCACCCACATGAATACTCAACACCCACACACACCAAGACATTAGCGAGAGGAGCAGCATTGTTTTATTCTCTCTTGTGCACACACGTGCAAACATTTGTCTGTGTGTTTGTCTATGCACTGTGTGTGAGTGCCTGGGGCTCTTGGAGGCCAGGAGAGGGTGTGAGATCGCCTGGAGCTGGAATTACAGATGGTTGTGAGCTACCATGTGGGTGCTGGGAACTGAACCTGGGTCCTCTGCAAGAACAAATGCTCTTAATGGCTGAGCATCTCTCCAGTCTCATATTCTGCATGAATATATTAACATTCTCTTTCTTTTTATAAAAGGCTCTCTAGCCGGGCGTGGTGGCGCACGCCTTTAATCCCAGCACTTGGGAGGCAGAGGCAGGCGGATCATTGTGAGTTCGAGGCCAGCCTGGTCTACAAAGCGAGTCCGGGACAGCCAGGGCTACACAGAGAAACCCTGTCTCGAAAAAACAAACAAACAAAAAAACAAAACAAAACAAAACAAAAGGCTCTCACTCTGTAGGCCAAATTGGCCTCAAACTTGTGATCTTCCTGTCTATCTCTCGAGCATGTACAATCATGTCAGACTCAAACTTTAATTTTCTTTTTTTTTCTTTTGTTTTTTCGAGACAGGGTTTCTCTGTGTAGCCCTGGCTGTCCTGGAACTCACTCTGTAGACCAGGCTGGCTTCAAACTCACAGAGATCCACCTGCCTCTGCCTCCCGAGTGCTGGGATTAAAGGCATGCACCACCACGCCTAACCATTGCAGACAGCTGTGAACTGCCATGTGGGTGCTGGGATTTGAAACAGGGTCCTTTGGAAGAGCAGCCAGTGCTCTTAACCGATGAGCCATCTCCAGTTCCACCCCCCCTGCCCACACACACACAATTTAACATGAGTACAAAAGGGTTCTTATTTCTGAGGCATCAAGTGAAGATGTGGGGAGGCTGAGGCTGGATCTTGCCTAGAGCCAGAGTGATCTAGGGAGACAGACTATCTCAAGGGGCCTGATCATGAGATGTGGTAAGCTGGTCCAGTCTGACTCAACTGAGGGGAAGGAGAAGAGTCCACGGTGAAGAAGTGTGGCCTGTCAGTGTCTTCATGAGCTGCACCCTTTAATTCTCGCAGCAGCACAATGGATGTGAGGGCACTGTGAAGGTGACTCTAAGGCGTTGTAGCACGCTCTGTAGAAGACATAAGAGGCACCAAAAACTATCATATGCTCTAGGCAGCAAGAACAAAAGAGAACAGCCACAGTAGCCAGCGCCAACAGAGCTGGCCCCTGGATGCCCACCTCGAATGTCTGGCAAGGAAGGAATTAACCCACTCTGCCCACCCATATCTGGCATGCCTCTGCTTACTTCAGCCTTTCAAGGCATGTCCTATAATGGCAAGGGAAGGTGACACTGGTTGTGAGGAAGGGTACGAGACTATCAGTTGTCACCTGTCACCTGCCAGGCTGTGGGGCCTAGCAGCCAGATGGGACAGCTCATTCCTCAGCTGACCCATTGAGTGCTTCATCTACACAGTGGTCCCTGTGTCCCCTACGAGCAACAGACGGCTCTGCCCCCATCCCTACCCTTAGCACCCCCGCCTCTGTATTGTTAACCATCAGCCTGTAGGTGTTGGTTTACAGCTTCAGTTAAATTCTATATAAATTCTCGGAGGGAGGGGGCCACTTCTCTGCTTTCTATGGCATCAAGAACAATCGCCCGGTCTCAGGCGATTGGATTTATTAGGTAACAAGCTGTCACTCTTGTTTCACCATCAGGGACTGGGCTGGCTGGCGGAGGAGGCCCTTCACTGCTCAGTTAGTACCTAACAAAGAAGTTGCTGTGATGGTATTTAACAGTGTGGGATGAACCTTAGTGCTGTGCTGGTGAGTGACCCACTGGGGTGGGGGTGGGAGGTGAGGGGCTGGCACCACTACAGTGGGTCAGTCCACCAGCTGAACACACCACCATAGCTAGTTTTTGACAACCTAGCTCTCCTGCTGTCCAGGTGAGACCTTCCCGTCGGATTTAGGTCTCCCTTTCTTGAATGTCCCTGGCAGTGGAGTGCTTGTCGGTAGCTTCAAGTATCTGCTTGGTTTGGCTGCTGTTATTTTGTTCACACTAAATCAGTGGATCAGCTTCTTGGTGCATCCAATCAGGATCTCTGGAAGGTTTTTTTTTTTTTTTGAGTACACACAAGTCTGTCTCCAAGGCCTATTGGCAAGCTGGGTTGTTGATTAGCAATTTTAAGGTCAGCCCAGACAAGATGCAAAGCCAGCTTTTCCTAGGCCCCACCTCGCATCATCCATCCATAGCTTGCCAAATCCACAGAGGACTGGGCACCGGAGTGGGAGGCAGGGCAAGCTGGGAGTCCCTTTGCAAGGAGGGGCTCCTGGTAGAGGCTGGACCGAGCAGAGATAGTGCTGAGCAATTGCAGCCAGAATTCCCAAACTGAGCTGTGTGGGCCAAGATCAGGATCCAGCCTGGGAGATTTGAAGGGTGACAGCTCCCTCTGCCAGCTTGGTCAGTCTGCTCTTCGGCAGGAGCTGAGCACCCACAGTCCAGAGGCCAGGTAGTGCAGGAGAGAGAGAGAAAGAGAGAAAGAGAGAGAGGGAGGGAGAGAGAGAGAGAGAGAGAGAGAGAGAGAGAGAGAAGGAAGAGGAGAAGGAGGAGGAGGAAGAGGAGGAGGGGGAGGAGGAGAAGGAGGAGGAGGAGGAGGGGGGAGGAATGAGGACTCTGAAGGCTGGATACAGACCTTTTCAGACACAGTGGAGCACTTCCATCAGGAAATGGGGGCTTAGCCTGTGGAGCTGGGAAAACCCTGAGTAGCTGTGTGTTTACAAGGGAAGCTGAGTCAGACCGGTCTATCTTCTAAAACATTCAGCTATTTCTAGAATTCCATACTGTCAAAACCTACTCCTTCCTCTTCCTAGGAAATCCCTGGCAGGGAAAGAGCAGAAGGCCGAGACTGCCCTTTTAAAAGACTAAAACCCAAAGAGTTGGTGTCCATTTATGGAAGCCCCCCCCCCATAATGTGACTCATTCTCCCAGCTTGTCCTAAGTGCCCCAGACAGAATGGGGGAGAATTTTGAGGTGGGATTAGTCAAGGAAAGGAGCAGCAGGATGTTGGAGAAGGAAGATTAAGATGTATCCAGATCCAAAAGGAGCCAGACAAAGCTTGTGTCCCCAGAGCACTGTGGTTCCAGTTCCTCCAGCTATTACTTGTCATGCCCCTTACAAACGTGCAGCTTCTCGAAGTTTTTCTGGGCCACAGTCTATGGGCAGCCTCCGCAGAGTCCAGAAACAGAGAACTCTGAAGTACAAAGATGACCAAAGATGACCTGAAATTATTCAGTCCCAGTCTCTGTTGTGTACTCCACCCCACTATAGGGATCAAGGTCAGAGGCAGAGCCTAGGCGACATTTCTAAAGTTCTTAGGAGATTCAGGCTTGAGAGTGAGGAAGTGTTAGTATGGCCCTCTTTGTACAGATAAGGAAATCAAGTCTCAGGAAACTTAAGCTACACAAAGGACCATACATACACTCCCCAACTTTCTCCTCCCGCCCTTCAGAGAGAGCCAGCCTTTCAAGGTTTTTCAGGACAGCGCTGACTCCACCGCCCTTGTTTTCAGTTCAGTACTGCCTGCCTCCCCAGAATCAGATCAGGCAAGTTTGGGAGGCACCTTACCAGCTTTGGAAAGATCTGTCTTCCAGTTTAATATAATCCCAAAATCTTAGAGGGGAAGGGGGCTCAGACAACCATGGTCCACTTTCTTACTTCCTGGACTGAGAGGTCTGCAGGCCCCTTTCCCTGCGGAATTTATCCCACTTCTCCACCTGGAAACCTTCCCCACCCGAGCTAATGGACAGTCTAACCTTACCCTTGGCTCTTCTCTTTCTCATCCTGCATATCATCTGCTAGAAAATCGTTTTTGGTTCCCCCTTCAGACTATTCCCCCAAAGCTGACTGCTTCTTATTTCTTTGCGACCCATCCAAGCCCCACTATCTCCTCTCAAAACTGGCCTTCTGCTAGGTCCCCATCAAGCCTCTCACTGCTGTCCTCAGCAAGCAGCTAGACTCTCTTTTTAAATCTATTTTTATTAGTGTGTGTGTGTGTGTGTGCGCGTGCACATGATCATGAGCATGTTTGCCATAGCTTATGTGTGGAGATCAGAGGACAACTTGGTCATTTCTCTCCTCTGTACCGTAAGGACGATGGGGATCCTGTTCAGGTAGTCAAGCTCCGTTGATGAGCACCTTTACTTGCTAAGCCATCTTGCCTGCTGGAAACTCTTTAAAGAAAGTTTGTTAGATCATTCCACTTTTTTTTTGCTAAGCACCTCCCAATGACTCTGTTTTCCCCAGAATAAAAGTCACCACCTCAGAATGGACACAAGGTGCCACAGCTTCCCTCCTGTGTCTTCTCTCGACTTCTATTTCTGCTAGTATTTTATTCACTTTGCTCTGGCTTCACTGGCTATTCTGAAATGTGCTTCCATCAGAGTATAGATTCTTGTCAGTTTTGTTCATAAATGTATCCCCAAAGCGGGCTTGGTGGAGGATTGCCCTGTATGCTAGGCTAACCAGGGCTACAGAGTGAGACTCTGTCTTTAAAACAAAAACAAAACAAGCTGGGCATGGTGGTGCACATCTTTAATCCCAGCACTCACTCGGAGGCAGAGGCAGGCGGATCTCTGTGAGTTTGAGGCCAGAGTGGTCTACAGAGTGAGTCCAGGATAGCCAGGGATACACAGAGAAACTCTGCCTCGAAAAACAAAAGAAACTTAAAACAAACAAAAAAAACCACATATGTACTAGAGGATAAATCTTTAAAAAATGAAGTTTTTGTTGAAGTCCTGGAGAGGGAACCTCGAGGCCTTACCCATGTCAGACAAGCATTGTATGACTGATATACACCCCAGTTCCAATAAGTACTTGGTAGTTGATTGAATGAATAAGTGAATGGGACTTGCTCTATAAGAGATTATCAAACTGAATCTTGCACTCAGAGGCCTAGCCCTTGGCCTGGCTCCCCATCTTAGCCTGTACATGCATCCTCTTTTCCAGAAAATCAGCCTGTCATCTATTATGTGGTTCCCAACCCTTCCCCTCTTCTGCTTTAAAAAATGTTCATGTTGATCCGGCAGTGGTGGCACACGCCTTTAATCCCAGCATTTGGGAGGCAGAGGAAGGAAAATCTCTGTGAGTTCCAGGACAGACAGGACTACATAGAGAAACCCTGTCTCAAACAGAACAAAACAAAACTGTTCCTGCCACTCAGTCAAATCTTTGCTTTTGGGCTGGAGAGATGGCTCAGCGGTTAAGAGCACTGGCTGCTCTTCCAGAGGTCATGAGTTCAATTCCCAGCAATCACATGGTGGCTCACAACCATCTATAATGAAATCTGGTGCCCTCTTCTGGCCTACAGATATACCTGCAAACAGAACACTGTACACATAGTAAATAAATCTTTAAAAAAAAAAAATCTTTGCTCTTGATCCATTCTGTTCCTTAAAGACACAATCTGGCTGGCAGTCAGAGTTCAGACTCTCACTCTTGGAGCTGAAGTTTGCATTTGTTCTTCTGGGGAAGTGGGGTGTCTCCTGTTCCTAGCTCTATTGTTTCCCCTCTAACTCTCCCTGCTTCAGAGGGCCCAGGGCAGCTAGTTGGATGGGGCAGAAAGAGACTGAAGGGTCATCAAGATCTTGAGACAGGGAGCTAGGCCGTTGTGTCATGGGAGTTTCCCACCCACGGCCCTACACCACGGCGGGGGTGTCCACTCAAGAACATCATGATCCCGCCTGCGCCTCAGGAAAGAGCCAGGAACAGGGAGCATTCAGAAAGTCCTTCAGATCTCCGAGAGCCGCCTCACCCCACACACCGCCCCCCCTCACCCTCGTGTCTAAGTTGCTCACATTCCGGAAGCACTGAGGTGGCACTGAAGATTCCTGCAGCTCCAGCCTCGTCCCTCGGGGCCCAGCGTCATCGCTGAGCCTGCCTTCTGGAATGCTTTTCTTATGAAGTGTCCTGGCAGGTGAAGAGAAGGTCCGTGCACTTAAAATCCACAATCCAAGTCTAGATTTTCTGGGGGACCTCCTCACATTCACCCCCCTCATCCTATCCAGGACTTAGCTCCCAGGTTGTTAAAGAGACATTTATTTACTTATTATTATTTTATTTTATTTATTTTTACCCCACCACCCCAGAAGCCCATGAGGCCCAGCTCCTGCCCAGGAGTGAGATGGATGCTGTGTCTCCTCTGACTCTCATCTCATACCTAAATTTCCTACTGGCTGGGCCTTCTCCTTGGTCTCCCCCTTTCTTTCTGCCCCCTCAACAGTTGCCCCTCCCTCTTCTTCTCCATTTCCTTCTTGGGCCTGGTGGAGGCCAGTGGAGGGAGTTTCCAGAAGAAGAAATTTCTCCAGATCTTGCGCCTGACCAAGAGCATAGCGCGAAACGGATATTCCCTGGTGTGTAATACTCTGTTCGCTTCTGTCCTTTCAGCCACTCTAGCTCCCATTAGTCTTCTTGGCCAGCAAGCTGTGACTTTTCACAGCCCTGGGTTGCAAGTTTGTGTTCCCACAAGATGTCAATTAATGATTCGAATGTCTGTGTCTCTGCAAACTCCCAAGGACGTAACAAAGCTATTGAGAGCATGGAGCCAGACACTCTCTGTGAAGTACCTGATCCAGGAAGGTGCTACAAGCTTGGGGTGCTGGCACTGGCACAGGACATCAGGGAGTCATGTGAGACCTTATCTCAAAGGACAATTGGGGTTTGCAGCTCAGTGAGTGATACAATGTTTGCCCAGCACGGCTCCGAGTTTGATCCTAAACACCAAAAATAAATAAAAATAAATGGTAGCCTCTATTACCTCTTCCCCTCACCTAAACTTCCTACCAATGTTTCCTGAACAATTTTTTACTGAGTTTGTGCTCCCATGTGCTGCCTGCCCACAGCCTGACCGGCAACCCAAATTGTCTGCCATAGCTCAGCACGCCCAGGGCTTGCAGCAGGCCCAAAGCGAAGGAAGCAACCAGCACAGCATACTCACTCGGGGGATGTCCCCTTCTTGGGGATGAAGGCTCAGCCTGTGTATGTCTAGTGTTTACTCAAGCCTAGCCCAGTCGTGGGACCTCAGGCACAGTCTGCTGTCACTCAAGCAGCGTTATGTGTACTGTTCCGTCTTAACCCCATAGTGGCCCAGCCCTCCCTGTGTCGTCTCCAGGCCAAGTCTCTAGGTACAATAGGCATAATGAGAGAGCCCCAAGTCTTCATCTGGCAATGCCCTTCTGGGAGGACAGGTGGGTTGTCTAGCTGGGAAACTGCAGCCAGCCAGAAGTGGGAGATCAGGGGGTAGGTCAGGGGTGGGGGTGGGGAGAGGGCCTGCTTGGAACCAAAGCCAACCAGCTGTTTGCCTGTACTTTGTCCTCTGTCCTCCCTGTCACCCAGTCCCAGAGTCCAGCAGCTTCTCAATGGAACAGGCTGCAGGGACAGCTCTGCAGGGGGCTCAGCAGGCTGGCCAGGGAGGTGGACATTCCAAGCATTCTTTACTTCCTCCCAGAGTCGGGAGCTAGGGCCCAGCGAGAAACGGTTCAATACTAGAGGAAAGGGAATTTCTTCAGAGGGAATAAAGGCTGTGGGAGAGTCTTCAGGCAGCAGTGGGCAGGGCACAGGACAATGGGGGAGGGGAGCCAAGTAGGCTGGGGATAGGGAAGGGAATGGAGCGGAGAAACCCACCTGACCCATTTCTTCCTTGAGTATTTTGGAAGGAAAGAAGAATCCCACACACTTCCCTGGGCCCAGGCTTTTCTTACAGAATGCTTAACAGGGTCAGTCCCGAATGGCTGCTGCCAGTGGACTGGGTGTTTTGGGTTTTTTGCTTGTTTGTTTGTATTTTATTTTATTTTTTTGTGGAGTGCTGGGGATTGAGAGTACACATTAAACAGCATTCTGACCTTCCAGCTACACTTCCAAACTCCTTTGTCCTATTTTGATTAAACAGATTCTGTGTCCCACCTGTGGCAGACCAAGAGGAACGTACCAGAAGGCTCAAAGATGTGAACACAGGTCCTCAAAGAGAACAAGAGACTGTTTTTCCAGTCACCATGCTGGTTTTAATGAGATTTTTTTTTCTTTTCTTTTTTTTTTTTTTTTTGCCACAGATGAGGGAGAGTGGACAACCTCGGGTATGAAGGGACTAGAGACCCAATCCACACAGTGTTCAGGACATAAATTTGAAACCTTTATTATTAGTGGGACATCATTGCCGAATACTTCTTCTGTACATAAACTTCAATGGCACAGTAGCTTTCCCCAGAACACAGCATTCACATTACTGAAAGCAGCAAAATTCACTTAAAAAATTAAACCAAACAAAAAAACCCACCAGAATTAAGAACTACAAAAATAAATAAGTCAGTACATTCTAGATCCTGCTGGCCTGAGAAACAGACACATGTGTCCATAGTGTGGATATCAGGAGCAGCTTCAAGCTCAAGTCTCTGAGGTCTTAGGCGGGTGGGGGGGGGGGGGGAGAGGCATCTGGTCCCCTTGAGATGAAGTCAGACGGCAGCCGGAGTCTTTTCAGGTCTTTGAGATGCATGGCAGCAGCTGACTCTGGGTGGCTCAGGTATGGGACGTGGAAAATGGGGGGGGGGGGCAGACTGCTTCCTCTTTGAATAAAGGAGGAGAGGTTACTCCACATTACCCGCAGGCACAATTGGGTTCTAACCCCTGCTGGCTGGAGATGCACCCCGACACTGGCAGGGAACAGGCGGAAAAATCCACCATGGGCAACGCTTGTGGCACCAAGGAGGTAGGCACTGACTGTGTGCTGGCTCTTCAGGTCTCTATGGCCCCGCTCTAATATTCTGGCAGTCTGGACTCCATGGGTCCTCTTCCCATTTCTTTCCACACCGGTGCTATTTCCTTCCTCATCTTCCTGGTTCAATCAGGCTCTGGACATACAGCCCTTGACACTCTACTCCCCCAGTTCCCTAGGAAACCTAACCAGGGTTCCTCTGCAAACCCTCTCAGAGCCTACCCCCAGACTGGGGGGTGCTGCCTCTCATCCTCAGCTGAGCTTTTGAGCAGATTCCTAGGGCTTGCCTGTAGGCTGCTGTCACCTCTTGGCAGTCTGTCAGAGAAAAGCAGCTATCCCCCAGGGGTTCCTGCCACCATCGCCTCAGGCCCTCTGAGGGCGGCTGCTCCAGTCCCCTCAGGTTGTCCACAGACACACAGCCCCTCAGTGGGGTTTCAGGAAGCCGCTCAGGCAAGTCCAGCTGGTCAAAGGACTCAGAGGACAGGATGCTGTCCTCACTCACAGCCCCTGAGGGGCGGCTGACTGGGGCTGCAGGATGAGGGGAGGCCAGGTGGTCCAGGGAGCCAAAGGTGTTAGGAGTGGTGCCTTCTAAGGCCGTGCTCGAGAACTTGCCATTGAGTTTGAGAATGCCCTTGCGGTGGAGGAGGAGCCCTGAAGCCTGTGGAGACTTCTGCTCCACGGGGTCCCCACTCACAAACACATCACCGGCGTCCAAGAGTTCCCCAGACTCACTGGGCTCTGGAGAGGAATAGTAACCGGACTCCCGCTGCCGAGACTTCTTGAGGATGCCCTTCCTCGGGAGCAGGGATACAGCAGGGACAGGCTGCCCTGGAGTATCAGGCACTGGACTGGGTTCCTGAGGGTCCTCCTGTACCACCCCTGAGGAGGTAGAGGCCTTTTTCTTGAGAATGCCTTTTGGAAGCTTGAGGCTGTTCTTGCCAGGGCGAGGGGAGGTATCTTCAACAGGGTCGCCCTGCAGAGTCTGAGCCATGTCGTTCTCCTTACGGGACTTCTTAAGAGAATGCTGCCGTTCCAGCCCAGGTCCAGTGCTTCCACCTCCTGGCACATGCTGCTTGAAGAAGCTGCACACCTTGGCCCCGTTCTCCAGGAGGGGGCGGGAGGAGCGTCGTAGCCAGTCAGCCATGGAGGCCCGGCCAGAGTCACCGCCAGGGTGCCCACCCTCACGCAGAGATTCCTGTTCCCCAATTCGGGTGGTGTAGCCCCAGTTGACCCACCAGTGACTGGCTACATCCTCCAGTGTGGCCCTTCGGGTGGGGTTCACCATTAACAACCACCGGATCAGACCGCAAGCATCTGGAAAACAAAGGCAAGGGTTTTCAAGTTTGATAGCCGCACCTGAGGTCCTCTAAAACAGGCCTGACTCACCTAGTCCCACAAACTCTCCTTCTCAGCCCTTGTTTCTACGTCAGTATTTTCCTTTTCTACTGAAATGCATTTCTCTGAGGACAGGGCCTGTGCTTAGGGATAAAGCTAGGTTCTCACACACTTCTTCCTGCTCTCTATATCTCATGTGACATGAAAAGGCAGATTTCTTAGATTGAGGGAAAAGGCAATAAGAAACAATACAACTATAGCAAAGAGGATTAAGCTGGACCTTAGGGAGCATTTCTAAAGCATGTTCACAATGAAGGAAGACCATTCCTCGGAGATCTGGGACTGGAGAGGATGGTGGGGGGTGGGTATCCTAGTCGCCCCTGAATCACTATGGACTGCTATCTTCTTTATCACCATTGTCTAGTTACTGTCTCAGAAATCAACAACAGTGAGGATGTGCCCCATGCTCCCAGCCTGGCCACAGTTCCCACTTACCAGACGGCTTGGGTGGCTCACGGTAAGCTCCACTGCTGATTTGTTTCACCAGTGTTTTATGATCCTGTCCATCAAAGGGCATAGTGCCATGTACCAGGATGTATAGGAGAACGCCCAGAGACCAGCTGTCCACCTGAGAGTGGGGTGGGGGGGAGGATGCTCAGCAAAGACACAGAATGTGCCGCAGACTGGAGGGAAGCCATCTGCATCTCTGACACAGTGGGAGACGTGAATGTCACATCTGAAGGCTTCCTCTTACCTTGTCTTGTAACTAGGGATGAAGTGGAGGGTGCAGCAAGAGGGGTCAGGGGCTCATGGAAAAAAGATACTGCCAATCACTTCCTCCTGGGGAGAGCCACAAGCATAGGAGCAGTGGCCACACCATTGCCATCATTCTGGGTCAAGGAGGGGTGGCTGGACTGAGTGCCAGGAGGTCTTGAGAACCAGGGGACAGGATGAGAATGAGACAGGATACCCGGAGACCTTAGTTCTAAGACAGATTTGCTATTTCTGCCTCAAGGTTTGGCAAGTCGCTGCTTTGTAGGGGCCTGAGCTTTATGCTCTCAAAAAGGAAGCAACTAGCAGACTAGCTCATTTATCCTGCATGACCTGGATTCAGGGACTCTGGCAGGAGGAGAAGGGCTCTTACCTCTGGGCCCACATAGGGCTTCCCGTTGACAATCTCAGGTGAGGCATAGAGAGGACTCCCACAGAATGTCTGGAGGAACTTGCCTTTGTGGTACAGGTTGGACAGGCCAAAATCAGCAATCTGTAGGGTTGAGACAAACACAGGTCATGCCAAAGGCTGGGCTGTTCTGCAGCTCGTGGCTATCCTTTCTCCAGATCCTGGGGAAAGCTAGGCCCTGGTGGAAGGAAAAAGACTTCCAGACCACACCTCATAGCTCAGGTCCTGAAAGACAGGGCCTTAAGGCCCCTGACCCAGTAACCATGTGAAGCTTGAGCTGCCCTTCTGAGCAAAGGGCTCATCTCTGCCCATACCTGGGCAGGAGGCCAGGGTGGACCTGCATGGCTAAGAAAAGGAGAGGAGAGAGGACAAAAGCCAGGGTTGTTCACAGTCCAGGATACGGGATCTTCTCAAAGGACTCCCTGAGCTGTTTGATTTTAGGGGCTAGAGAGGTTCTAAGGACATCTTCCTCTTCCCCGCCTATCCTTAGCTAGAGGTGGAGGTCAAGACCCTGGGGCTATCTGACCCTTCACCCCATCAAAGGGTCATGTGTGCAGGGTGGGGGGGGGGGCTATTTATGAAACTCTGGCTCCTTCGTTTATAGCTTTATTGGTGTCGTATCAAGCAGTTGCCAGGTGATGACGTGGATGACTGGTACCAACTGAGTCTGCGTGCTTCTCTGGCTTCCGTGAGCTTACTGGCTCCGCCCTCCCTTTCCTGTCAGCATCAAAGAAACCCCACCTGCTTCAGGAACTGGCTGGATAAGGACTACTGACTTAGTACCACCTCAGGACGCACAGGTCAGCAGCCACGGAGTGACCCTTGTCCTGTGTCGGATAGATCTAAGGAGGGCCACACCATGTCACCCTCCCAGCTGTTTGCCAGACAAGCCTGTCTGGCCTCAGCTGGCTCTTGCCATCTTGCCCTCCCAGCCCTGAGATTCTAGTTTATCTCCTTGCCATGAACTTCTCGTCGACATAAAACCAGCTGCTTCAGCATGAGAATCCGGGTGGTTGCAGGAAAGAGAAAGTGATAATAATGATGAAGCAAGCCACTGCAGTAGAGCGAACTGGGGATGCAGGTTCGTGTGCAGGCGCACAAGCTAGGGAATGAAGCTCAGAACCCGTTGGTCCCCCCAAAGTTATGAGTAAAAATAGACCCTAGATTAGACCCTTGCCACACTTGTGATGTCACTGGCCCGAGAGGCAGAGACTATTTCTGTTCCAGCCCAACCTCTGCCAGTCACAAATGGGGTGATCTTCTTCTTCTTGAGGGCCCAGTGCCTCATCCATAAAGGAAGTGTTGGATGGCTCAGCAAGATGGCTGAGGTCTAGGGACCCACTAAGCACTTAGAGCTACTTGACTGGAGACAGTACAGAAATCCTAGGATGGGCTAGGGAAGCTTTTAGAAACCAGAAGTGGGGCTCACCTTGATATTTCCACTGGCATCCAGAAGGATGTTTTCCAGCTTGAGATCACGGTGAACGATCCCGTTCTAAAAGAGGAAGGGGACTGAGTCAGGGAATGTCACCAGGGGAGGGAAGAGAGAAGAGGGACCTAGTCTAGAAAACAGAATTAACACAAAGCATTGATCACAGGCATGCTGGGATATACAAATTCACTGACAGAGTTCAAGACATCACAGGCCTTTCTGGGGTCAAGAGGACAAAGCCAGAGATACCAGAATTCCTTGCTCTGAGAGTCCAGAAGCCTTTCTGGTCTAAACCAACCCCCCAGAGCCCCCAGAGACACCTCCACCCCCCCACAGAACGCAGCTAGGAGAAGTGGGTAGTCACCTGGTGGCAGTAGTGCAGGGCAGAGACGATCTGTCGGAAGAAATGCCTGGCGTCCCGCTCACTCAGCCGTGGCCGCTCACTGATGTAATCATACAGATCACCACGGCTGGCATACTCCATTACGATCACAATCTTGCTGCTGTTCTCAAACACTGGAGAGGCCAAGTGCGAATGTCAGGCCTCCCAGAGAACACTGCTCCCACCTCCGGCCACAGCCTCTTCCATAGCCTCAAACCAGATAGGACCCCTGTCTGGAATGTCTGCTGCAGGGGCCACAGGGCAGCAAATAAGGGCGGGAGAAGAGCCTTTGAAGGCTCAGAGCCTTCTGGGAGCAGCCCAGCAAGACTTGAGGTCAGTGGCTAAGTTTAGGCCTTCGAAGACTCTGCAAATGCCCAAGAAGGCAGAGATACCCCTGACAAGAATAAAAGGCAAGGTGCTTTGATTGAGACCCTACCCTTCTTCATCTTATGACCTTAGTAAATCTCTACTAGGTCTACCGCTGAGGACGCAGAGTTGCTGGGTGACCATGGGTAAGTTATCAAACCATTGTGTCCTACTTTCCTCCTTCCAGAATAGAGGACCACAGAACCTCAAAGGACTCAGGTGAGAAATGAGAGACAGCTCTTGGTCTGCCACAACACCTGACACACAAGAAAGTGGGGGAGGACCTATTACTGTATTCAGGGTCCTCATGCCTAATCCTAAAAACTGAGACCTGCCTCATGACTGTGAGAGCTAAGGCAGTCGACACTCCTGCCACCTCTGACTTCTCGCCCAGACTACCCAGGCCATGGCAGCTTGTGGCCTCAGCCACAGAGGCAATCAATAAGTATGTGGTAATTAATTTGGCTGGCTGGCTTCTTGGTAGTCAGCCCGTCCCAGTGAGCCCATCTCCGTGTGTAGGAGGGGCCGCCTTGCCTTTGCAGGCTGTGTCCTGGCTCCGGTCCTCCAGGAAAGTAGAAAGTAACCGGCTCATCAAACTGGTCCTTCAGCTGCTGTGTCAGACATGCTGGTCCGACACTGTTAAATGAGTCCTATGAGTTCCATCTGCGTGGCCGGCCCCAGAGCCTCTGCTGTCTGATCTCTGAGAAGAAGCTAAGGGATAAGTCCCCACTCCCAGACGTCAGCTGCAAGGCCAGAAGGGTGTGGTGCTGCTTCCAGGTGGCCACAGTGACCCAGACTCTTAGGGGTGCCTGACTGAGACCCCTCACATGTGGTTCTCGGTGTATATGCAACCTTTATACCAGGAAACTAAAGATAAAGAGCCAGCATGGTTCATCTGGGGGAACATTTAGATTAGAAGCTAGTTCCAGCAATTCCTGCAGCCCAAAAACATTCTAAAGCCTATAGCAAGATGAAGATGAATCTGGAAGAACCATTTAGACACCCAGTAACAGTAATGTCCTGTGTCTGTACCATCAATTCTCTCTCTCTCTTTCACACACACACACACACACACACACACACACACACACACACACACAAAGAGAAACAAAAAAGTAACCACCACCAACAAAAAAATCCTCGCAATCAGCTCAGTAAACTACATGTGGAGAGAATTCACATATAAACACAGATTCATACACATGCATGTGTGGGCACACACACACACTGCCATGCCCACTATTCTTAGAGGGAAGAAAAGAGAAAATACAATTAGCCTTCTCAGCCATTTGTCTGGGCTACTCATGGGACAGACTCAAGCCACAGGGTTATAACAGTAGTTTTGCCCTTTATCTTCCTATGAACCTGAGAGTAGAGAAGGCTCTGTTCCTCCCACCAGGAATCTTCAGACAGAAAAAAACACTCCAGACAAATCCACAGGCTCCCTCCCTTCCATACTGCCCTCCTGCTGGCCCTGTGAACCCATTTAGCTGATGTTACATAAAGACTTGAAACAGTCAGGTGTGTGTGGGAGGGTGTTCTCCCTTCTTCCCGAGTCACCCTCTCCTGTTCACTTTGTTGTCTGGGCCACAAGGAGGAGAGGAGGGCAGCCACAGTGTTCAAACCAGAACTGAGGTCAGAGGAGAGGAGGCCAAGAGAGACAGGAAGAGGCGTGAGTGACTCAGGGGCTTTAGGAGTCCTGGTAACAGACAGCCATGAACAGCATCCGCACACCTGAGACAGGTGCAGACTCTCGCCTTTCAGCTTCCCCTGGGTTGCTAAGGATCTCATGGGGTTGGGAGGCAGTGCTATTAGGGAAAAACTCAGTAACAACGACAAAAGGTTTGCAATCTGGGATGAGGATGCTGCTTAATTTACAGCATTTACCTAACAAATGTGGGATTCTAGGTAGGACCCCAGCCATGCTACAAACACACAAACAAACGTACAGCTTTTCCCACTTACAGAGTACTCGGTGGCATTATCCACTTGGATATTTGCAACCACCCTGTGATCTAAATGGGATTATGCCATTTTGTAAAGGAGGAACTAAGGTGTGGTGACTGTATTATGAGTTGTTCTGTGCCATATGTCAGGGTTTTGAATCCAGATTTTGAAACTCTAAAGCCTTTATCATTCTTACTTCTTTTTTTTTAAAGAACTTTATTTGTTTAAGTTATGTACTTATTTAAAGGCAGAGTCCTGTTATGTAACTTAGGCTGGCCTCAAACTTATATTTGTCCTGACTCAAGCCTCCTGAGGCTGGATTACCGGCATGCACCATTGGGTTCATGCTTACTTCTTTACTTCTTGTGGTGGCAGTTCTGGCTTCTGCATACACACACACACACACACACACACACACACACACACACACACACACAGACAAACACACACAGAGACAGACACACATACACATGCACACATACACACACACAGGCACACATACACAGACAAACACAGACAGAGAGACAGACACACACACAGACACACACATGCGCTCACACATGCGTGCACACACACACACACACAGATTCCCAGCTCCCAGCTCCAAATGTCCCACCACTGTACCTTCATGGATGGCGATGATGTGGGGGTGGTTGAGTGATGACATGATCTCAATCTCCCTCCTGATATGCAACAGATCCTGCTCATCTTTGATTTTGTCTTTCCGGATTGACTTGATGGCCACCTGGGAGGAGGATGCAGGAGATTAAGGAGAAAGGTCTAGCAAGGTAGAGAGGCATCCCTGAGGATGCTCCATGAGCCCTGGCCCTGATACTCTGCCTGCAGCTGCAACACAAGCCACAGAGAGTACCAAGAGAAGCCACCCACCTTTGCCAGGGCAGATGTGTGGCTTCTCTTGGCCTTCTGGAGATGGCCTTCTCTCCCTGGAGAAAGGTTCTCACCTGGGTCCAGTGCAGTCCATCCAGCAGGAAGCAGCACTGAACAACGGCCTCATTTTCAAAGTCTACAGGTGAACAAGAAAGGTTAACAACCTGCACCTGTGGGACTTGATGTTTTAGGATTTACAAATCGATTATGCACAGTGTGCCCGAGGATAAGGACCTGGGGTGATTTGCTCCACACTGGGTCCCTGATGCCAGGCAGAGGACTTGACACATATTAGACAGTGAATTGCTCAGCATTAATAAACACACTGGTCCTCACAACAACTCTGGGAAGTAGATAAAGAATGCATCCGCACCCTCATTCACAGGGGAAGAAACTGGAAATCCAACACAACAGGCTAAATGCTCTCCTTAAAGCCCTAGTCACTGACCAGCACAACCAGCAACCTGATTTCTGACTTTAGTCCTCTTTCTGTCCCGCACTCCAATTTGCTATAAACAGTCACTCACTAGCCAAAAATTACAACCCAAATGCCTGTCAACAGGTGAATGGACAGACAAAATTTGGCATTAATCCATCAGAAAAGGAATGAAATTCTGATGCTATAACAAGGCTAAACCACAAAAATATACTCAGTGAAATGAGCTAGTCACAGAGCAACAAATATTATGGGATCCCTTTTTATGAGGTACTAAAACAAACTCCATAGGCAGAAAATAGATCAAAAGTTCCCAGGGGTGTTAGTGATAAAGAGTGGCATTGGGGGGTGTTATTGTTTAATGGGTACAGCACTTCTCTTTGGGACAATAAAAAGGTTTTAGGGGGCTGAAGGGACGTCTCAGCAGTCAAGAGCACTGGCTGTTCTTCCAAAGGACCTGAGTTTGGGCCCCAGCACCCACATGGTGGTGGCTCACAACTGTCTATAACTGTAGTCCCAAGGGACCAGATGCCCTCTGCAGATGCACAAACATACATCCCGAGAAGACACCCATACACCCACATTAAATAAAAACATTTTATTTTATATTGAGATGATTTACAGCATTGTGGATATGTTTAATATGCTAGAGAGTTATTTGAAATAATAAAAAAAAGATCACCAAAACAAAAAACAAACAAACAAACAAAACACCTAGAGCAGTCTTCCAGATAAGGAAGCAAACAAACAAGAGGACAGTACGTAAGTAGGTAAGTCCTCTGGGATTTAGCTCTTCCTTTGTAAAGATGGAACAGAAAGGATTAATCCCTCCAGCTGGTATGTGGTGGGCTCAGGAAGGATGGGTTCAGAGGAAACAGAGGAGCTGCAGCTCAACGCCTAAGAGCCTCCATCTCTCTGGTCCATGGCATTCTCCAGTGGCTCTGGGACAAGGCACAGCCAGAGTGACTGATGGGAAACCATGGAGCCAGTATCCGGTATGCCTAGTTGTCAGGTTCTGTCCTAGTGGCTGCAGGCAAGTCTTACCCTTCTCAGAGTCTCAGTTGCCTTTCTGTGAAATGAACAGATTGAACTAAGTAGTCTGAGGGGGTTTCCTGATCTGAGTCTGTGAAGTGAGCTGTACAAATGCCAGGGGCCTGCAGAGGCTGGGTGAAGGTTGGGTATTCCAGGCCAGTCAGTTCCTGGCAAGTTCTGGCCAAGGACGCCAACAGAATGGTAAACACAAGACTTCCTCTTCACACTAGTAATGAGAAATATGAAGGCCCAGACTGAGGTAAACAGCTCCTCATTCAGTTTCCCAGGAGGGCTGGCCTGCCTACCCCTCAGGATTCAAAAGGAGACAGAAAGAAAACCCCAGCTCAGGGGGTGGAGCCTCTAATACACCCTTTCACAGGCTCCGGAGGTAGACAATGGCTTCTGCTCTCTGGACAGCAGGCTCTTTCGGCTTGTGCTCCCCATCTGACAAGAATGCGGAATAGCCCTAATCCTGTCAGAGGACTTGCTCACAATGCCCACAGCCCGGTCTCCCCGGCAACCGGCCAGGGATGGCGTGCCCTCCACCCCATCCTGCCCTAAAGCTGCATGACTGAAAGGGGGCAGGCCCCATTCTCAGCCCTCCCCAGAACAGGGCAGGGAGGACAATGGCAGATGGTCTCCATGGAGCTTCATCCCTGAGAGGCCCAACACAGGGGGATGCTGCAAATGGGAGGGCCTGTCTGCTTCAACATTCTGCTATAACCCGCTCATCTTTTCCCTAAAGAGCTAGGCAGAAATCCCCTGGGCTTAGAGCTGGGTGCAGAGGGCAGGGGACCAGGGCACAAGCCTTGAATATTCCTTCAACTATCTCTCTCTTCTACATTCAACTCAGAGCAATACTCCAGCACACCTCTTCTCCACACTGCTTTTCTCACCCTGGAGGGGAGATTGCATGGCCTGCTCTCTTCTCTGTAAGTCTTTGTTCATAAAGCCAGACAATGAATAAAGGTCTGTGAACTCTTCGGAGACAAAGATCTGTTTAAAAAAAATGTTAGTAGGTAGTAAAAACAGTCATATTTACATATGACTGGACAACTAAAAATACCTGAGAGTTTAAAATGCATCCAGGCAAAGACTAGGCAGATGTCAGATGCACAGTTGTGTACATACAAGTGTATAGAATACTGAGATGACGTCACAGGCTTAGGGAAAAAGCTTTAAAGGCAGAAGGGCCAAAAAGAAATGAGTTTCCAAAACAGATTTTGAGGGTGCTAGGTGTATTTGGTGTGGTTAGTGGGGACACAAGTAAAACCTCAAGAAACATTTCCTCTAATCTTAGAAGGTCTGAAATTCTAATTTCCCCCCAGTTTCATTCTCCTGCAAGACATCAGAGGGGTGAGGAGTAGGTTGACTTACAGGTCCTAGGAGATCCTGTCCAGCGCTTCCTAGGAAGGAAGCATGGTATGTTAATCAGTCCTCCATCAGTCCCCAAAAGGGTGACAGACAAGAAAGACTGATTTATCACTCTCGTGATGGAGTTGGGCCACTGTCCCCAAACTCTCCCAGCCCTAGTATGTGAAAGTAAGTTAGATGTAGTACCACTCAAGACTAGCAAAGAGCCCTCCCTGCAGAAGACCTTTAATACCTGTACACTAGTGAACACTCATTACAACTATCTATGCTAAGTCCCTGGATGATCTTTGCCTGACGGAACCAGATAAGGTTTCCTGCTCCCCTCCCTCCCAGGCCTGGGTGGAGTCTACCTCAGTTACAAGAACTAATTTCCAGAGACCTCCATTCTCACCTGCAAGGTAACTTGGCAACTGTGCCTTAGGATGAAAATGAACTGACTGAAGTCTAGGAAGAAGGTACCAACCTCAGACAGGAACCCAGACTCAAAGAGAGGATGGCCACAGGCCAGCCTCTTTGTCTTGACACATTTTTTTTCTTCATTTTTGTAAATTTATCAATTTTATGCGTGTTTTGTTTACATGTACAAGTATGTGCACCATGTGTGTGCCTGGTGCCCAGGGAGGTCAGCAGAGGGCTTCAGAACCCCTGGAAGTGGAGTTATGGATGGCTGTGAACCACCATAAGGGCACTGGGTCCTCTGGAAGAGAAGCAAGTGCTCTTAACCAGTGAGCCATTGCTTCAGCTCCCTGACACAATTAATAATACTGCCCTTTTTACTCTGCAGATTACTCACATTTAATCAATTTATTATGTGACCACCACACTCTGAGGCAGGAGGAGGAAAACCAGCCCAAGGATGATTCTGTGTGTGTGTGAACACACGGCCAGCTGAGCGGGCCCTGTGATCTGATTCACACTCATCTATCGTAAGCCATGCAACCCGAGGCACATACAACTAAGGGTAATCTGGCTACTTGGGCTGTCTAGTTTGCTTGTCTGATTGCATTTATTTATTTTCATTTTATGCATGGTTATGGGTGTTCTGCCTGTGTGCCAGGCATGTGTACCACATGCATATAATCCCACGGAGGTCAGAGTGGGCATTGGATCCCCTGAAATTGGAGTTACAGGTGGTTCTGGGCGGCTAGCCACATGGGTGCTGGGAATCAAACCCAGGTCCTCTGCAAGAGCATCAAGTGCTCTTAATTGCTGAGCCATTTCTCCACTCCTGGGCTGTCTAGTTTTACCATCTTCGCTTGTGGAAGAGCTTGGGGAGCACTGGGAGTGTCTTTCTTTACTTGGAAGAGCATGGGAAACCATCCCAGGAGAAAACTGTGCATGTCGGGATGGATCTCTAAGTTCCCCTCCATGCTTCAGCATTCTGTGTAGAGCTTCTTCAGAAACAGGTCACTACAATGTCAGGAAGGTGCCATCCACAGACTGTCGCAAAGCCATCATGTGTGGCCATGCTAACGGCCACAGTGTAGTTCCTGTTGAAACCACCACAGTGAATTTTCTCGTCCCTGAAGCTCTATGAGTTCATAAAGGGAGCAAAGCTAATTTCCCAAATGGCAATGAACACCTCAGAACGATAAACTGACTTTTCCAAAGTTCCTCCATGCATAGGACAGGACTACAATGGAGGAGAAGCTAGTATCTCAGAAGAAAAAAGTTCCTTGGAGGTGGCCAGTCCTGCCTTCCATCCCTGGAGAAGAGACAGCCCATATTTTGCCATGGGCTATGTTGTGTGTGCCATTCCTTCCCACTTAAAACATGCCCACTCTTTACCAGCACCCTGAGGAGTTGGTGCTGCAGCTTCATGCCTAAATACCTCCTCTCTTCCAGAGCTCAGATTAGGAATGACCCGTGTTCAGGTGATCAAAAAACCTTAGAAGGAAGAAGGGAAAGAGGGAGGGGCAGAGATGTTGGTTTTGGGTGCTGGGAGAGATACTACACGTCGGACATCTCTGGTCACAACCAAGATCCTTGACTCCTCTCAGGCCTTTCATGGGAAGCAGGGAAGGAGCTGGACGATGACCCACTTAGATAGTTTGGGGGTTGGGGGGACAACAGGATAGGCATCCCTGGCTGAGCAGTAGGGATTTGCCATTCTTGCGAGAACTAGTCAGGAGTCAGGAAGAGGCTCTGTGAGTAACAGATCAAGCTATCTCCCCCAGTCCCATATAATACCACCTCCTCTCTGCCTCCTTCTACCCCACTCTGCCAGGTTCCTGAGCAAGGAGCTCCCCTGCCCAGCCCTTTGTGTGGTTTGGCCGGAGCCCAAGGACAAGAGTCGCCTGCAGCCTCCCTCCCTGCTGCTGAGCAGGCAGGTGCAGGAGCAGCTGGGAGGGCAGCATCTTGCCCAACAAGCCTTTGGCAGCTGGCCAACAGGAGTCTGTCTCTGAAGTTGGCTGAATGAGAGATGAGGGCTTTGAACAAAGCAGACACCACAGTGGTTCAACTAAAGAAGGCTGAGCACAATCCATGTTTCTTATTGTGGCAGGAGAGGCCCTGCATAAGAGCGGTCCTTAGGGCAAAGCCAACCTTACTGGAGCAATAAGCCCCATGTGTGTCTTGGATGTTGCTAAGATTTTACAAATGCTATTTTATTTAATCCTAGGAGAAACCTAGGACACAGGAATTGTTACAACCCCTGTTTTACAGAGACTCTGAGGAACAGAGGTAACACATCTGCTAAGCAATGGGAAGAAGCACAATGTGACAATTTGCAGGGACACAGTACCATTCCTTCACCGGGATCCTTCAACGCAGTATTGAGAAGGGTTCCCGGTGGTGACTTCTCCCACTCTAAACATTGCCTGGAGTGCTGGGAAGGCAGCTGGAGCTAGCCAATGGGATGACAAAGCACTCAGAGGCAAGCCCAGGCTCATCTCAAAACTAACTTCTAGACCAAGACTCAGCACTTGGTCATCCAAGCACTGTGGTGGACAAGTCTGGAGCTTATACTGCAGGTCTGCCATCGTTCAGCCAGAAGACAAGCCACTTCCCCTCTCTGGGCCTTAGTTCCCTCATCTGCCAATGACAGAAGCAGATTATCCCCATCGTTTCCCAATGTTTTGAAGCCCACTAAGCACTTGGAAACGTAAAAGGAGCAGAAACAATGTGACCCCACAGAACTACCCACCTGGGCTCCCTTCCTGCCTGTCATGGCACCCCTAGGGGTGAGCGAGCTGTCCACGCAGAACAGACCAAAGGCTTCGTGAGACCCCAGCATGTGTTTTTCTCTTTAGGGGAGCTGGGAGACCAGCAGGAGGAAATGTCATTTGGATACCAGGAATGTGTCTGAGATCCAGAGCAAATATTTGTTTTTCCTCTGATGTCCTACTAGAGGGGCCATTAGTCCCACCTACCTGTCCCTCCCTGCAGATAATCCCATGGGACCCTGCTCAACCATCCCTACAAGTGGAGAGAGGGAAGGGAGCTGGAAATGTGGTGAGAAATTCCAGATGGCAGTCACCCAGCAGGCTTCCCTGTGAACTGAGCTCCCACCACCGACAGTCTCAGCTCATGGGGGAAGACCTAAGCAGCTCCCACATCCCTCTCCCCTATCTGGAGCATCTGGAGCATTGGCTCTCTTTAGTTAAGATGTAGGGGTGGGTGGGGATAAGTGCACTGCTCCAGGATTGAGAAATCATTAGCACTGCAGAGAGCTGCTTTCCAAGAAAGAGAGAGGACCCTGAGCAAACTCAACAGCAATCCTGGGTGGTCTGGCTGGGGAGTTTCAGAGCAGACTCTCCACATTTGCTAATCTTGGCTCCTTGCACACAACAAGACACATGAACCTGGGAGTTCCTTCTGAATTCTCTGTTCTGATGTAAGCTGATTTACTTCACTTCAAAATCAAATGTGATCTCCTGTGTGTGTGTGTGTGTGTGTGTGTGTGTGTGTGACAGTGACCTCAGTCAAGAGCTGATGGGAACTCTGAACTTTGATCTCAGTTTCTCAGCCACTTTAATTCCTTCAACCCACTCTTCAAGAGACACCAGACACAAGCCATGAGCAACTACTTTCTAACTAGGCCCCCTGACAAAGCCTGGGTCCAGCAGTCTCAAGCCTGGAGTCTCTGGGGCCCTCACACTTTATAGAAAGAGAAAGAAAAGAAAGCCAGGAAGTACATGATTGCCCAATAGCTGTAACCTGGCAGCGGGCAACTGGGGACTGTGCCAGGCCTTAGCAGGAAAAATATACTTGCTCCTATTGATGGGGCCATAATCCACTCCTTTCTCCAACATCTACTCTCCTTCACCAATGAAATGACTTCTTGAATTTCAAACCAGCTACTGGCTGCAAAAGCAAACAATTAGGGGAGGGGACCATTGCCAATCAATAGGGCGAACTATGGCCGCGCACGCGCGCACACACACACACACACACACACACACACACAACCTCACAACCAACACGCACTGGATCTGGCAAAACAGAATCACTAAAACCACCTGCTCTGAGGCTTGCTAAAATGTGAATTATAGACCTTTATAATACACTCCTCTTGGTGGGAAATGAGAGACTGTACATTTTAAACAAGTACCCAGCTAATGCCCAGGCCCACTGAACTGGAGTGGGAGAAAGACTGTTGTGTAACTTTTGGTAAATTTGTTATTCTTTCTAGGGGACCTCTCCAGGTAGAAGTATCCATTCTCAATGCAAGATCTATGACCAGGACCCACTATCTTATTCATTCTTTCAAACAGCTTGTGAGACAGGCTATGTTCTCTCTATTTTTTGTAGAAAGGGTAACAGAAAACAAAGATGAAGGAGCTTGCTCAAAGTTCACAGATTACTATGACGATTACACACGCATGAAATCAAAAGGACAAGTTCTCCAAAAAGGCCTCACACCCAAAGACATGGTGAGATACAGTGGACCTGGCACCAGAGCCTGGTTTTACATTTCCCAGAATCACAGCCCTTCAAAACGAAACTTTGATCCAGTCTCAGGCTGGAAAGGCCTCAGATGTCAAGCCAGAGTTAAAGATCTCCACACCTCATCGATGCATCTACTGAGATCTGGCGTTTTCAACTTCTACTCCGTTGAGTTCAAAATTCAAGTTAAGCCCCGTCTTCTCAAACGACAGGTATCTAGTGCAGGTAAGGTTCTCGGGTCCATGATCACTGTCCCTGAAAACCCCGGACACACACAACTAAAAAGTGCGCGCCTGGCAACTCAGCCGAGGACACCGCAGGGGACGCGCTGGAAACTCCCGGGAGCTGGGCGCCGCGAGGAACACTCACCAAGCGTCCCGAGCTTTCTCGTGCCTTCTTCACCTTCCCGTAGGTGCCCTTGCCCAGGGTCTCCAGGAACTCGTAGCGGTGCCGCAGGTTGTGTTTGTGATGGTGCCTTTTCACCGCCTGCTTCTTCATCAGGGGTTTGGGGGACTTGATGAGTCCGTCTATCAGCGGCCGGGCACGCTCCGTGGCGAGGGAGGAGGCCAAGGGAGCTTGGCTCTCGCGCCGGGGTAAGGCCACCGGCTCCATGGAGCGGGGACGGCGAGGCGGAAAGGGTCGGACGGCGGCGGCAGCGGCGGCGGCGGCGGCAGCAGCAGCAGCAGCAGCAGCAGCAGCAGCAACAGCAGCGCACCAGCGCACAGAGAGCCGCAGGCTCAGAGGTCACAGCCGCACCCGAGCGCGGTAGAAAGCCCTGCGTTCGGAACTGCTAGAAAAGGATTCGACAGGGACAGCCCTGGCCACGCCCCTGAGTTCCATTGGTCTGCCTGCCGGAGACTCGTGATCAAGGCCTCTCGCATTGGCTCACGGGCTCCTGCCCCGCCTCCTCTCCTTGGCTCGGCGCGGAAAGGTGTGCATGGAGTCCCGCCCGTTAGGAGCCGGGACTGCGAGAAAGGAGGCTGAGCCGAATTACTATTGAAGTGCCAAGTCCTTACGTTTGAAGGCTCCCTGAATTGCTTTTACCTCTGAATGGCGCCAACCTGTTCTACTGTGCAGGGTTGGCAAGGGACAACTTCTAAAGGCACTAGAAGGCCCTGAAATATCTCTCCACACGCAGTAAATTGCTTCTCCCAAACCAAAAATCTGTAAAGCCATTTGATAACTTCTTCCGGTTCATAAAGGCTAAAGTGGAAAAAGAGGTGGAATAGGATGGAGGCAGACAATAGCTAAGCACCGGGGGAGAGCTTCCCTGACTGCCCAGTTCACTCTGCTTGGGTCCCGCCAACCTTAATTGGATTTTGGAATCCAAGAAGCCTGGAAAGTCCTTCCCTCTTCTGCAAAAAGGGCTTACAGGGTTGAGTGGATTCATTCAAGCTGTACTGGCATTTGTGGATTTTCATTCATTCGTGAAAAAAGCTCATCACATCGCAGAGGACTTACTACCCTGTGTCCCCAAATCTGTAAGGAGTTTCCTGGTCCCAGGGTTTCTTCCCACGTGATGTTTAGCCGAAAGAGCAGAGGGTTGGGCATGACATTTGGCTGCATTTGAGACACCTGGAAGGACAGATCCAGATGCCCCTTCTCTGTTATAGAAAGTGACTATGTTTCTGCCAAAGGCCACACAGCTGGCAAGAAAGCCACAGACCTGGGGTTCAGATGCTAGCTATAAGGAAGAGGACATAGGACAAGAGGACTTCGTCAATTCCAGTTGTTCTGAGCAGGCAGCCCCTCCCTTTTCTCCGGCTGTATCTTCAGGACTTGCAGAAGATCCTTAATTGTCATTTAAAAAAAATCTGGTATCTGCCTACTTTCCTACTTCTACTTGGTTTTTTAATCTTCCTAGGGGAAATAACCGGTATCTCCATGCTGCCATGGAGCTCTCAGCAGCTGGAGAAGATCCACCTGGAACCAGCCTTCTCTAAGGCTGGTTGGTCCATGAACTGGATAGCTAGTTTGGTGCCTTATCTTCTGCCAGCCCGACTTCCCAATTCTGAGTTGTTTGTGAAAATAGGAAAGACCCTGGAGACAGTTCAACCAGCCTTGCTATCTATGGTCCCAATCTGTGTCAGTTCCTGGAGGCCTGTCCAGGCAGTTTAGGACTCTGAAAAGCCAGTACCAGTAGCCGAAGAGCAAGCAGGCTCAGGGCTGGGAGGCCTGGGGTCTAGTTTTGACCCACATGAGAACAGGAGGGGGCCCCTAGCCCAGATGAGAGGAGACTAGTTTGGGGATGCTTCCTAAAGATATGGCTTTAAAGCTTACTGAAGGCCCATGGCCATTAGCTAGCTCCATCAACATTTTCTCCTAAGATAAAGACTTATTCAGAGGAGCCCAAGACTCTCTTTAAGACTTAATCTAGCCACACATCACTATTTCTAAACATCTCTAACACCTCATGCACTGCTGAGAAGATGCCCAGCAGATTCATACAGACCACAAGAATGGAGGCAAAAAAAACAAAATAAAAAAACGGCCCCGGCCCCAGAAGAGTGAGCCGTCAGAACTACCTAGAGATGGTTCAACGGTTAGGAGCGCTGACTGCTCTTCCATAGGACCAGGGTTTGATTCACAGCACCCAAAATCAGCTCTAATTCCAGTTCCAGGAGATCTGGTGTCCTCTTCTGACCTCCAAGGCATGCATGTGCTGCACAGACAGACCGACGTACAGGTGAAATAGTCAACCACACAACATAAATGAACTGACAACAATTGTTTAAAGAGTTACTGAAGAGAGCAACCAGGTGCTGGAACTCAACTCTCATTCGGTACAGAGCAACTTGGGAGGTGGCTGAGTGACTTGAATACTGGCCTTGGATATTTAGGTGGGATTTGCTGGGACGTCTAAGCTGAGCTGAGCAACTCTCACTCAGTCCTGTCTGCCTCCCACCCTGGTCCAAAGAAGAAGGCGCCTTTTCTCATTCCCCGTCCAATCACCAGCTATTTAGACCAGTGGTTCTCAACCTTTCTGATGCTGCGGCCCTTTAGTATGGTTCCTCACGCTGTGGTCACCCCCTCCCACCATAAAATTATTTTTGTTGCTGTTTCATTACTGTAATTTTGCTACTGTTATGAACCATAATGTAAATATCTGATATGCAGGGTATCTGAAATGGGACCCCTGTGAGAAGGTCCTTTGACTCCAAAGGGGTCATGACCCACAGGTTAAGAACCACTAATTTAAAGGCTCTTGAGGAAAATAAGCCTTCTGTGTACTCAGTGGGAAGCAGTGCCCATTCCTGCCCTTCAGTACTCCATGGTCTGAATGTGCTGCATGTTGGGGGACTGGATGGGTTGTGAAAGTATTTCAGAGTGAGATACTATGGCTTGTGTTAGGAGCAGGGGGTAGGCAGGAGCACAGATGATAGTAGGTTGTGCAGCGGGAAAAGGGGTAGGTAGGGGTGGGCAAGGCAGATGTCAGGCACATCTTGGGGGATGACTAATAATTGGTTCCTCACTCTCAGGAAGTTTTCTGCTTAACAAGAGAAATACGATAGACACACGATTTCCCCTATAAACTATGGCAGAAAGTGGGAGGCCCCTCAAAGTGGTATGAAGTGCAGGTGTATGGCAGAAAAGTTGAGTCTTTCTGGCTCAGGAGGTTCTGGATGGAGGCTCACAGGAAGCCACTTGGGTTTTTGAGGGTGAGTGAGACATGGATTAGTCCCAGGCATGAAATGAGGATGTAAGGGGAAAGGGGCAGAGGGAGCTAACTACCTTGTTGTCTGTTTATCTAGAGCCATAAGGGGTCTCTAGGACCCCAGAGTGTCTACTCTCCAGGACTGTCAGGTGCAGACACTCAACTGTTCCTTCCTTTTTCTCAGGGAGATGAGCAGATGCAGGGCCCAGCTCACCACCCACCTCCAGCTAGAGATGTCGCTCATTAAAAGCTTAGATGAGTAATGGCCCTCGGTCACGTTTTAGCCCCACTCTGTAGTGGACAGTAAGGCCTGGATGTGTGGACCTTGCCCTCTCAGGGGTTGGTGGGATTGTGGGTGACCAGGAACCAGCCTGTTAGAACTGGTTCTCCAAAGCTATGAGGTGTGAATCCAGAGAGCTGGATTCAATCCTGTAGTCTAGGAAATTGAGATGTCTGGGTTAACGCTGCCCTCTTCTGGCCTAACTGAGTATACCAGGGTTTGTGGCGCGACTGAAGCTGTGACTATCGGTGGTATGTCTGCCATTTGTTGATCTGCGTGACCTCTCAGCACCCTACATATAGTGTCACCAGCTAGGAAGTAGCATAGCTAGAGGTGAATACATATGATCAGCCCGGCATCATGTCTGTGCCTCATACATTGCCTTGTGGGGCCCAAATGAGTTCTGGAAATACAAGATGGAACTGGACAATCCAAGATTCAAGTCCTACAAGGAGTGTGCCAGCCTTAGCTGGCCACGGCTGGCCCATCCTGATGGACTCCTGCCTCCCTAGGGACCTGGCATATGACTGTCCCCACTGTGCAGGTGAGCAAGCTAAGACCCAGAGAAATGAAGCACCTGCCCTTATAGAGTCACAAAGATGGTACCAGAAATGGCAGTGTTTGCCATCCTGCTTCGGCTGGATGAGGAGCTTGACTTGCCCAGTCTCCTGATGCTCTCTGCTCATGTATGAAGCGTGACACATATCTCTCTTTCTCATGGATTTGCTTTGGGACCAAATGAAATATGAAGTTACCAGATAGATAGTGTCCTAACTGCCTGCTTGGCCTTCCCACCAGTCCTGGCGGAGATCCAAGTGTGCTCTGTGGGGAGAGGGTGCAGCAAAGACCCAAGACACACTTGAGCACGGCTTGATCTGGCCCAGGCCACAGGACAGTGAGGATAAGCTCAGAGCTAGTGAGTGATTGTTGAAACTGCCTGAGGCTTGAGAGCTATGCTTGGGGACACACACAGGAGGAGCTGGGGGACACAGGAGAAGGTAGTGGAGGAAGGAAACTCTTAACTGCCCCACATGCTAGTTTTTAAGCTTGTAAAAAGGGTGCTGGGAGATAGGAGTGGGTGTCTTGTTAGTTTTAAATTCTAGGGGCTCCGGTCAGTGCTTGGTAAAGGGCTTCTCACCTTACTGTGAATGGTAGAATACAAAGATCTTCCTCCTTTTCTGCCCCCAGTCCCATGTCCCTCTCCTGATCTGTGAGGTGTGTAACTCCCCTACTGTGTTATTACAAAATTGGGGTGTCTGCACTTACAGAAGTGTTAAAAGTCGCAGGATTCCATTAGTGGGCTCCTGAGATTCCCAGTCCTTTCCACTGACTCCCTGTGTGGTTCACTGCAGCAAGTCACCCAGGACTGTTGATGGGCTGAGATGGAATACAAAGTCAATAAAAATAGCCCCTGTCTTTCCAGTTGTCAACACTCCAGTGCACACAACCTTAATGTCCCTCCAGCGAGCCTTGGCTTAGATGCTGGACGCATGGGTAGTTGATGCAAATGAGGCAGGGAGCCCAACAGCCTGGGTGGCAGTTAGAGACAGGGCTCTTCTGTCTACTGGCCACATGACCTGGGCCAGGTGACTGGGTTTCCCAGGGTCTAATTGGTCTAAAGAAACCCTGGACTTGGAGGTGGTTTTATGTAGAGCTCTAGGCTCCCCAGCAAGTGAGGCTTATAGCAAAGGGGCACTGTGGCTCGGGGCACTGTGGCTCAGGGCCTGGTAGCTTCACTTCATATAAAAATCCCCTTTGTAAAAATGAGAGAATATTTTCTTCCTGCTGGTCCTGCCTCCATTCAGGGGAGATCCTAGAAGTGTCTAGGAAATAGAAAGAAGGGATATGAGCCCAGATTTGGAGGGAATGTCCAGTACCCTCTCTCTGCCTTGTCCCCAATTGGCTTCTGCTGCCAACACAAGCCCTTGACCTCCCAAGCTGATCCTGGAATGTTCACCCCAAGCAAAGCACATTCTTTAGCAGGTCAGCAGCCCCTGGCCCTGCGCAAAAGAAGGTGAGAGCCAGCATTCCTCACAGGCCCTGAATAACACCGGTACAGTCCGGTATTAGAGGGTTGTTACTGCAAGATGGATTAACAAGCCACTGTCACCACAGCTCATAAAAAATGCTAACTCTACTGGAGTCCACAACAAAGAGCCAAGGGAGCCCATCCATAAGCAAGGGGATTTGAAGTTCTGCTTAGTTTCTGACCTGGTTCTGTGTCCACAGAGGCTGGAGAAGAACTCAGGAGAGAAAGCAGGCAGCGCAAGGACTCCCCTCCCAGTCGGTGCTGTCTCCCGGGCTTTTTAATTTCTGACTTCAATTTGACTGTGCTATCTACATTTAGTTCCCACCTGACAGGCTCTCTGGGATGTCCTCTGTCACGTGGGATAGTGACACCATCACAACCTTAGGAGACCTCAAAAAAAATGTGGGAAGAGGACTAGGGAGACAGTGGCTCACATGTGTCGCCCACGGAGGGGCATTCAGAGTGGAGGGGACAGGTGTACAGGGAGGGGCTAAGGAGAGAAGGGAGGCTGGAATACTGAGTAGGAGGAGGCAGACTGGAAGGACAGCCTTTATGGGGAGCTGAGGCTGGGAATTTTGTGAGGGCCTGGGTGCTGAAGGGAAGTTTGAGTTCTATAGCATGCAGTCAGATTTATAGTCGAGGTCTGCGGAAGGGGTGGAGGCAGCCCGGGGGGAACCTGGACAGAGAGGGTCTAAAATGTTTTTGTGTGGTGATGAGGGTCCAAAGGAAGTCAGTCACTATGTGAGGGAGAGGAGTTGTCCAGAGAAGAGCCTGCTGCCCTAAGGCTGTAGAAGCTCATGTCCCAGGTAGAACAGGAACAAGGTGGAAGGGAAGCTAGTACCCTTCTACAAGTGGGGGAGTGGAGCAGGGGATTCTGGGAAAGTGAGTTATATACCATTGCTTTCCTATGTATGTTTGCTTTTGAGATTGATTTGCTAAGAAGAGGACCAATGACTACTTTCTGTTGCATGATAGGCATGATGATTCCAAGTCCTTTAGGCGAGGGGTCAGGGTGGAATCACTCTGAAACAGTGATCCCAGCCCCTCTGGCACAGTCACACATTCTAAGGCTAACCAGAGGAAAAGCTCCAGGAGCCCAGTGGAAGCCCTGGCAAACTACAAGGCCACTAGCTCTCAGCCTGGTGTCCAACATGGCTGTTCTCCACGGTATAGGCAAATGAGAAGGCAAATTTTAACTCCTCACATCCCTGAGGCCCATGAACTCTTCTGAGGTGTCCCATCACACACCAAATGTCCAGACACTTCTCCATCCCCATCCGTCCTCCCAAAGACCTTCTGAGTCATCTGTGAATTATTTCCTCTTTGGAGGATGGAGGTGGCTCTCAAGATTTGAATGAAAAAAAAAAAAACAAAAAACAAACAAAACAAAACAAAAAACCTTTCTCTGGAGCAAGAGGAGAGGTCTGGTCAAATTAGGGATGGAGCTTAGGCACTGGATCTCCCTAGGGAAAACAATCTGAAAGAACAACCTGCTGTTCACTTATCAGTACTCTGTGCCCTCTGTGCTGGAACGGTGCCAGGTACCAGCAAGGTATGAGGAAGGGCCAGGTACTCCCTTCTTGGTGGAGCTCAGCAGCTATCTCGGGAGATGCTGCAATTGTTACAGGGTACAATCCAGGGCAACAGATGACTTTGCCACGGCAAGAATTGCAGATTTCTTGTCGTAATTCGTCCCTCAAATGATAAGGATCGGAGCTTGGAGCCCAAATGACCGAACTGAAAGGGTTCTGAGCTAGGCATGGTGGCCTATGCCTTTAATCCTGGCACTCAGAATGCAGAAGCAAGTGGATCTCTGTGAGCTCGAAGTGAGCCTGGTCTACATAGCAAGTTCCAGGCCAGCGGGGGGGGGGGGGGGCTACTCAACAACTCAGTAAGATCTTCTCTCAAAAAAAAAGGTGGCAGAGGGAGGGGGCAGGGGGGATTCTAAGTCTGGCTGCCACCTACAATTGAGAATATGTGTATGCGAGTGTGAAATCAAAGCTAGGTGTACGACAGATGCCCATAAGGGTGTGTGTGTGTGTGTGTGTGTGTGTGTGTGTGTGTGTGTGTGTGTGTGT
>CAJQZJ010034265.1:3109359-3129151 GCA_907164525.1 Lophiomys imhausi
TGTGTGTGTGTGTGTGTGTGTGTGTGTGTGTGTGTGTGTGTGTGTGTTTGTAAAGATTGTGTGTGACCATGTCAGTGAGTGTGGGGGATTCATCTGCATGAAGAGTGTGCGCAGGGAGGCGTGTCTGAATGAGAGGGCGCATGAGGAGTGCATGTGTAAGCAGAGTGAGGGCATAGGTGTGAAAGAGAAAGAAGGAGAATAGGGTACAGGGATCACACGTGTGAGGTTGGTGGCCTCTGGGCGCTGCTGGGGACAATGCAAGGAGCTGGTTTAAGGCAGCCAAGGCACAGGTCTGCAGTGTTCACGCTCAATACTCATGGACCCTGGGCTGGGGACTCCAAGCACTTTGTTCTTTAGAGCAAATGAGGGCCCTGGGGCTTCTGAAAGGCAGGTACACAGCTGCCTGTGGAGCCCAAGTAACTTTAGCGCTTGAGAAAACAGACTGTAGTCCAAGCCATTGAAAGAAAGAGGATCATGGCGCAGGGGAGAACACAGTTCTCCCTGGCTTTAATGTAAGGCACTAAGGGCATCTGGCTCTGACAGCCACTTGGCTCCCCCCACTCCCTGGGAATCATGTCTCCATCCACTGACACCCTCTAAGCCTCAGGTCCCCTCAGGATCTGAACAGACCCTGCCTCACCTTGGCCCCCTCCAGCTGAGTGCTGGAAATGTATGCCTCGCGCATCCATGCTCTTCTCTGGAGTCCAGCTCTAGCAGCAGGCTGATGTAGGAAGTTCTCGGGAGTCTCAGGGGATCCTTGCTCTCCCTGCTCTGCTTATCATGCTTGGAATGGGGGTGAGTTGATTTGTGTCCCTTCCAAAGCCTAGTTATGATGATGTCCTAAAACCTCTAGAGCAGGGGTTCTCAACTTTCCTAATGCTTCAACCCTTTAATGCAGTTCCTCATGCTGTGGTGATGCCCCAACCATAAAATTATTTTCATTGCTACCTCCTAACTGTAATTTTGCTACTGTTATGAATTGTAGATTGAGAACTTCTGTTCTGCTATCTGAGTATGAGACTTTACTTGGAAACAGATATAATCATCTTAAAATGAAGTCATGTTGAATGGGCCTCTGTCCAGTGACTGGTGTCCTTATTAAGTCGGGGAAAGTTGGATGCAGTCGTGCCGGGGTAGCGGTGTGAAGACAGATGCAATTGAATCGATACTACCACAAGCCAAAGTAAACCAAGGATTTCCAGATGCCACTGAAGCCAGGAAGAGCCTAGTGGGGTCAGCCACACATAGACAATCCCCTCCACGGGCCATCAGCCAGAGTACAGCCCTTCTAACACCTTCCTTTCAAACTTTTAACCTTCAGGTGTGTGGCTCAAATTTCCTATTGTTTCCAGCCACCCGTTAGTCTTTGGTACTTTCTTTCGGGTATTCCTAGAAAGTGAGTGACCACGACAACTTTTTTTGTCTCAGTTTGTCAAAGCCTCTTTGTCTACCTCCTTTTTTTTTCCTCCAAAGATATATTTAATATATGAGAGCTCTATCTGCATGTACCCCTGCAGGCCAGAAGAGGGCACCAGACCTCATTATAGATGGTTATGAGCCACCATGTGGGTGCTGGGAATTGAACTCAGGACCTCTGGAAGAGCAGACAGTGCTCTTAACTCCTGAGCCATCTCTCCAGCCCCTCTTTGGCTCTTGCCTGAGTCCTGCCTTGTGCAGAGGTCACTGCCACCGTTCCATCCCCTACACTGAAGTCACCACTGGAATTCCCCGAGTCCCTGTCTAAGGCATTGGGCCTGTTCACATGGACCACATGGTATTTGGATTCATGCACGAAGCCCCTTGCAGTTGCCCCTGTTCCGGTGGAGCTAAGTGATAGCAGTAGGTATGTTTACGTATGTGTGAGGGCGGGGCTGTGTTTATAGATTTGGATCAGCTGTTCACTCCTAACATGTACCAGCTGTACCACATGGGTTAGGAGTTCAGGGTCCCTTGATGTCAATTTGTTGTTTTTTTTTTTTTTTATGTGGGGGGGAGGGTTGAAAAATGACTACGCCCCTCCTCCTAGGCTGGAGCTGGGTGGTTGGGTGGGGAGTCCCATAAGATCAGCGCAAATGCAACACACTGTTACAAAGAGGCTGGGATGGGCTGGAGAGATGGCTCAGCGGTTAAGAGCACTGGCTGCTCTTCCAGAGGTCATGAGTTCAATTCCCAGCAACCACATGGTGGCTCACAACCATCCATAATGAAATCTGGTGCCCTCTTCTGGCCTGCAGATATACCTGCAGACAGAACACTGTATACATAATAAATAAATCTTTAAAAAAAAAAAAAAAAACAAAGAGGCTGGGAGGATGAAGCCTCGTTGTCATGGGCTAGTCTCATCTCTGATTCCTGGGACTGGTTGTTCCACAGACGAATTGGCTGGGAAGTGTGGCTTGTAGGACTCCCTGGGGTTCCTCCTGATCCTGGATGGCACCTTGGTGTCCCCACCTCCTCCACTGTCCTCAGGAGAGGGACCCAGGCTGTCCCGTTTGGCTGAGGTGACCTTCATTTGCTCTTCTTCATTTCCCACATGCATGAAATCCAGACTCCTCGGCAAGGCAGGAAGAGGTCCTTTCTGGACTTGCTGGCCTGCATTACAGTCCCACATCCCGGGAAATGCCTCTGCGTTCTCCCACATGATCTCCCCAATAACTCAGTCCTTTCAGCAGTTCTGATTTTGAGGGAAAGAGGGTGAGACAGACATCTCTGTGTAGCCCTGGCTGTCCTGGAATTCACCGTGTAGACGAGGCTGGCCTCAGACTCACAGAGCTCCCTAGCCTCTGCCTCCTGAGTGTTGGGATTAAAGGTGTGCACCACCATGTCTAGTTTCTGATTCTTTGTTTTGAAGTTGGAGTCTCATTACATTGTCCAGCTGGGCATCAACCCCTTCCTGTGCTCAAGGGATTTGCCTCAGAGCTGACTGAGGAACTGAAGCAGGTGCTTTACCACCTTGTGAGACAGACCAGGGAATTCAGACAAGGAGGGGAAGGGAGGGACCTTCCGAGGTGTGTGGTGTGCGGAGGCCTGTGGCAGCTGGCTGTGTGAGGTCTGGAGGCAGGCCTTTGGGTGTGCTGCCTCTGAGGTGCGAGTCACATAGAACCGCACACTTTAACAAAGACACCAAAGGCTTCACTGAGGTACCTCTAGCCTTCCCACAAAGGAACTTGAGCAAGGGCGACAATAGCAGATACCAGCTCTGGCTTTGAGTTGCTCTGATAACTCCAGTGTCAAATTCAACCGCACAGAACTGGGTTGGGCCCTTAAAGTTCCAACTATCTTAGAAGGATTCAGTTCTATCCACAGATGTGGGGCCTTCATTCCTGGAGAGAGCCCTGTGTATGGCTTGGATCCTCTTGAGTTGGGGACGATGTGGGCAGGACAAAAGTGGAAGTAGGATAGGGAGATGGAGCCAAGTGTAAAGCACCTTGCTACGAGAAACCTCCTGCCTCTGTAGCTGCCTAGCTCTTTTTCTCATGATTAGTTCAGGGGACCAAAGTGACAGATAATGGATCTGTAAGCAGTGGATGTTTCTCTGTGGTCTGCTCTTTAGGCCACAGTCTACCTTGTTACCTCAGTGAGGGGAAAAAATGCTAGGCCAGCAGGTGGCAGTGTCTTCCTGGAATCCAAAGAAGAAAGGGGCCAATAACCCACCATTCCTGGGTTTCACTCCATCCTTGAAGATCCCGCTGGAAGATCCATCCCTACCCTCACGCTAGAAAGAGGTCCTTCTGACCCCTCCAAACACTGCTAGGCCATCCTCTAGCTCAGGCTCCTGGGGAGGTAATTAATCACCTGAGCTGTTCCTAAAGAGTGAAGTTGGCTCCCCAGTTCCTCCAAGGCGTCAGTAGGGGGTTTATTCTTTTCTTTCTTTCTTTCTTTCTTTTTGGTTTTCCGAGACAGGGTTTCTCTGTGTAACAGCTCTGGCTGTCCTGGACTCGCTTTGTAGACCAGGCTGACCTCGAACTCACAGAGATCCGCCTGCCTCTGCCTCCCAAGTGCTGGGATCCACCACCGCCTGGCAGGGGGTTTATTCTTGTGTCCACAGTGCTAACTCAGAGCTAGTTCAGTTTGCTTTCTGTGCTGGGGATTGGACTCAGATCCCTGAGCATGTTGGTCAAGTGCTCTTCCCCAACCTAGGTCCAAGCCCAGTACGAATGACAGGGAGGCAGAAGCACAGAGAGCCTCAGGGCGGGCTACAGGGAAGGCACATCCATCCTTCTGGCTCCCCCCCACCCCCACCCTGCCCTGCCCCGCCTGACCCGCCCAGATTGTTTTTTAAGTCAATGAACAGTACTTTCGTCCTTTGAACATGCTGAAAAACAGCTTCAGCTGAATTGATAACATTTAGACATGGGTATAACCTTGACAAAGACTGGATGATCACAACCTTGGCCAAACACACATGTGTGCACCAAGAGAAGAAAAACTGGCTGCCTCTTTGAGAGTGGGACAGCCGTGGCAGAGGGAAGGTGGAACTCTTTGGCAGAAACTATCAAGACCCGGTGGTCAATTGGTCCCTATGTAGCCTGAGAACACAGGGTGAGGCAGTCCCATGGGATTTTCTATCTGCTAACCAGGACACCCCCTGCCTTGTCTCCAGGGACCAAAGAAGACAGGAGTAAAGATGCCAATCATTTGTGCTGCTGTTATTAACCAGAGTGCAATTAATCCACCCCTTGTGGATTTGGGAGCCACAGTGTAAATGAGAAGGTTGCACCCAGAAGCACTCTGAGGGCTGTTGGGCACAGGATGGGCAGGGCCTGGGTGGGAGGAGAGGGTGGGAGAAGGCAGAATGCAGAAGATACTGACACTCTATCATCAAATGTCCAACAAGAACCTAAGAGGGAGGGTCCTTTCTGTCCAGGCTGTTGGCTTGGCCTGGTGTGTGAGCCCCCAGCTTCCTCCCTACACAGCTGCCCTGGCTTCAAGTCCAATTCCCACTAAGTAGAAGACACCTGTCTGGGGCAGGCCTACAGCTAACTTCTGTATAGGGAGATGTCACCCAAAGAAAAACAAGGGCTAGGGGTGCCCGGATCTCATGACACTCAAACTACCTCAGAGATGGGGAAGGACAACAATGGCTCCCCCTCTGGGTGACAACTGCCCTCCACCCCAGGAGGTAGGTGAGAGGAGGGAACATTCCTGAGCCTTTCTGCATCTGAGCTCTGAGTGAGGCTTCTCCCCAAGTTCACACAGCCCAGCTCTAACTGACTGGTATGACATGAGCTATGCTTTCTTCAGCTTTCTGGGATTGGGGGGATAGAGGGAGGTCACTGAGAGCCCCAGGGCTTAACCCCACTGGCTCTTAACAAGAGTTAGAGACTGAGGAAGTAGTCCAAACTGCTTTGATGAGACCATTCCTCCAGTCATATGTGGAGTGGTGCTGTCAGGCCCAAGGTGCTGCTTTGGGGGCCAGCTAGGAGCCAGAGACACACAGCGCCTCTACCGCATCACTCAGACCCTGGCTGACACCGCCCACAGCCAGGAGGCAGTTCTTGAAGACAATGCTGGAGCAGGCACAGCGGGGCGTGGGCATAGGTGGGAGGGCCTCCCACTTGTTCTTCTCTGGGTGGAAGGCTTCCGCTGTCTCCAGGACAGTGGGCTGGTTTCCTGAAAATGACAGGGGAATCAGGCCTTAGACCAAGCCGGCCAGGCACCGAGTCACGTCCCACAGTGACCATCTCACAACCCAGAAGTAAAAGTCAGGCAACTTCATTGTCTTTGGCTACAGGATGGCTCTCTCTTTACCATCCTGGGCCAGAATTCCTATCAAGCAACTTTGTCCCATGTCCCCTCTCTCTGCCTTTTCATCTTAAGAATGGGACTGCTCTCTCCACTATTGGTTATCAGGAATTTCTAGAGAACTACTGTCTCCCTCCTGATTTTACACATACACACACACCTTCCTCCATAATCTGGCTCATATAGTTGTTTATGAATGAGAGTGTGGGGTGTGTACACATTGAGTAAACTCTGGTTGTTTGGAAGCCCCACTGCCTTTATTACTGTGTCCTAATGACTTCAGCGTGCCCCTGAGTTCCAGTCTGTCCTTCAAAATAGCAGCAGTCTTTGAGAGGGAGGGGTTATACATCAAATCCAGAATTAGGATGATTCATTTGATCATATGTTTTGCTATCCTAAGATACAGCTGGACATCCAAGAAGAGTTGGAACAATGAAGGAAGAAGACTGATCCCTTTACTCTTTGCCTCCAGCTTCCCCAGAACTGGACTCAAGGACCTGCGTCCAGCCCAGCAGTTCACAGTTATCAGTATGTACCCCTATTATTTCTAGATCTCCATTTTCCTGGTACCGAATGGAAAGAACATAAGTGGGGTCCACGAGGAAAGGTCAAGCCAGACTGTATTGAATTCTCTGGAGGAAAGCAGTGTGAAGCATGCAAGAGGTCAGTACCTTCTGTTGCTCAGGGGCACTGGCAATGACCTACCAACTCCCAGAACCACAATAAGGCACAGCAGAGATGATCCATCCTTACCAAGCCCCCCAGCCACTATGACACGTCCACTCAGACCACCAGCCACAAAGTCTGCCCGGCGCTTCTTGAGGAAGAATGAGCGCTCCATCTTCAGCCATCCCCCTGCAAGCCATGCATAATAACAGGACAGACAAAGAGGATTAGGTGCTGATGTCCCCTAGCAAATATAGACGAATCTCAAGTGGCTCTTACCCTGGTGGCTACTCCTTTTCATTCGCCCTTGTGTTCAGGGTGCAGAGAGCAACCCCTGCTGATTGAAATGACACCCTCTACAACGTCAGCCTTTGAAATTCCCAGGAGCCCCCTGCTCTATTTAGATTCTCCGCAGCAGCTCTAAACTAGAAAGGAATCTGCCTAAAGGTGGTGAGTGGAGTAACCAGGACCTCTCTGGTTCTCCACCAGCAAAAGAAGAGTCTTCTTCCTAACCTGCCCCAGCACAGAGGCTGGGGGTGGAGGAGGAAAGGCCATAATGAAAACAGCCAAGCGGGCCAAAAGGAGCCTTGAGTAGAATTTGACTCCAAATATATCCATGAGTTAGGAAGGGTGCTCAGACTCCAGGGAGACCTGTCTGGATACATAAGCAGCCCCAGCAAGACTGCCAGGATGGGGAAAGGTGGGGATCAGTCAGAAGAGAAGCAAGTAGCCAATTGGGTGGGAAACCAGCTCACCCTGTTCCATGTCAAACACGTCCATTGTCCGGAGGAACTTGGGCTGCCGGTAGAGACGCCCTTGTCGCAGGCCTCCCAGGCTGTACAAGTGGTTGTCCAAGGTCACAAAGCTGGAGAAGGCTCGCTTACAGGGAATGTTGGGGAACTTGGTCCAGGACCGAGACTCTATGTCAAAGACCTCGAAGGCATTGACTGCATATTTAGATTGCCGTCCCCCTGGAGATTCGAACAGGGTACAGGATGGACAAAAAAGAGCAGTTCCTCAGTACAGACAGGACCGGGTTTTCCCTTTTGTTATTCGGTCATTTGAAAGACTCCTCAAGGCGGGGGCAGTGTGATTATCCCCCAATGGCCAAGAAAATTCTCAGGCTATGGGCATCACTTCCCAGGGAACTCACCCAAGGGAGCAAGGAGAGGAAATGAACAAGTAGCTTGTCCTTACCCAGCACGTAGATCTTGGAGCCTCGGAGGAAGGAGGTGGCAGCATATCTTGGGGTAGGCATGGGTGCTAGTGACACCCACATGTCCTTTAGCATGTCATAGTGTTGCAAGTAGTTGTGTGGACGAAGGTCCAGGCCCATCCCACCTGCGGCATACACTCGATAATCTAAGAAAAAGGGCCACACAGAAACATGGTTTGGCTTGCAGGCACCAGAGACTGGCCCGACAGCATGCATCACTGTTCGTAGGCCACGCCAAGTTCCCAGGCATTGGTCTGCCAGTGAATCAATCACAGCTGTTTTGGTAGGGTGGGCAGCACCATTTAAAGTCCCTGTTGTGGTTCATCTTCCTGAAGCTGTGGCTGGACCGTGTGCCTCAGCTTATGCCAAGTTCTTGGCAAAGCCTGGTACACTACGCCCTGGACAGAGACAGATGGCACTGATGCCTAGCTGTAGATAATCCTTTGCAGGTTTGTCCCTCCACTGTTCTCCTTTCTGAGCAGCCGAAGGGGAAACCCAGGGAAAAGGCTTTTGTAATGATCTCCAGTAGTGACTTGTCCCCTAGGAATTCTCAGATAATTTTCTAGATACGGTGAGGTCCTTTAGGACTACACTCAGCTCCACTGTCACTGGCCTTCTGCACACTGAGCTGTCAGTGGTTCTGTCTCCGGTGGGGAAATGACATTGTCCTTCACACATACAGAAGCCTGCAGGATCCAGGAGGCGCTTGTGCTGAGGGGAGATAAGGCCAGGTCTGAATGAGGAGGAGGCTTTGGGGAACTGACTCTTCAAAAAACTTTCTCTAAGAGCTAGGTCCTGTATGCAGGAAGTTTCCTCCTTTCTCCCCTGCCCTTGGCAGTAGGTAGCTTTTCAGGAACTCAGCACACGGTACCAGAGAGCATGGACTAACATTTCCATTTCCCCAGGTCTTGCCTGAATGGGTCTTTTCTTAGGGATCTTCAGTTCCTGCATGAAGTTCTTGCTCCCAACAGCCCTTCCTCACAGCCTTCATCTGGATGGTGCCTTGACTCTTTGAGGCCTACTGCTTCAGGAAGTGAGCCATGCTTCCCTTTCTTTACTTTCTAGCCATACTGGGAGGAGCTCCTAAGCCTAAGCCTAAGGCTAGGAAAGGACCTGATGGGAAGCACCTGATTAGCACAAATTCCACCCTCCCTTCTGGAAACACCCCCTCCTAGAAAAACTCTAACCATTCCACAGTTATGCAGCCCCGAGATCAGTTCTGACCCATCCTTTCAGCTTCAACTGGGGTTTCCTGAGCTGCAAAGTGGGGGTCCAGAGGACTTGGCTGCATGCCTCCCGAGTGATGGTATCTCCCTGATCTCCCTGCTCTATTGCCACATGTAACTGATACCAGCTTGATCTGTTTCTCCCAGTTCACTGAAGGCCCTGAGAATCTGTTAATCTATGAACCCAGAACAACGGCTGGCATGTAAACCTTTGCCAACCTAACGTTTGAACACATTTGACTTCATAGTTTGGGGCACAGGCACCAGGCACGGTCATTACTTTCTATCTATTTAACCTTGGTGAATTAACCTTTCTGGGCTCCATGGTGTTTCTTCTAAAATAAGAACAAAAATAGAACTTATCTCATTGGACATATTGAAAGTACAAAGGGATAAAGTGCCAATGGTAAGCCTTAATTCTTTTTTTTTTCCAAGACAGGGTTTCTCTGTGTATCCTTGACTGTCCTGGACTCACTTTGTAGACCAGGCTGGCCTTGAGCTCACAGAGATTCACCTGCCTCTGCCTCCTGAGTGCTGGGATTAAAGATGTGCACCTCCACATCTGGTATTTACAAACAGCTGTGAACTTCCATGTGGGTGCTGGGATTTAAACCCAGGCCCTTTGGAAGAGCAGCCAGTGCTCTTAACCGCTGAGCCATCTCTCCAGCCCCCCTAAACCTTAATTCTTAACTTTCAGCATAAGTTTTTGAAGCTAGGGATGGAGTGTAGTCCATACTCATTATTCTTAGTGTCTCTATGGCCCTCTGTAAAAAAATACACATAGGCAAGTCTTTGTTTGAGGTTTTTTGTTTTCTTGTTTTTCAAGATGGGTTTCTCTGCGTAGTCCTAGTTGTCCTAGAATTTTGTAGGCTAGGCTGGCCTCCAACTTGGAGATCATCCTGAACCTGCCTCGGGAGTGCTGGGATTAAAGGCATGTACCACCGTACCCTGCTGCTAGGCAAGTCTTGCGCTTGCCACTCTTCTATCTCAGCCTCCAGTGTAGCTAGGGTTACCGGAGGCCTTCAGCATCAGGCCTGGCTTTTCATCCTCCTGACTGGCAGGTCATGAAAACCGTATTGTCTACCCTGCCCAAGGGGGTTCTGGGGATTCTGGGCTCCAGCTTCTCCCCAATCAATTTCAGGGCCCGCATTTTCTACCCTTTTCCTTCCTCCCTGGGGCCTAAGACTGTGCCAGGGACAGAACAAGTGCTTAAGAAAAGCTGGTTTCTTGGGCTGGAGAGATGGCTCAGCTGTTAAAGGCTAGGCTCACAACCAAAAAAATATAAGAAAAGCTGGTTTCTGATCTGCCCATGTGCCAGGCAGTCAGCTGGGGTAGTGTAGCAAGTCAGACAGGGAAGGGTGTGTAAGGAGTAAGTTCACCCCACCAAGCCTACAGTGTGAAGGAAAGTGTACATGAACTTGGGGTCTCTTAACTCCCACTCTCATAAAACCCTGTTTTTGTTTTTGTTTTGTTTTGTTTTTTAAAGCAAAACTGAAATTGAGCCATCTCTATACTACAGGCTGTATTAGGCCCAAGAAGAGCAAAATGAGGACTTTGAGGAATTGAAATGAGAATTTTAAAACCACATGCAAGCCAGAGAACTTGATGAACCTGGGTAATACACGACATAAAACAACCTTTGGGAACATTCTGACCTCACTTCGTATGTCAGAAACCGCAGTCAGGAGTAAATGAAGATCCTGGGATTGGGTCCCAAAGCCTTAGTAGGACCTGGTGACAGTAGAAGGATGGGGTGAGCATCCTCGGGAATCTACATAGGTAAGTTTGGGGGCCGCGGGTGGCTAATGGCAAATGTGGTCCCTGGGCTGAAAGCCAGGGTCTGCAGAGCCGTTGTTGCAGATAACACCAGAGTTTACACCTTGGCTCTCCCTCTGCAGTGGCCTGCCCAGCCTGCTGGGAGGAACCCGCTGGAGCTGACTCCTGGCATCAGATGGAATTCCTAGATATTTCACCTGCTCTGTCTCCCTTTCCAATCTGTAAAGTAGTGACTTGGTTCTTAATGTAAGACTCGGATGTTACAGGGAATGTGTATTGGTCCCCCCCCCAAATCATGTCGCCTTCCACCCGTTTCCCCCATGAACCCTTACTTTCTTCTGCATGCCCACCCCCAACCCTGGCCCCACTTGCCTTTGGCTGTGACAGAAACACCCATGGCAGCCTCGCGCAGAACGCTCCTCTTCTTCCACTTGCCCTCATCGATATTGTACATCTCCACGACCTTCACCGGCAGTTGATTGGTGCCCACACCCCCAATCACCATAATCCGCTTTCCTAGGGCAGTCACCGCTACCCCAGCCCGGGCTGTGGGCAAGGAGGGCAGGGAGGTCCACTGGTCGGCCTCGGGAGAGTAGACCTCGAAGCGGTCCATGGGGACGCCATTGTCATCGCATCCCCCGATGGCATAGACCTGCCCCCCAGTCTCCAGCAACGAGCAGTAGACCCGGCGGCTAGGCAGTGGAGCGAGGCGCTTCCACTGGAAGTCCTTGACATTGGGCACCTCCATGGCAGCCCGGGGGAGGGCCCTGCTCGCGCGCCCCTACAGCGTCCGGGCAAGGTCCAGCCCCGGGGCCCGCGGGCTACACGGCGCCGGCCCGCGCGTCCCTTCTCGCTACCTCCATCTCGCGCGGCGCGGGCTCCCGCCGACGCCCGCTGGCTTCTCCCGGTCCCTCGGGTGTCGGTGGGGAGGCGACGTCCACGCCTGGCTCCGCGGGAAGAGCCGGGCGAATCTAGGGCAGCAGGGCGCCGGCGGGAGCCCGTCCCCGGGTCAACTTTGCAGGATGCGCCCCGCCCCGCCGGGTCCCCGGGAGCGCGGAGCCCACCCCCGCCGCGCGTGGGCGCCGCGCTCGCCCCGCTCTAGCTCCCGGGGCGGCGCTCGCCACCGCGCCCGGCTTTCACCGTCCGCCGGGCAGCCGCGGAGCGGAGGACAGCGCGCCCTGCCCTTCCCGGCCCGCGCAGGCGAGAGGCCGCCAGAAGCGGAGCCCCGGCCGGAGGGTGCTGGTTCCCGGCCCGGTCTCCCCACAGCTGCCACACCTGGGCAGGAGCCCACGCACCCCGAGGCGGAGGCTGTGGCCTGTGCGTCAGCCCCAGCGGCCGTGGCGGGCCGTGGCAGGGCCTGCGGTGTATCTGCAGGGTCGGAGGCAGCCGGAGTAGGAGCCGGTGCCCAGATGACAGGCAGATCCTGCCAGCATGGGGGCGGGCGTTTGCGAGTGTTTGTTTTGGATGAAGAGGCGGAGAGGCCAATTACCCAGTTTGTCTACAGTACACAGACCCAGTGCGTGACAGGCTGGCTTTGTTAGGGGGAGAGGTAGTCTCACAGTGGTCTAACCTCAGAAGCCAGTTAGGAGACACACATGTGGCGGGGACCCGCAGATCTAACAGGAGTGTTTGCCTAACAAATACAAATACCTTCCTTCCCTCCTGAGTGGACACATCCACGAAGCCGCAGATAAAGTTAGACAAGTGGAGCCACAACTGAACACACCAAAAGACAAGCTGGGAGGGCCGCTCCCCGCCCCCACAAACCCTCTTCTCTGGATTAGCAAGTCCTGGCCCTTGGCACCGACCATAGGATTTGATGGGTGATCTCTTCAAACCACCCAGTAACAGTCTCCAGTAGTATAAGTGTCTGTGACACACCAGACCACCTAGCGGTGTGTCTCTCCAAGCCCACGTGATCCCCCTATCTGGATTCCTTCCACCTGAAGATGCTCAAACTTGGGAACCGACAGTCTGCTGTTGAAATGTTCGTTCTGAAAAAAACTAAGTTTCAGTTTCCAGTGTGTGTGTGTGTACTCAAGGCTATGAACATGTTACACACTAAACTTTAATTTTCGATGAACTGTAGATTCACACATGGTTGTAAGAAGGAAGACCTTTTTATCCAGTGTCCACCAGTACTGCTATCCTACCAATATGTAATAAGTTTTCATTACAAGGGTCCCATGTCACCTTTTGATATCTGGTAAGAGGACTCCGTAATTCCTCCTTGCTCTTCGCTCCCCAGCCCTGACAATCCATTTTTGAAATCTTGTCACTTCAGCCACGTTGTACAAGGAACTGGGACGTAGTTCACTTGGTGGAGTGTTTGCCTAACAAACACAAAAACCTGGATTTCATCCTCAGCACTGCAGAAAACCTGGTTCTTGACCCGGTGACATAGCACCCAGTGATGCCTAATAACAGCACATGGGAGGTGGAGATAGGAGGCTCAGAAGTTCAAGGTCACTGTATACGTACATACACACATACATACATACATACATACACACATACACATGTGTTTGTATATATATATATATATATATATATATATATATATATATATATATATAGAGAGAGAGAGAGAGAGAGAGAGAGTAGTTCCAGGCTGTTCTGGACTACTTGGGCTCTGTCTCAGAAAGGAAAAGAGATCCAGGCTGTTTTGGACTACTTGGGCTCTGTCTCAGAAAGGAAAAGAATGTTGTATGGATAAAATCATATAGAATGTGACCTTTTAAACTCCCCCTGCCCCCAAACTCACTTCTAGAGTATCATCATCCAAAGTGTTGAAATAGTTCTCCCCCCCTCTCTCTCCCTCTATCTCTTCCTCTCCCTTCATCCCCATAGTGAAATATGCCTGGAACTCATGATTTTCCTGTTATAGCCTCCAAGTGCCTTCTTTCATTTTTTGAAAGAGAGAATCTCTCTGCAGACTAGCTTGGCTCAGATTCACAGAGATCCACCTGCCTTTGCCTCCTAAGTGCTGGCATTAAAACTGTGTGCCTCGTCATCAGATTTTTCTCCTTTATTTCTTTGTAGCGTTCCATGGTATGGACATGTCCTTGTTTTTGTGAAGTTTAAGAGAGATAATATAGGTAATATTTATCATGTGTTCACCTTACCTTCTGACACAGTGAGGGCCTAGTACATTTCTGTCAGAGGTCATACTGTAACTGTAACTTCGGTGAGAAACAGAAGCTCTAACTCAAAACAGGCTTATCTTAATATCTTGAGTTCTTGACCTAACAATTCTATTTATTTTTAAACCTTAGATTCTTACATTTGTAAAATCAGCACCAGGTTTTCTGTTTTCCCTATTCCATAAGAACTCATAAATTCCAAGAGTGTAGTCTAAACTAATGAAGTTTCACAAACAATACATTTCCTGTTTTTGGTTTTTTCTTTGTTTTTTGGGGGTATTTTTTGGTTTTTTCGAGACAGTGTTTCTCTGTGTATCTCTTTCCATCCTGGAACTCACTCTGTAGATCAGGCTGGCCTTGAACTCACAGAGACCCACCCGCTTCTGTCTCCCGAGTGCTGGGATTGTAGGCGTGTGCCACCACGCCCGGCCCTGTTTTTGTAATAGGCCCCAGACCTTAGCACAACTGACACCATGATGGAAGTACCATCCAGGCCTCGGAATCCAGTAGTTAGGCAGCACCACCTGCCAAAACAAGAACAAAGGCCTAATCCATCAAAAGTCCGTAGTTCTGAAAAATCCCCAAGTGTACTAAGCTCACTTTTTGCCTTCTGCAGCTCTGCTTCTGGATAACTGTTCTTGCTAAATGAGGTATGTCAACTCAGGATGTGGATTTTGTTCTTAAAAGTTCACCTGGAGAAAGACCATACTCAGGTCCAGAACACCCAGAGCAGTTGCCATCTGGCTAGTAAAGACTTACAATCTGCTTGAAGCCATGTCTAAGTAGTTCTTCTCTGGTGGATGCCTCTCAACATTCTTAGGGGACTCTTACCTCCAACTGAGTCAGTTTCACAGCTCTAGCATGTGGTGAGCGGCATGAATGGAAGCCACAGTCTTCTCAAATGGGTTTGTTGGGATCTATCTGTCTTCAGCCTCACTTGCCTAGGACCTTTCACTGAAGTAGCAAAGCCAAACTAGCTTCTCACACCCCTCCCAGCAGGTGGGCAGAGTTCCCGGAGCTCAGCCCTTGCACATCCACTTTCTCATAATCTTCAACTGCAGAGGCATTGTCAGTCAGGCAGTCACTCTGGGAAAAAAAAAAAAAAGCCTTCCCTTGTATTTGTCAAGGTCAAGTGGGATACAATAAGCAGCGAGTGCAGTATGGCTGAGGACCCACCAAGGGCCTGTTCAATTTAGAGACACAGGTTAGAATACCAAGCAGTTTCTCAGAGTGGTGACCCACTGACTTGTTTTGTGGTGGGGCTGATGGACTCCGAGAGCAGGCTACATTATGAGGACACACCCTAACCTCCTTCCCCAACAACACACATGACCATCCTGCCGATGGAGTTGCTGAGCACCTTGTTGGTACTTCGTGAAAGACCATTTCTTCCTTCCTTCTGAGGTAGTGGGCATCTCCACCTCTGGGTTGCTATGTTCGGGCCAGTGTACCCAGGAACCTGTGCCAGCTGCACAGGGGGAATGGCCTGGAGATCCAACATCTTTCTGTAGCCCATCATGCTGGGGTTATCTTACAGAGGCTGTCTTTCTTCTCAGCTGACTGAGGTCACTCCCGTGAGGTGGGAGCTTCAGGCCAGTCTGGAGGACAGCTGCTGGCCTTCGCTGGGTGAACACCAGGTGGGGTTCAAGGAGCAGAAGCCTGACCTGTGTATAGAGGTGAAGTTGGCTCAGCAGTCACCAGCAAAATAAGCCCTATGGGCCCCCAGCCCCCACCCTGTCAGTCTGGAAGTCAGCCCAAAGAAGGATTAGGGCTCAGTCAAACCGGATGGGAGGGAGCAGGGCTGAGATGACAATCAGAGCTATGAGCTATATCTTGTGGCCTCTCCACCTGAGGGGGAATGTTGGAGGGCCTTGTCTCTGGGATGCAGACATGATAAAAAAGAATTGAGTACATTCCTCCAGGACCTTCACCTCCCTTCTCCCAACTTCTTCTCTGCCCCACATTGCAGTGCATAGCATGATTCCGGAGCCTGGAGGGACTTAATGAGAGTATCAGTTAGGGAATGTCCCTAGGGTGGGGACAGGATCATCGTGGTTTTCAGACTCCTTGAAATTGAGAAGCAGGGCTGAGAGCCGTGCATTCCTCTCTTGTTGAGTGCACAAGATGAGAGTGACGGGCGCAAAAGCTCTAAAAGACCTGAGCGAGTTTCCTGTGGTGATTGCAGGCATTCCTCATTGAGGAAATGAGGCTTGTAATAAAGCTGAGAGTTAGTTATAAACCAGGAGGAATTTCCTGGCCAGCGGTGCAAGAATCCCTGAGAACACCAGCATAGAGTGGGGTAACAGGCTGTGCTCCTGATGCCTCCACTGCTGCCTTTGGGGGACACGAGGAGCGGGAAGGACACAGGGTCTATCATAGCTACCTGGGAGGAATCTCACAGCTTTAGCATTCCTCCTTTCCAGGGACATTGCGTAGGGCTGAAGCCCTAGGGAAATACTTGTGTGGTCATGGTGGAAAGGGCGCGGAATCTGGAGCGGGCATCATTTTCGTGTTCTTCCAGCAGCCACATATGCAGAGATCTAGCTCCCATGATTCACTTTCACAGTGTCAGATAACCAAAGGCCAACCATCACGGGGGCCTCATGGGAAGCCTTGCTCTTGCTTGCTATTTGCCCACCTGGTTAACGATATTCTGTTCCTTGTGGTGTTTGAGCACCTGTCTAGAAATCTGATCATGCTTCCTACTACGTTCTGACCTTTTTGGGGTGCCTCTTGTGTTCCACAGCTATCTGGTGGGACTCAAGGGTTCAACCCCCACTGCAATCTGGCCCGTTCTTTAGAGAGGAAACTGTACAAGTTAGTTCCAGCTCATTAGGCTGGCCTGCATTAGCTCCAGAGCCAAGAGGGGTCCCCTCTTCCCCACCTCCAATGCAGAACCCCTTCCCTCAGGCCCCATGCAGCCTTCCCCAGGGTCCAGTCTGCTCTACAGAGCATCAGAGGCTGTGCAGGACAGGTGGCCCAGCCTACTCAGACATGTCCCTTTAAAGGCTCATTAGTAAGTTAATATTGCCATTTCCAGAGCCAGCAGCACCCTCCATTCTTCTTAATTAAAAAGAGCTGAGAGGGGCTCTGAATGATTTACACAGCAGCCCCAGTGCTACCAGCTGGGGAACCGGCAAGGAAGATTGATTGGCAGATGGGACAGCCTGCCTGTCTAGCTAGTGAGGGCATATGTGTGAAAGTGTGCATATGTGCTTGTGTATGTGCACAGGGGCGGGGGATCCATCAGCTTTCCTATTGGCAGGTGCAAAGTAAGCAGGGCCAGAGGTCCGTCACCCAGTCCCAAAGAGCTCAGTTTGTTAAGGCCAGAGGAGAAACGGCAGAGGTTGGGCCACAGGCAAAGTCTTCTCAGCTCCCACTAGGGCTTCCTCATCCCAGTAGAACTGTCTTGTCTGAAGGACAGAAGTTCAGGCCTGAAGGCTCTTGTCTCCATGCAGAAGAGAAAAGGGCTATCTGGAGATGCTGTTCATTCCCAGGGTGGAATTCCCACAGATTTTTTTTTTTAACTTTAAGAGTATGTTTTCTGGGGCTGGAGCTAGGACTGTACCTCCATTTGATAGGGTGCTTATCTAATCTGCATGAAGCTCTGTAGTTCCATCCCCAGCACTACTTAAAACTGGGTTTGGTGTCACACACCTGTAATCCTAGCACTTAACAGGTGGAGGCAGGAGGACCAGAAGTTCAAAGGTGTCCTTGGCTACGTGGTGAGTTTGAGGCTGGTCTGAGCTACATGAGACCCAGACTCAAAAAGAGAAAGGACAGAGAGAGGGAGTGGGAGAGAGAATGAGGGGGGGGGGTAGCTTCCTGACTTAATTCTCTTTCACCCACCTTCTAGCTCCTGAAAGGTGTTGAAGCCCAAGATTCGCCTTGGAAGGGAATGACAAAAGCCACAGTTTGAACTGTGAAATGATGTTCAACCCCAGGCCTGTAAGGAACCAGGAAATGAAAGTGGTCATTCTCTGAGGTACCCACCTTCTTCTGTGTCTCCATGCCAGGGGCTTTGGAGAGTCTTGTTCCCTATTGCATGTCTCTGCCTCCCTCCAAGAGCTCACCATCCTTCATGCCAGCAGCAAGGCAGGAACTGAAGGACTGTTCCCTGGGTGGGCCTGTGTAGAGAAAAGGGGAGCTTTTGCTCACTTCTTACCTCTTCCCTTCATAACACACACACACCAACACACACCTACACATACATACACACAAACACACACCTACACACACTCACACCTCATCCCCCTTTCCCTCCCAAAAGGGAAGAAAAGACAGCAGAGAAGCACAGTTGTGGAGGGGTGGGGCTGGAGAGCAGGAGGGGTGGGGCGGAAGAGCAGGCCTCATCCAACGCCCTGCTTTAACCCAATCCCATGGGAGACAGACAATCTGCTGCTGAGCAAGGCTGCCATCTGGTACGCTGACCCACCCCGTATCTCCTCCATGCTACTCACAGAGGAGGGGGAGGGGGGCGATGGATCATGGGCAGGCTGTACGTGGGCTGTGTGGGATTAAAAATAAATGGTATCCAGAAAGGTGAGCAGCAGGCTGGAGTGTGGGTGGATTAAAGGGTCTGCCTCTCTTCATTAGCCAGCACTCCCAAACCAGGCAGGTGTGCAGCTGAGGGATTCCAGGAAGCCCAAGGGACCTGCATTGCTTCTCAGATGGAGAGAGAGCAAGGCCAGAGCCTGTCACTAGAAGAATGGGCCTTCCTGCTCAGAGCCTGGGAATCCTCTGTCCTTATCCTGGATGTTGCTAAGGAAGGAAGGGTGAGAGTGACCCCTCTTCATGGCTAGTGTTCTAGGAGCCACTGTCCCAGATCCTGTGTGTCTTTTGTCCCTCTAAAGTTCTGGTTTCTTTCCTTGAATGACATTCCTCCCCCACAGTCCTAACCTCAGCTGGGGACCCAACATTCTTGGACGTGCCTTAGCACAATTTTCCCCAGATCATGGGATTATAGTGGCTTAGCACAGCAAACAGGGACTTGGTCTGCACTGTCCTGTGGCTTTACAGCAGTCTTTATAGCTTTTAATTGTTAAGGAGAAAGAAACAAAGGAAAGCATGCTTCAGGATTGTGAAAACAACATGACATTCACATTTTTATAAATATAGTTATAAGTTATGCTGGGACACAGCTCCTCATGTTGTCTGCCACAATCTTCCTGCTACAACAATGCGAAGTAGTTTAGGTGGCATGTGGGTCCACGGGTATGAAATATTTCCTCTCTGGCCCTTTATGTTTTTAGATTTTCTTTTTTTTTTTTTGGTTTTTCGAGACAGGGTTTCTCTGTGTATCTTTGTCTGTCCTGGACTCACTTTGTAGACCAGGCTGGCCTCGAACTCACAAAGATCCGCCTGCCTCTGCCTCCCAAGTGCTGGGATTAAAGGCAGGCGTGTGCCACCACCACCCAGCCTCTCTCTGGCCCTTTATAAACCTTCTCCTCACCCTCAGATATTTTAAGGGGACCAGAGGGATGCCACTTTTTTCTTGACAACTTGTCCCATACTCATCTTATGGTAAGGTGGCACTTAAAGGGACAACAGGAAGCCACTCAGTGCCCCGTGCCCATTGTTGGTCACTTACTGCATATGGGTACCTTTCTCATTGTCTTATACTTTCCACAACAGTCTTCAGAGAGACACTAAATGTCCCATTTCCATGAGGAAGGCATGGCGACATAGTAGGAACTTACCCTCCCTCGCAGCCTCTTAGACGAATGCCCTAGGGCTGGAGATGTAGCTTACTGGCACAGCGTGTACAAGACCTTGAGTACCAAAATAACGTTTTTGAAAAGAGCATCCTGGGCTAGTGAGAAGGCTCAGTATAAGAGAGCTTGCCGGGCACCCCTGGTAACCTGATTTCTCTCCCTGGGACCCACAGGATGGAAGTAGAGAACAGGACAACTGTGCAAGCTATCCTATGACCTCCATATATATATGCAAAGATTAGTGTGTGCATGTGCACGAGTGTGTGTGTGTGTGTGTGTGTGTGTGTGTGTGTGTGTGTGTGTGTG
>CAJQZJ010034265.1:3129161-3142683 GCA_907164525.1 Lophiomys imhausi
GTGTGTGTGTGTGTGTGTGTGTGTGTGTGTGTGTGTGTGTGTGTGTGTGAAGAAGGAGATAAAACACTCTAAATTCCAAGCCAGGTATGCCGGACTCTAATGCCTACGTCCTCTCCAGTCCAGCAATCTAAGATGACCTCCTGCAGGTAGACATCCTCCTGAACAGACAAAAGGAAAACTAGGAAAAGGAGTCTGGGTGTTGGGGACAAGGACTCAGGCCCAGTCTCAAATTCCCTCATCCTCAGCGCCTGGTGTTGAGGTGAGAGGAGTGTAGGTGGCAGGCAGCAAAGTCACCAGCAGACATGCGTGACAATTCTGATCAACACCCCACCTCCTGCCTGTGTCTTTACCCTTTGAGGCTCCCTTCACTCAGTCAGCTTTCCCCTGGGAAGATTAATTTGCATTTAAATTGGAAAGGCCAGGAAAGGCCAGGCTATAGTGTTTGGGTGCTAATTAGAAATTCATTCCTCTTTAAATATTAAGGCACTTCCGTTCATCTCGGGGTCAGGGAAGGCACCAGGGATGCTTGGGGTGTCTGAGTGAGGCCTTTGGAGCTGTTGATGGCAGAGTGCAGGGTGTTCATGAATGCTGGGATGAGGTCTTGGTAGCCTAGCTCAATTCAGAATGAACAGCAACAGTCCAGAAGAAGAACTGGAAGGCAGCCAGTGGGGTGGAAGTCTTCAGGTTGGCAATTTTTCCAAATTGCTTAAAGATAACCCAAAGCAAGGCCCCCATCCATCTCTTTCACCACTTGCCCAATATGGAGCCCCAAGCCTGATATTCAGAGGGCACACAAGGAATATTTGCTGCATGGATGAATAGGGTCAATTAATAGTTATGAGGGAGGTTATTGGCCCACTTCTGGAGGGAGTAAGGCATTGCTCCCAGTAGTCTATCCGAGTCTTTCTGTTAAATGGTTTTTGCCTCTGCATTTCCCGCAGAGCTTGCAGATACCACACTAAAATTCCTTAGTTTCAGAGAATAGTACTTTGCATTTAACAAGCCGGCTTAACATTGTTACATCCTATTGTTGTGTTTGATAATTGTAGTACAGCTGGAGGTGAGTCAGGTTTTGCTACTCCCCCATTCAAAAGTAGGGAGGTGAAGAGACTAAGCCTTGTCATGCTCAGTTCACTGTGAAGCTCAGCCAGGATCCAGACTCTGGTCTTGGGCTCCCATTCTGGTGCTCTCTTGATTGTCACACTCCCCCGTGTCCCTGTACTAGGCTGGTTATTAACAACATCCTGACCTGAAACTGACCCTGGCCTTCAAGTACAGGGGGCCCAAATGACGTGGGGGCTCAAAATGCAGCCAAGCTCCCTGCCAGGCTTAGTGCTGATGGCCAAAGCACTGTGTGCTGGGCCTCACACACTCACCCCTGCTTACTAAAAACCTTTTGTAGTCTTCAGTGTTCAGCCTGAATACCACCTTCTGGAGGGTGGCATGATCCTACAGACAAGGGTAATCTTTCCTGTGTTTCCATGGGATGTGTCCTGTGACTGATAAGCATGTATGACAATAGCCCTCTACAGTAATAACTACCACCAAAATTCAGGGCACCATGAGAGTTTGTTTGGTTTTTTTTTTTTAATGTAGTCTATGTAAGTTTGCACTCATAAGAATCCTAGAGTGCAATTATGGTGCCAGTTAATAAGTATATGCTATCCCTCGTATGTAAAGAGCTGACCCTGAGTACCGAGAGTAACTTAGCCTGTACAATAGGCACTGTTATTACTGCCATTCTACAGATAAAAAACCTGAGTCTTCCAGAGGGCACACAACTTGCTTCAAGGTCACAGAGCTCGAATAGTGTGTGAGATCCAGTCTGTCTGGCCCGAGAGGCAGTGTGCCCATCTATCCGGATGAGCAGCTGTGGGACATTTAGGGCAGAAACCGTGTGATGTGTTTGTCATTTTTGTCAAGCACACCCCTTTCAAGCTTCGGCCAGCACCCACAGTTATCCAAAAGGTGAGTGGGGTTAGACCAGAAGGCAGGGGCTCGGGATGCTGGCTGTGTGCCGGCGAGCTTCAACAGTGGTCTTTGAGCATAGTTAGTGGGTTAAAGCCGGGGTGGGAGGAACAGTACACCTCAGAGCCAGGAAGGACGCACAATGGAGCAGAAATGACAATCCTTTTGTTTGTTTTGTTTTTTGGGACAAGGTTTCTCTGTGTATCCTTGGCTGTTCTGGACTCACTTTGTAGACCAGGCTGGCCTTGAACTCACAGAGATCTGCCTGCCTCTGCCTCCCAAGTGCTGGGATTAAAGGCGTGCGCCACCACGCCCTGCAATTAGACAGCTGTGAACTGCCATGTGGTTGCTGGGATTTGAACTTGGGTCCTTTGGAAGAGCAGCCAGTGCTCTTAACCATTGAACCATCTCTCCAGCCCCCAGAAATGACAATCTGATAAGACCCCTGAAGATCCTTACCCTCTCCTGCCCCATGCCAGCTACCTGGCCTGGGACCTCCCCTGCTCACTAATGCCACTGCCCGTCTCTACCAGCAGCAGACTCTCAGCATGCCAGGGTATATACCTGCGCAAAACAGACGAAAAGAAAACTCACCTGACTGAGGGACAAAGGACATCCAGAGACCGTTGTAGAAGACAAAAGAGGGAGGGACTGAGAGGGTCTCCTGGGTGGGCTTGCTTAAAGTCTTGTTCCTGCTGTAGTGTGGGCAGGTCCCCGGGGTTTTCTCTACCAATAAACAATCTACCACTGCAGCTTCCATCTGTTGACCCAAGAAGGAGCCATGCATGCCCCACATGTGTCCCTCAGGACACCAGGGAAGCCCTCAGGCCCAGCCCTATTCGAATGACTGAGTGTCTCACTCTCTCTGAGCCCCATGCCAGGGCCTGCTCTGTACGGAGATGAAGAGGGGGTGGACATGCTCACACAGACAGCAACAGCCGTGGAAACTAACAACAAAGAGGCCAGGGAGCTGGACTCCTCGGCAGATACAAAAGGCAGCAGGGAAGAGAGAAATCGGCTGTCTTCAGCCAGGCTGCCAGTGAGCCAAGAGTGAATGTTTCTGTCTCAGCGCTGACAGGGTTGAGTTTTTAATACCAGGGTTTCTCGTATCTTTGTCTTCCGTGTACATATGGTCATCAGTGGTTCAAAAAGGGTGAGCAAGCCCAGAGAAAATGTGTCAAGGCTAGACTCATCCATAACCAGGTCAGACTAAACTTTTCATAACCTACGGAACTTCAGAACTTCTGCATTTGGATCCAGTGCAGCTCAGGGAGAGGGATGGCAGGGGGTTCTTCAGTGGGTGAGCAAAAGGCTGCCCCTTTCCTGTTTGCTTGTTTCTCTGTGTAGCCCTGACTGTCCTGGAACTCTCTCTGTATACCAGGTTGGCCTTGAACTCACAGAGTTCTGCCTCCCTCTGCCTCCTGAGTGCTTCTGGGATTTAAGACGTGTACCACCACTGCCCAGCTTCAACAGGTTTCTCTTTAAGCCTACCTTTTCTACCAAAGAAATTAGAGAGGATGAACAGAAGCTAACATGGATGTGGGACATTCCGTTGTGCCTTCTGAGTGTGAGCCAGGGCCACACCATTTGACATAGCTTCTCCATTTTAGTCAAATTGCGACAGTTTCAGCAACTGAAGTTATTTGGTTTCTAAAAATGAATTAGTTTATGGATTCTTGATGCCCTGCCTTGTGGACCCCCAAGCATTGCCCACACAGGAAATTCACTTATGGATCACCTGACATTTTAACTATTCACTAATCACCCCTAATCCAAAAGGGATACTTTTCAACTTTCTTGCTCATCCCCTCCCTTTCGGACCTGTAACTGGCAAGCTTGTACATGGATGACCAGCTGATTCTTACAAGGCTCTTCCCTCCTAGGGTGTTCCCTGAATAAAAGCCTGCACTCTCTGAAGTCACCTGTTCCTTTGTCTGTTTTTCCTTCTTGCTGACCTTTTACTGAGGACCTTTAGTTCTGTTCCAGGGGATTTTTCTCTCTGGAATCTGGAATCTCTGAGGGGAAAACAGGATCAGGGAGAGGAAAAACTGCACACCAGAAATCCCTCACCGACTGAGTGTTGTGACAGTGGGAAGTCTTCCTCGGTGGGCGGGGCTGGTGGGCGGGGCTGAGGAGTAAAGGAAGCCCTAGAACTAACTGAGCTCTCAGACCAGGCGGGTTTAGAATGCTTGCCATCTTTATGGCTGTTGTCTTTAACCCTTCCATCCAGTCCCTCAATTCCTGTAGCTATGAACCCAGCGGGTCTCCCAAGAGGAGTTGAATTCGAGGCTTCACTAAGCAGTTGTATTTGATGGGGTAGTGGTCACAGGGTGTTTATGTTTGTCAAAACCATCCAGTATCTATTCATGCATTTATTATATGTACATTACTGCCCAGTATATTTTTACAGTGCTGCAGATGGAACTCAAGGCCCCGTGAATACTTCGTGAGCACTCTACCACTGAAAACACCCCAGTCTCTGTCTACATCCTGACTTTTAAAAATGTGAGTTTATGTAAGTAAGTAAATCAGCCCTACAGCATAGGAAGCATTTGTTCCTTTCTTAGTCCCTAGTTTTCTGCCTAGGAAGAGAGGAAAGAGAATGCAATTCTAGAAGGAGAGAGGACCGCGCAGGTCGGACATGTTGTCACAACCTGTGTGGCTTTCACAAGCAGTGGGCTTCCTATGGAGACTCAGGTATTCTGGGTGTTTCTTGAGGCTTAAAGATCGGCCTGTCAGCTCCAGGGGAAGTGCCCGTGTAACCGAGTTGCCTGCATCAGCCTAGCTCTAACGTCACAACGTCACAACGCAGCCAGCGTAAGGCTGTGATCTACAGGCTAGTTGTTTCTTGTCCCAGAAGATTCTCTGCCACCCTTGTATCCACCACCATCATCCCTTTGTCTCCCAGCTTTCCTGCTGAGTTGTGCTTTGGTCCCTGAGCCGAGTGGCATGATGAGTATTGGTCACAGGCTGTCACTCTTAATGAAGCGTTGGGCCAGAGAGACAACCATCTACCACAGCGGCCCCGGGATGATTTGTGAGCTGCATGTTAGAAATGCCTGACAAAGACGGGCTGCAGCTCAATTAAAGAGAAGTGTGTGTGCATGTGTGAGGGGTGTGCGTGCACACTCACGCAGTGGAGGTTGGAGAGAAGAGTGTAAGAGTCAAGCAAATCAAGTAAAAATGCTCCTTGAGGACTGACCAGAAGCTAACAGTTGGCCTGAATGACAATGGCTTAGGAGACGTTAGAGGTTGGCCCCCAAACCTGGGAAAGCTTGTGAGTTGCCATTTGTTTTGTTCTATAAAGCAATGAATAAAAATTCAGTAAGCCATGTATGAGGATAAATTTAAGCTCGATTTGGGACTATCCAGTCTGAGAAAATAGTTCAGGATACCAGCTTTTTTGCTTTATTTGGGGTTATAAGAATTAATGAGAGGGACAGGGGATGGAGGTCAGGGGTAGGGCTCTCCACTATCACACTGCAGGCCATAAACTGGACCCCCTCCCCAGCTTTGATGAAAAAGAAGAGGATGACAGAGTGTGAGGCCAATATAAACGTGAAGCTGTTTCTGTAAGGTCTGAGGGTCTAAGAAAATGTTTAAGCTTCTAAGAAGGTGTTTTAAGGTTGGTAAATGCAAGCTATGAAGATTGGAGGATGTGGAAAACTTCAATGGTAATAAGAAAATGATTTAAGGCATATAAAAGGAATGGAAAATGCTTCAGTTTTTTCCCCTCACTATGCTACCCTTCAGTACAGATTACAAATAATGGTGATGCTAACATATCTAAAATTTATCTCTTTTTGTAAACTTAAATTCTTGTAGGCTTCAGGAAATCCAATTGAATCCACAGGTCAAATGGACTCTGGATAATTAACAGCCTGTTTCCCTGCCTACCTATTCCTCAGGGTGAGATCACAACCCATCCCTTCTCCAACTACCAAGACCATGGGCTTAAAAGTTTCAAATGTACACCCATGAAAGTTTTTTCTCCCTAATCCACTTAACTTTGTATTTTGCCCCTAATACATATGTTACAGCATCCTGCCAAGACCAGGTGTTTCCTGCATCCAGGGCAGCTCCGAAGCGGTTACCCACAGTGTTCTAGATCCTGGACAGCAAGTAAACCAGCCTGCTCTTCCAGGACTTGGTCAACATTCCAGCTTTTTGTCCCTCCAGTCCAATATCAACACCCTCAATGTCAGCAGGAAGTAGTCAAGGACGATTACTCTGCCCCTTATTCATTATCAACAAAAGACTGGGATATTGGGTTTCGAACTGGGGCGGGGGGGGGGGGGCGACGACGACGACATGGGTTTCGAATGGGGGGAACAAGTGGCTGAGATGCATATTTACATACCAAAGTGGACCTGGCCTTCAGGTTCTCCCAACATGCCTCAATCCCTACCTGTTAACAGGACCTGGGCTGCTGGGATACCCTGCCCTCTAAACTGAACTTTCCAGCCCAAGGGCTGGGTTTCTCCTCCCCCGGAAGCTCTTTTGTATGTAATCAGGACATTTTGGTCCCCCCCCCCCCCGCCACCACATCTCTATCTCCCTGTGTGTGCTCTTCTCTCTCTTTCCCCTCTCCTCTGCCCCGCTCCCTATGGCCTCTCTCCTTGGGACCAGTGAACCCTCAACAGGAGCTGCATCCAATAAGCCTGCTTTTATATACTTTAACCTGGCTTGAATTGGGTCATTTTTCCAGCAGAGAATGCTCCAGAGAAGAATAATTTACCAGTTTCCAACATGACATCCCTTCAGGATTCCTTCCCTCAGCTCTCCAAAGATGCTCCCATCTAGGAACAGGGAAAAGAAGGGGAAGGGCTTGAGGTTCTGACAACCAAGTCACTAAGACAGCTGCCGCCTGGGGCTGGGGAGATGGTAGGCAGCTTACAACAGCTGGTAGCTCCAGCTCCGAAGGATCTGAGGCGCCCTTCTGTCCTCTTCAAGCACACATATGACACATACACACACAAGCATCCGCACATACAGATGAAAATAAAAGAAATCTTTACAGTGACTGCAGCTCCAATCACATTTCCCCTATAACACTGCAGCAATAAGCTTTCTAAAGCTCAGCCCAGAACCTTTGCAATAAGAACTGAGTGCTTGGATTCTTGGGGACAAAATAAAATTGGTCCCAGCTGAAATCAGCAAGGCTGGGACCAGGCTAAAATGCAAACAAAGGGAGATGGGATGACAGAACACAGGGAGATAACCAAGTGGGCTCTGCTGTGGGGCTGGTACTGACTAGTTCAGTGCAGGATTCCAGGGTTCTTACTTAGCTCCTCTCTTCCCACCCAAATCACAAGAGGCCAGAGTGAACATAAAGAAAAGGGCTGGAGCTGACATCTTGCCTAATTTAAACACTGCTCGCAGAGGCAAGAGAACAGAGGGAAGGGTGGAAATCAAGTAAGTAAATGTCAGCCTTTACAGTTGGTCAGAAGCCATTAGCCAGGCAGAGGATCCAATTAAAAACCATTGAATTAGCACAGTAAAAGAGGAACGGAACAGGACAGGGCACAGCGGGGGAGGGACAGAGAAAGTAAGATGTGAGGCAGAGATCAATAAAGAATTGCCATAAGCTGTGAAAATGGCAGGAGCTAGCTGATGCCTTCTGCATAACAGGGCACCCAGGCCAGACGCCTTTCATTAAATGTCCACACGGTTCCTTGGCCCTCTCAGATCCTGTCTCAGGGAGCCAGGCCATCTTGTGGACTATTTTGGAAGAGATTTCTCCCTTTTGCTTGAAGCTATAGTCAAATGATCTGCTTTCAACCACTCAGGGAGGTGGGTTGTTGGGAATTACTTGGAACACACAAAGGGACCCTCTGCAGACAATGCTGGGGGGTTGCACTCTGTTTGAAGCTACTCCAGCAGATTGGAAATACATCCGTTTGCCAGGGTTGCGTCACAGGGCACTAAGAGTTATTTGATTTTGTGTACAGTACTTGCCAAGGCTAAGCTTTTCTTTCACTTTCTCATTTCAATAAACTCTTCATTTTCTTGACCAGAGAGAGATTAAGGTTCCCTCCCTTTCTCCTAAATTGGAAGATTTCAGATTAAGATTCCTAAAAACAGAATCATTTGTCTGCGATTGCTTTGTGCCCCTGATCCCAGGGGTGCAGGATGACATATTGAAAAAGAAAATGAAAGTCACCCGAACTCAGGACAGTCAGCACCCAGGGGCACACAAGAGTGGAACATTCATCTTCAGAGATTGGAGGCCATTTGAAGCAGAGACAGTACATTCATTTTTGTAGACAGATGTGCAATGAGAATTTCTAGGTAAAATATAGGAAACGCAGATAAGTTGGAATAGTTAGGGTCATCTAAAATCATTTATTGACTGAAATTCAGATTTGAATGGGTACTCTGTATTTTTATTTACTAACCTGTTGATTTTATATATAGAAAAAAAGAAATAACTGATCAATCACGTCCTAGCACTATGCCCGGGACTTGAACATGACATATGTCCTGTCTGCAGGCATCTCTGTACAGTGAGCGTAAGCAAACCTGCTCCACGGTTGAGGAGGCTAGAGATTTACTGGTTGAAGTAACTGTAACCCAGAGTCAAACAGGAAGTAAGTGGCGGGATGAGATTCATCCTAGGTCTGATCAACTCCCAAATGCCTACTGGAAAGTCAGTTGAAGGGGACAGGGAGAGCCCGAGAGCCCCTGTTTGAATGGTAGCTAAAGACAGACCCAGGTCTTAAGCCAAAAGGATGGCTCAGTGGTTAAGTGTTTTTTTTTTTTTTCTTCCAAAGGACCCAGTTCAGTTCCCAGAACCCATGTTCTGTGGCTCACAACTACCAGTAATAATAACTTAAAAAAACAAAAACAAAGCAACAACGACAAAACCAAGCTTCTTGGGAGGCCTTGAAGTCTTGGAAGGTTCTTGAACAGCAAGTGGAAGTGTTAGGGCAGTTATTTGGAGGATTAACATGACCACGGACTGCCAACTGTCAAGGAATCTCCCAATCAGGACTTCTCCCAGTCTTCCCATCTTCACAGAAGCCAGACCCTTACCTTTGTTCCCATTCTGTTTTGCCTGCTTGAATGTCTGTGTGCCACATGCATGCAGTACCCTCAGGGGCCAGATCCTCTGGAACTGGAATTACAGACCGTTGTGAACTGTTACATGGTTACTGGGAATTGAACCCCAGTCCTCTGGAAGAGCAACCTGTGCTCTTAACCACTGAGCCATCTCCCCAGCCCCATGGCCCAGCATACAAGGAGGGTTGGAGCAGGAGAAACAGTTCATTCAAATCCAGATAGATCCCAAATCTGGTTACTCAAGCATTCCACGTTGCTCCCTCATCCCATGGGTTGTAGCTGTATCTGCATCTTCATCTAGTTACAGACAAAACAGCAAAGCTTCATGGTTAAGAGAAAAAGATTCACAGGTTTCAAGGCAGGTGCTAAAAGTATGAAACTCTTGGAGGTGTTGGGACAGGCTCGCATCTTCCTGACTTTGGTTTAGGCAATGGTTTCTTAGTTATGAACTCAAAGCACAAGCAACAAAAGAAAAATTAGACATATTGTTGAATATGTCAGCCTAAATAATAACTAGAGAGGAATTATACAAAAAGAAATGATGGACAGCCAGAGCTGTTAAACAGAGAAACCCTGTGTCGAAAAACCAAAAAAAAAAAAAAAAAGAAATGATATTTACTTACAAATGACAAAGAATTACAGTGGAAATTTGTGGCCGTAGTAAACTATGGGCATAGTCTAGGGATATAAGGCAAGAAGTATTTGGAATGAAAGATGAAAATACTACCTGACCTGTGAACTGTGAACTGTGAACTTTGAACTATGAACTGTGAACCAGGAAGTGAACTGGTCCAGGAGACTAGAGGCAGAAGTTGGCTCAGCTCATTGGAACTAGGACTGTTCCTATGTTCTGTTAAGAGCATCCTGTGGGAATTGTTACACTCCTAAAGAACATTAAAAATATGCTTTGTTGAAGAAATTCATGCATCCATGCAAGCACCAGGTATGTTTTGCTAGGCTATCACAAGGATGATTTCATCTTTGAATCCTCCACTTTCACATATCTGACTACTTTACTTCATTCTATTGCCTGACGATATTTTAGTTTTTTCCTCTTTTCTTTATCCACTCATCAGTTGATAGATGGGGCTTCTCTTTGGGTGACAACTCTGCCTGCTGACAGTGGAGAACTGCGCACTTTAAGTGGTCAAATTGTTTGGCATATGGATTGGCTATCCCATTAAAACGTCTTTAAAAGAAAAGAAAAGTGGGTCGGGCACAATGCTGTGCAGTCACAGCGGTACCAGCCTGGGCAACATGGCAAGACCCTATCTAAAAAACAAAATAAATAATAGCTGGGCTTGGTGGCAGACAACTTTAATTCCAGCACTTGTAAGACAGAGGCAAGCAGATCTCTATGTGTTCAAGGCCAACCTTGTCTACACAGCAAGCTTCAGGCCAGCCAGGGCTACACCATGAGGCCCTGTCTCAACATAAATAAGTACATTGTTTTTGTTTGTTTTGTGTTTTAAAAATTAAAGGCTTTAGCATTAGCTAGATAGAGGTCCATATCCTCACTTGATCACAAACCAACCTTCTGATTCTAATTTCCTTGTATATAGAATCAGCATTATTATAATGCCTATTTTACAAAATTGCTGAGAGGAGGAAATGAAATAATTCATGTAAAGTACTTAACAGAACACCAGGCTTATTGCAAGCTCTTAATCAAGGTTTCCTGTATTACTGAGGTTGGATGAGTTCCAGCTTTTGCATGGAATCATATCATCCTTATTTTCAGTAACTTCAGTTGCACAGGATAGACCCTGGAGTCGTAAATGTGAAAGCACATAGTGTGTCCAAAAATGTACCTGCCACAGGTACAAACACACGCTTCAAAGTTACAAACCCCAGCCGGGAGATAGCCAGATTTTAACATACTTGGAGCTTTGTGGCAAACTCAGTAGGAATGTATGGACAAAGAGTGTATCTGTCTTTCTGGTAAATATCCGTGAAGCTGTTTAGGTAAGAGTATGACTCACTTCAGGCTTCGTAGTCTGAACAAAGCAGCCAGAAGATGTCAGGATTTGTGCAGCTTCTATCTTGTTTACTCTTCTTGTATTTAAATATGACCACGGAAGCTCAATACTTGTGTTTGTATATACAGGTCAAGCTGAGCAAGTGCAGCTCCTTGTGAGTCTGTGAAAAGGACTTGCTAACCTGATTGGATGGAACATTAATGTGAAAAACTAACAACAGAAGAGGAAATTGTAAGTAATGGCTTTCACCATTTCCATTTCTTCTGCTAGTCTTTGATTGGTTGATTGATTATTTGGGAATCTCACATCATGCACCCCAATCTTGCTCACCTCACAGTCCTCTCATGTCTGCCCCACTCCCCTGTGACCTCCCCCCATTAGGGTGATCTGGAAGCTGCTTGTAGGTTCATTGCTTCATCCCCTGTCTTCCTTACCATTCAAGCAAACACTCATGTGCACCAAGTGATGTTGTGTTACCTTGCCTACTATGTCGTCTCTGATTGGCTAAATAAAGTTACCTTGGCCGGGACTGGGAGAGAGAGAGGTAGGTGGAGCTTAGGTTCGAGGACTTGAGGGGTTAGCAGAAGCACCAGGGAGAGAGGAAAAGGAGAGAGACAGAGATGCCTTGGGTTAGATGGAGGAGAAGTACACACAGCCGGGACCAACTGGAACTGTGTTAAGTATTTGTGGGGATTTTGGGCTGGTTTTGGCTGGGAGGTAGAAAGCTGGCTTAGAGACTTAAGGTCTGTTCAGCCTCAGTACATAAGGCTTTTTAAAAATCTAACAGGTCCCTGGCCGGGTGGTGGTGGCGCATGCCTTTAATCCCAGCACTTGGGAGGCAGAGGCAGGCGGATCTTTGTGAGTTCGAGGCCAGCCTGGTCTACAAAGTGAGTCCAGGACAGCCAAGGATACACAGAGAAACTCTGTCTCGAAAAACCAAAAAAAAAAAAAAAAAAAAAAACTAACAGGTCCCTGTGTGTTTATTTAGAATATAGCGGGTTGAGGACCTCAGCCCTCTCTCTCACTTGTCACCCCCCACGTGTCTCCATTTCCACCTGTTTCCATAGTGCACGCACCGCTCTGTTTTCTCTCCTTCCCACCTCTCCATCACACATTTGCTCACATAGTGGTGCCAACTACCCCGCACCAGCGTTAGGGGTGGGTGCTGAGTGTCTTCTGCCCTGTCTTTTATTTTTTTGAGATGGGGGTCTTACCAGATAGCTCAGGCCACCCTCAACTTGTGATTCTGTTGTCTCATCATCCAAGTGCTGGTATGACAGGCATGGACTTCCATGCCCAGCCCCCCTGAATCCTTTTACCAGTTTAAATGAGGAAAGACAAGTACAGAGAAGACAAACAAGCAAAGGAGTCTGAACCTCAGAGAGGAGGAACGTCTGTGTTAAGAATAATTGCAGGCAGGTGCGGAGGCAGAGGCAGCCATCTCTGTGAGTTCGAGGCCAGCCTGACCTACATAGTGAGTTGCATTCCAGGATAGTCTGATCTACATAGCAGCAGGGATGGAGAGGTGGAGAGCAGTCAAGAGTGCTAGCTGCTCTTCCAGAAGGCCTGAGTTCAAGTCCCAGCATCCGCATGGCAACCCGCAAGCATCTGGAACTCCAGTTCCAGGGGATCTGACGCCCTCTTCTGGCCTCTGCAGGCACTGCATTCAAACGCCATACACATTTAAAAAAATCTTTTAAATATTTACAGAATACTTACTTATTATTATTGTTAATGTTAGCATTTGAATACCCAGTATAGACATATTTTATGGGAAAAAAAACTAGGGAAGGGAGATGTTTTAATCCCTATTGTATAGATGAGAAAGTGGAAGCCACAACAACTTTTTCAAAATCACAGAGGTAAAAAATGGCAGCAGCAGAATCGGAGCTGGAATCAGATAGAAGGCTTCCCCATCTCAGGGCCACTTCACCATCTCAGGGCCACAGTTATATTTGGCCTGGTGCGCCAATGAAAAAAGAACCTTGAGGTCATGGTCTCTCCTGCTCTCTGAGCCCAGTCATATGATATCGGCTAATCCTCGCTAAAGCGGAACTCATTGTTGGCCTTGGTGGCGCGAGGGCGCCTCTGTTCTTCCCCCAGATGTGCTGATGCAATCAGTCTGGAGTGCCGCCTAGGCATCAGAGAGCCCATCAAAGGGCTCCAGATGACCCTCAAAGGCAGCGAGGCTGTGACTCACTGGGATAAGGTCAGTGTGGCAATGCACTGGCGACTTCCGTTCTAAGCAGTGCCTGGCCTGCCTCTCAGAGGAAAGACTACCTCCGGCGGGCTTGGGCTAGATCAGATCTTCTCAGGAGCTGTACCTTGAGACCATAGAAGGGAAGTCTCCCATAGGAGCCCCGAGGTAGCCCAACAGAGCCTCTTGCATTCTTGGCCTTGTGCAAAATGTATAAGTCGGACAAACTTGGACCCCAAAGCAGCCATCCCAGGGCCACACATTTGTTTGGTCTTTGTGTGTGTGTGTGTGTGTGTGTGTGTGTGTGTGTGTGTGT
>CAJQZJ010034265.1:3153584-3242155 GCA_907164525.1 Lophiomys imhausi
ATAGTTAAGAAATTAATGGTGTTTGTTATAAGTGAATTTAGTAGTAATAAATAAGAATAAATAATAACTTAAAAGTTCGGTACACCTGTCAGTATCTATTCGCGATAGGGAAACCCAAGGTGTCTTTTTCTTCTGTCACAAACCATGCTTATTCTGACACCTGATAAACGAGTTTCCTCCCCACATACCAAGCAGTTCTGATGCCACACTCCCCAGCAGACACCGGCTGATTGTCCCCTAGTTCCGTTCTGATTCTATCTCCCTGGAGAGAGGGAAAGATCCCATAGGTGAGGACTTGGTCCAAGTATGACCTCTCCAAACTTGCTGTGCTTCTCACCAATTTGGTTCTGCAGCAAGGACTCACAGGTGCTCGTGTGGATTTCTCGCTTGGGCCTGCTGGTGGCCTATGGGAAACTAAAAACAGGCTGAGAACTTGGCATCTCCGCCTCCATTTTGTTCCAGTCTTTTTGCTCTAGGCATTTCTGTTCTGCAGTCACCTTAGGTTTCAGGAACAACAGGTCCGACTGAGAAACATCTGTGGCTGGAGTGGACAGGAGTGAAATCTATCCCCAGGCAGCGATGACTTTCTTCCTTCAATTGACCAATTCTGAGATAGTAATCGCCCAGACCACACTCTGACTAAAGCTAATGAGGTATATTTTCCCCTCTTTTGTCCCTCTTTCTGTCTTGTCCCTCTACACTGATTTAAGTCCCTTCACTATCACTTCTCATTTGGCTTTTTTTTTGAGATAGGGTCTCATTCTGTGGCCCTGGCTAACTTAAGACTTGCTATGTGCACCAATTATTTCACGTTTAGGCAAGTGGCTGAACCTGATTTTTTGGGACCCTCAGGATAACTGGGCATCAGAGTGTGATACTGTCTCAAAACAAACCGCGAGCAGGTTGAGGCGAGGTGGGGGTCCGAGCTGCTGCTGGTCTTTGATGCAACCCTTGAGTGACAAATCAGGAAACTAAGCTGTGTGCACTTCCTTTAAGCTGATTCCAGGATTCTGATCTATAAGAGCCAACTGGCATGCAGACACACACACACACACACACACACACACACACACACACACACACAGGCAGCTCCTTAGGGGTGTTTCCTTCATTGAGAACACATAGGTGTTATGTAGATTATTTTTACTCCTTGTCCAGTGTTCTTCTCCCTTGCCTGTGCAATACAGAGGCTGTTAAAGCCAAAAGCTCTTTTCCCAGCCTTCCTCCTCCTCCTCCTCCTCCTCCTCCTCCTCCTCCTCCTCCTCCTCCTTTTCTTCTTTTTCCAAGACAGGGTTTCTTTGTGTATCCCTGGCTGTCCTGGAACTCACTCTGTAGACCAGGCTGGCCTTGAACTCACAGAGATCCACCTGCCTCTGCCTCCCGAGTGCTGGGATTAAAGGAGTGCACCACCACGCCTGGCTTACACTTCTTTTTAAATTTATTATGTATATGGGTGTTTTGCCTGTATGTATATGCATGTGGTGCCCATGGAGACCAGAAAAAAGGCATCACGTCTGAAGCTGGAGTTGCAGACAGTTGTGAGCCACTATGTGGGTGCTGGGAATCAAACCCAGGTCCCCTGAAAGAGCAGCCAGTGCTCCTAACCACCAGATCAACCCCTTGGCCCCTCTTTTATATTTCTCACTTCATAGTCTATGACTAGCTGCAGCAGCTCAGGGAGATCAAGCATCTCTCAATATTTCCAATAATGTAGTTATCTTCAAATGCACTTTTCAATTGTTTAAGTTTCATTTGTGTATGGGTGTTTTGCACAAGTGTCTGTGTATTGTGTGTTTGCAATGCTGGCAGGGACTATAAGAGGGTGCTGGAGCAGCTTGGGACTGGAGTTACAGATGTTTGTGAGCCACCATGTGGGTGTTGGGGAGCGAACCCTGGATCTCTGGAAGAACAGTTAAGTTCTCTTAACCACTGAGCCATCTCTCTGACCCCTCAAATTTTCTTACACTGAGATGTGTCCCTGGGTGCTGGGCAGGCATAAAGGATTGTTGGAACATTGTTAAAACTGCGGTTGTCATTAATGATAAGTTCTAAAGCTTTTTTATTATGCTTATTTTCGTGTAAGTAAGCAAAGATGTTGGGGATGGGGCTATTGGACTCACTAATTAGCAGCTGAACTTTCTCTTACTGCCATACTGCCTTGAGCAAAAGAATTGTTCAACCAACAGCTACCTAGACTACCCTTAAGCCTGCACCAGCCATCTTGAACTCTCCATAGAGGTCCTGAGACGACTATGCAAAGACAGCAGCTGAGGTGGCATCTCAGTCACCGTTGGGACAGTTTGTGTCAGACTTGTACAATCACAAGCTAGGAAGAACCATTCCTAACTTGGCCACAGGGGGCGCCTTTACCAGTGGAGGGATGATGAAGACTGATGGGATGCTCATGATTGGTCCCAAACACAAGCCTTAAAGACTGGTGGTACTATACGCCAAGCTGTGATTGGCCATACGTATGGCTGTGACTGGTCTAAACAATCCATCTTGGGATATGCAAGTAGTCTCCTTAAGCTCACCCAGTACACTGACTGGGAAACATTTTCCTATGTTACCTCTCCTAGTATAGGAGTTTCCTAGCAATAAAACATCATCCTAGAGGGAGGCTTCTTAAGACTCAGGAAGTCTAAACTGCGAGGTCCCTTCAGGAAGGAGCCAGGAGGCTCATATGAGACTCAGGAAGTATATGAGCTTCACTGTCTGGGAAAACTATAACTCACAAGATTCAAGACATAGAAGCAGTGAACTGAGTCAGGCAGAGGTGGGGCACAACTTTAATCCCAGCGCTTGAGAGACAGAGGCTGGCAGATCTCTGAGTTTAAAGCCAGCCTGGTCTACAAAGTGAGCTTCAGGACAGACCGGGCTATACAGAGAAACCATGTCTCAAAAACCCAAGGAAGAAGAGGAGGAAGGAAGAGGAAGAAGAACCACCACCATAGGTAAAGAGAGAAGGAGAGGAGGAGGAACACCATAGGTAGAGAGAGGGGATGGAGCTGCCTAGAAGACATTGACCCATCAAGCTGTGATGTCCTTCAGGGCGCACCAGGGTTGCTAGAGTTGTTCGTGAGCTGACTGTCGTGACGGAGTGAGTTTTTCAATGGCATCGCTGTCTTTGAGTCACCCTGTTCCTTTAAATAAGCATATTGCTTCACCAAGCTGGATTTTGTTGTAATCATTACTTTGGTCTGTGATCATTCCCCTTTCTGAGTAAGTCTTACACACACTGGTATTGAGACAGAGACTAGTCCCAAGTGGTCTTTCCTTGCCTACTTTTCATGCTACATTGGACATAAAGAAGCAGCAGAACACGGTAGCAGTGAGGATGGCAGCAGTGTAATGATGGCGGAGGCAATGTGACACTAAGAAGCACCAGCCACAGCCAGCCTGATCTCCTGGGTGTCACAAGCACCACTCTGTGTCTTAAAAGCCGAAGACCCACCAGGAGCCTCAGACACTGCCCAGTGCTGTGTGAACCGACGTCACCTGGCACTCTGAGTCCCAGGCTTCAAGGTATCGCTGCCGAGCAGCTTGACAAAGTCTCACAGCATGAAGGCAGCACCCATAGTGGCTAGCAGCTATTTCTGATACTGGTTACTAGGCTTGGGAGCAACCTGCTTTCCATGAGAACCTGGGTTTGGAGCTCTGGGCCCTGGTTTCAGAGCCTGAAATGCCCACTTGACTGTGGAAGACAGGACCACTTCACAGCTGAAGAGGTGTTTGCCTGCAGAAGCCTAGGACCCATCTGGTGGTGCTAGTATAGCAACATGGCCTAGGCCCCCTGATGATCCACTCAGACAGCCTGTTCGCTCATAAGTATCTCATCTCTGGGAGGAGGCGATGCCTGGGTCTGACTGATCCTGAGGCCCAGCTGCTGAGTGACCCTCTGGTCACCCAGCTCTCAGATACTGTCCTAATAGAGGCAAGTCCACTCAGTTATCCATCCGATGGCAGCTGTGGACAGTCAAGGGAGCAGCTGAAAGTTCAACAGTGACCAAGAAAAGAAAGGGGGGAGTGGAAGAGAGCTGACAAGAAAGGAGAGAGTTGACACAAGCCATGAAGGAGCCAAAAAGGGGAACCTGCAGGCTGTGATGGCAAGAAGAGTTCCAGAGAGCTGCCAAGCCTTTGGATCCAAGAGTCTTAGACGGAGCTGTGATGCTGGCTGCTGCCCAAAGCCATGGGACCTGATACTTGAGGCTGGCACATAAGCTGCTGCTTCCACCTGTGGCTGAAGGAGACACGAGCTTCTAGAGGCCAGTGTCCAAACACCTTTTTCCCGGTCCACCCAAGATCTCCCTCCAGGCAGAGCAAAAGTTGCTAGCTAGGTGGGTGGCAACAATATTTTCTACGGCTGGTTCATTTGAATAATATTCTATTTACTTGTCTTAATAATGTTGCATATTTTAAGCTCTAGATTGTTTTACGATAAAAATAAAACTGTCTGTTTAAACAAGCCTTAGAAGAGAGGTTTGTGTTCCTTGCAATATACACAGCATGTACCGTATGTGATATTTTTATGGGGTGTGTGCTGGTTAGTTTTTGTCAACTTGACACAAACTAGAATGACCTGTGAGTCGGGAACCTCACTTGAGGAATCGCCTCCATCAGACTGGCCTGTGGGACATTTCCTTGGTTAATGATTATGTGGGAGGGCTCAGTGCAATGCGGGCAGTGCCATCCCTATGCAGGTGGTCCTGGATTAAATGAGAAACAGAATGAGCAAGCCATGCCAAGCAAGCCAGAGAGCAGCACTCCTCCAGGGCCTCTGCTTCAGTCCCTGCCTCCAGGATCCTGCCCTGACTTCCCTCAATAGGAAAAGGTAAGCCAAATTAACCCTTTTCTCCCCAAGATAGTTTTGGTGAACATTTTAACAGTAGAAAGCAAACTTAAGACAGGGGAAAGCATCACAGTACATTGTCTGGGCTGGCCGAGAACTCCCGGGCTCCCGAGGCCTCCTGCTCCAGCTTCCCGAGTAGCCAAGGCTGCATGCACATCCCACACACCCAGTCACTATAGCATTTAAACATTATATTTTTCAGTGCTGGAGAGATGGCTCAGTGGTTAAGAGCACTGTCTAGCCTCTTCCAGAGGTCCCGAGTTCAATTCCCAGCAACCACATGGTGGCTCCCAACCATCCACAATGTGATCTGGTGCCCTCTTCTGGAATACAGGTGTGCACGCAGATAGAGCACTCATGTACATAAAATAAATTGTTTTTTAAAAGTTATATTTTTTCACTAGCAAGTTAATACATAGTGTTTGTAGAAATCTTTAAAATATGAAAAAATAAAAGCCAGAAAAAAATGGAGTCCCAGTCACCAATGAAGTACTAACTTGCTGATGTAGTTTCTTTTCTTGTTGTGAAGTTACGATAATACAGTACAATAAGTCTGTCTTTTTTGACAAAACAAAAAATAAAAACAAAAAAACCCAAGCATGTTGGAGCTGGAGAGATGGCTTAGGAGTTAAGAGCCCTTGTTGCTCTTGTGAAGGACCCAGGTTTGGTCCCCAGCAGCCACGCAGTAGTTCACAACCATCTTAACACCAGCTCTAGAGGGTGTGACACCTTCTTCACCCTCTTCTGACCTCCACTGGCATTAGGCATCAAAAGGTGCACATACATGCATTCAGGCTAATGTTTATTATATAAAATAAATAAGCTTAAAAAAACCTCAATTAAGCCGGGCAGTGGTGGCGCACGCCTTTAATCCCAGCACTTGGGAGGCAGAGGCAGGCGGATCTTTGTGAGTTCGAGGCCAGCCTGGTCTACAAAGTGAGTCCAGGACAGCCAAGGATACACAGAGAAACCCTGTCTCGAAAAAAAACAAAAAAAAAAAAAAACCTCAATTAAGTGCTTTCTATGACAATGTGGTGTTAATGCCTCATCTACCCCTTCATCTCTGAGAGGCAGTATTTCTTCTTATTAAGCTAGCCCCATTTTGTACATTTGTATAGGGTTTGTTTTAGCTGCCATAAAAACTGCTATGGGACATAGGAAAAATTTCACCCAGCAGTGAGTCATGGAATCTGCTGCAGGTTAGTGGAACACCTTACCCTAGATGGTGTGCCATATCAAGCCCCTGTACAAGTGGAAGCTCTTGGCCCTCACATGACTGAAGATCAGAGGGAGTATGATAGGTGAGGGCCCACCTCATCTGAGGAGAAGGAGAGTACCAAGTAAAGGAATAATGAGGGAGGAAGGAAGGGGCCAGGAGGGGAGGAGGGAGGAAACTTTGTTCTAGAAGTAACTTGAGAAAACAAAATAATACTTTTTAAAGAAAAGAGTTAAAGCCGGGCGGTGGTGGCGCACGCCTTTAATCCCAGCACTTGGGAGGCAGAGGCAGGCCGATCTTTGCGAGTTCAAGGCCAGCCTGGTCTACAAAGCGATTCCAGGACAGCCAGAGTTGTTAAACAGAGAAACCCTGTCTCGAAAAACCAAAAAAAAAAAAAAAAAAAAAAAGAAAAGAGTTAATAGGCTTAAAAAGTATAATAAAAATACAATATAAAAAATTCAAACTATAATTTACCAAAGGTATACTTGCCTTACTGGCATTAAAGGAAAAATGGCCTTAATTTCAGATTGGAATGTTAGACTGCAGGTTGCCACATAGCTCATACAAATTTGACAGCAGCTTAAAAGGTTTTTTTTTTTTGTAGATATAAAGGATATTTTTGTGATTAGGCATTAAAAAGCAGGTAAGCAGTTTAAAATGCTGTAAATAAATTATAGGTTACTACAGTTCAACCTGGTTTTCTAAACTTCCAAGAGACGAAAAAATTTGGAGCTAAGGTAAAATATATGAGAAGTGTGGTGCAGAGGCAGGAGGATCACTATAGAGTTAGTTGTCTTATAAATTCTAGAGTTACAAGGAACAGGGTGGTGATGGTGCATATCCTCAATCCCATCATTTGAGAAGGATACACCCTTAATCCCAACACACTAGAGGCAGAAACCTGCAGATCTTGGAGTTCAAGGCCAGCCTGACACAAAGCAAGTTCTAAACAGAGAAAAACTCAGATCCAGGGGTAGTGGAGCACATCTTTAATCCCATCAGGTGGGAACCACATGCCTTTGATCCCAATACTTAGAATGCAGAGACAGGCACATAGGATTTGGAAGGATTTAAGTTTAAAAGCTACTTACAAAAGGCAGGCTGCAATTCAAACAAATTGTCCTTTGAGATCTCAAAATATATACACTAAAGGTTTGTTTAGTTCTAAAATATCAAAATAATTTCTTTTTTATTCTCAGTTGAAAGATAATACTTTTTATATTGTCAAAAAACAAAACCTGCTCCAGGAAAAATACTACCTGCCCCCTCCAAAAAAGTAGTGTACCAGAGTTAGGATTAGGACAGGGCTCTGTTCTTATCTTTCCAGGAGATTTAAAGTATCCATCTAAGGAATCCAGGGACAACTGGACAACTGAAACCTCAGAACAAAACAGATCATACACCAAAGAAGACAAGTAGCCCAGACGATCCAGCCTTGCAGACTTCCTCAATAGCTGTTTCCTCAAAAGTCTACAACCACAACAATTCTAAATTGCTAAGATTGTTCAGCTCCACAGACTGTTCCAGCCAGAACTTTAGTAAAGCCCTGAAGTTCAGCTTCTGTCTACAAACTTCTTAGGACATTCAAATAGCTGAGCACAAAAGGACTGAACATCAATTGATTCTATTAACATGCTTAACTATTTTTCCATTCTTATTTGGGCCCCAAACAAGTTTACTATGTCCCAAATCTTCAGGAAGTCATTTTAAGAGAGTGATGTCCTGTCCCCAGAAGGGGGGGAGGGTGATTTCCCCCCTTTGGTCATTTGATGGGTTATAGATACTTCTTGTTATTTATGGGGAGAGATTACAAGCTGTTAAATGGTCTTGTTAAATAGATTTTGGAGGTTAGACCCAAGGATTTCTCTCTTTTCCTTTTCTGTATCCTTCTTTCCTATTTAGGGGTGAAAAGACTTGAGAAAAAATGGAATATAGACATAATGTAGGAATGATGAAGAAAAAAGGACAGATTTTTGAATATGCTCTTATACCTTTGTATATTGATACAAAATTAAGATTATATTTGGCTAAATCGGTATTGAACTTTGTATATTGATACAAAATTGAAGTTAACCCTTTTTAAGGTATTGTGCCTAGGTAATGCTTAAAAATGAAATGTGAAGTTTGGGCCTGTTGTTAGCAACTGCCATAAACTGTTTAGGATAATTAAGAAATGCAAACTAATAGTCATTCAAGCATGTCATTTTGTTAGGTAGTAGGGCAGTCTATCACAGTTATTTTCTAAGCTAATCAGAAATCAAGTTGCTAAGAGACAAGCAACATTTGCCTATGCAAATATAAGGAGATAGATAGGTGGTCTTCAAAAACCTCAAGAGATCTGCAGAACATGGCATTCAAAGATGTTTTCTTTTTTTTTTTTTTTTGGTTTTTCGAGACAGGGTTTCTCTGTGTATCCTTGGCTGTCCTGGACTCACTTTGTAGACCAGGCTGGCCTCGAACTCACAAAGATCCGCCTGCCTCTGCCTCCCAAGTGCTGGGATTAAAGGCGTGCGCCACCACCGCCCGGCTCAAAGATGTTTTCTTAACTTAAGATTTTTTTGATATTGAGACATGTCAGCTCCTGACAGCACCCCCTATTCTACTCCAGGTAGAAGATGAGCATCAAAGAATCTCCAGTGTGAGATGGTTGTTGAATTAGTGGCAAGCCTGTCACTTGGCAAGAAAAACCCCTTGCTTCAACTGTAGACAGAATGCTGTCCAAAAAGGACAAAACTTGGAAGCAGGTAAGTCGACAGCCTAGCTCTGCCAAGACAGGGTGGGTAAGTCCTTCATAATTCCTGCTTTACAATCAATGTCTGTCAGAGAAATGGGGCCAAACGGCTGAAGATTGATGCTGTAATGTATGGAGAGAAATTGGGAACTGTCCAGGCAGCCAATGGTATGTCATATCTTAGTTTTGGAAGCTGCAGGCTCAGCACTTCCTGTATAATCAATATATTTATCCCTCTCAGGTCTCTGAGGTAGTTGAAGAATAGATAGCTAGAGTCTCATAGTTAAATTTTGAGTTGTTTGGAAATTAAGAGGGTGTTCTGGATCTAAGAAGATGTTTTTAAAATTGTGATGCAAGTTAGGATGGAAGCTGAGTTGGATATAGAACTTTAAACTCATGGAGATGGATGCATAGTAGAATATTAAAGTCAGTTGCCAAATACGTATGGACTGGACACTGGGATTGTATGCTAAGCCATATAACTCTCATAATTGTGGCCTAATTATTTATGTTGTTTTGTATTGTATTTGTTGTTATAAGAGAAAGAGCCATTTGTTGGACTGAAAGGGGGAACTGTTGGGGAAAAAAGATATACCTTAAACTAAAAAAAAAAAAAAAAAAGGGAAGTGGATGGGGAGGCTTAAGGGGGAAGAGGGTGGGACCAGAGGGGGGAGTAGGGAGGGGATTGTGATTGAGATGTAACTTGAAGAAATAAAATAATAATAATAATAGTAGTAGTAATAATAATAATAATATAATAACAATAATAGCAATAAATCTTTTAAAAATTGCTATGGGAGCTCTTCCTCTTCTGAACCTGGCTGGGATCCAGAGCTCACACTTGCTGGGCAGGGCTCTACCTCTGACCTCCAGTCCCAGCCACCCTCTACTGATAATGCTTGAGGTAGCCTTTCTTATGGTTGTTCAGCCAAATGTGACCTGTGGCTGATCCTCCTTCAGCACCACTCGGGCTTACCACTGTCCCTCACAGGGTTCTCACAGATTTTGAGGTTCAAATGGTTTCTGGTCAAGAAATTACTGTGCAGCTATTTCTGCCTCCAGATTTAAAATGTTCCCTCCTGGAGGGACAGGAGGAAGGCTCCTAAAACCCGCAAGACATTTTCAGTAACTCACAGGAAACCTTCATGTGCCTGTCAATAATCACAATAAACTTGTTGGCTCACCATGTTAGACTGGATTCCTAGATTCTTTTTGTTGTTGTTGTTTTTTTGTTTGTTTTGTTTTGAGTCTGTCCTCTGTGCCCTCTCTGAGGCAATCAGACATTTATGTACATCTTCCTAGATAAAGTCAGACAGCACCAACAGAAAACAGAAACATCAAAGCCAGAGATAAAGTCAGGTAGGGCGGCGTAGGGTGACTGGGGCAGAACCTGTCTGAGTCTGAGGGATTGCAGCTGAGGAGAAACAGATTCACGCCATTATCGAGGTCTCTGTCGTCACTATGCCAAACCGGAAATGTCGTCACCACTGTCTGGGCACTTTGACATATTTTATTAAAAATATAATTTTCTCTTTGTTTCTATGCTCTGTACTAGCAAGTGGTCTCAGTCATAAGCATGTGAAGCCTTTTTGTCTGGGATAAAAAGGGGTGGGAGGAAACAAGGGAGGGAGGGAAGAAGGGAGGGAGAGAAAGAGGAAGGCCCAGGCAGTTTCCTTTACAGAAGAGCTCTCTGATCTATTAACGCCTTTAATGATGGTTTACTTGACTTACAGACCATCATGCATCTAGCATGCTGCCTGGTTCTGCCCTTGCTCCTCCACCTGGCTGAACCCAGATGCAGCCTGAAGAGCCAGTATAGGCCGGGGAGAGGCCCCTGGCCATGACCCTTCTGCAGAGCTCTATGTTCCGGCTAAAGGTCGTGGCACTGCGCATGCTGCTTTATCCTAAAGATTTAACCTAAGAGCGGCTTCTTTTCCACAGTTATGTAGACAAACAACACAATGGCGAAAATGCCAAGGATGGCCAGCTTCAAGCCCCATGGGAAGCTGTTCTCGGGGTTCTGGTATGAGAAGCTGTTTTTGGGGTTCTGGCATGGGAAGCTGTACTCGGGGTTCTGGCATGAGGAGCTACTCTGGGGCCTCCTGCTCTCTTGACAGCAGTCCTCTCTGGTGACACACACATTCTTGATCCTCGGACTTGGTCTTGCAGTACACCTGTGGAAGCATATCAGAGGCTCTGAGGAGTGTAATCAGCCGAGTCCTGATCAGCTCTTAGGGTAAATGTGTACAACCTGGCGGCCCACAGGAGCAGCTCTAGACCCACTGAAACCTGGTTTTAACGTCCGCAGCTATAAACCCATGTCTCTGTGTTGCGGATATTTCCTTCCTCTGTTACCTGCCTTTGAAACACTCAATGCTGGCAAAGTCTGGCTCCAGGAACTTATGGTCTCTGGGTCCCCAGTGGAGAGCTGTACAAGTGATGGGGAAAGTTAGAGCAGGTCCTGGCCTTCTCTCTGCCCAGACTCACACGGCCTTCCTGGGTGAATATGGAAGTGCTTTTCCATCCTCCTTTTAAGGACATTTGACAGAGTAGGGGAGGGTTTACTGCTCACAACCTGTGGGACCTATGACCTAACGTCCCGATACTCTAATCCTGCAAGACCAGCTAAAGTTCCTTCAGAAGTTGGAGAACATCAGGGAAAGAGGGAGGCTCAGAAGTTGAACGTTATCCTTAGCTAAAGAGCAAATTCAAGGCACTCTGGGTTATATGTGACCCTGTCTTAAACATCCCCCCTCCAAAAAAAAAAAGGAGTTATGGAATTTTCTAGATCATCAGGGGGGTTGTCATGGGTTGGTATTTGGAGATTGAACCTAGGGCCTCTAGGTTCTACCTCTAAACCACACCCTGGATCCCCACTTCTGAGTAATGAAACTACCCTATCATCTAACTTTTATCAAAGCCACATCCCTTTTAAGACATGAACTCTTGCACAGTGTCCAAAACACAAACAACAACAAATTTTTCCAGATGTCTACAAATGACTCACTCATCTGAGTTCCTGGAGACTTTTGACATCCCCTCAACACTCTACCCTTCCAATGCCTGTTTATTTGTTTTATCTCCAAGTATGAATGAGATGTAGATTTTTGGCTTTGAAATTATTTGGTGTCACAAGTCTGTGTTCTTTCCAGCAAGTTCTCTTCAGATTCAAGCCCTTCACGGACATCTGAATAATGATTTCAACTCCCATCCCCCCATAATATCTATGTCTTTTTATGCTACATGAGGTTTTACCTGAGACTGGGAATGTGCTTCAGGGTAGAGCTCTTGGCTAGCATGCCCAAGACCCCAGGACACAGGAATATCAGGCTTTACCTGACTTCCTTTGTGGGCTTCTGGTTCACGTAGTAGATGTCTAAGATTCTTCTTTTGCTAGCAGAAGTCTCAGGTCTCTGACATAAGCAGAAAGGAAATGTCAAGAATTTATTTGCAATGTCTTGTAGTTTGATTTTTACACTAGGAAAAAAAGTCAATCTGAAAACTGGCCCAAGTTTTAGGCACACCAGGTAGTTTAATACTTATTGAGTTTGTCTTTCTTCAGTAGCCAGCAAAAGTACACAGTGCCATGACTCACAGTACAATAGGCACTGGGGAGACTAAGGTCACATGGTGAAAGCAGTGTTCTGTTACTAAGCATTAACTCCATTTTCTGCCTCTTCTACCAATTTGTGGCTTGGAGATTGTTTTTGTTTTCTTCCTTATACTTAAAAAAGTATGTGTCATTTTCACGTAAATAATAAAGTTATTGAAAAAAGTTGTCTGTGAACAAGTAGGAAATGAATCATTTCTCTTTAAGAGAACATAACTTGGGACAACTGTTTTATTTTTTTTAAGATTTATTTTATTTCTAGTGTGTGGGTGTGTGTATCATGTGTGTGCAGGTACCCAAGGAGACCAAAAGAGGGCGTCAGATCCTGTAGAGCTGAAGTTATAGGTGGTTGTGAGCTGCTGGACATAGAGTTCTGGTAACTAACCGTAAGTCCTCTGCAAGAGCAGGATCCACTCTTAAACAAAGAACCATCTGTCCAGCCCCTGTCTTTTCAAATTAAAAAAAAAAAAAGTCATTCCAGCAATCAGGAAGCAGAGGCAGGTGGAGCTCTATGAATTGGAGGCCAGCCTGGTCTACAGAGTGAGTTCCAGGACAGCCAAAGCTACACACAGAGAGACCCTGTCTTGAAAAACAAAAACAAAGACAAAACAAACAAACAAAAGTCCTTGGGGACTGGAGAGATGTCTCAACAGATTTCTAGCACCTACATCAGTCAGATGCATGTAAACTCACACAGGAGGTACACACACATACACATAAATGAAAAGAAAGAAAAGGTAAGTCTTTTTAAAATTAAAAATGAATCTTTCGTGGCATTCTATTTGTTTGTGCAGAGGTGCACATGGTGTAAACTCATGTGTTTATATGTTTGGATGCATTGGTGGGGAACCTGTGCTAATGCGTGGTAGGGGTTGGTGCTGCCAGAGGCCGACATTGGCTGATACCACTTGCTCTCCAGCTTGTGTGTTGAGGCACACACAGTCTCTCACTTGAACTGATTCAGCTAGTCTAGTGAACCAGTTTACTCCAGGGATCACTTCTCCCTGCTTCCCAAGTGCTGAGATTTCAGGTATGTGCCTCCACACCCTCCCAGCACTTCCTATTTACATGGGTGCTGGAGATCTGACCCCTGGTCCTCACACTTGTATGGAAAAACCTTAAACCACTAAAGCCATCTTTACAGCCCTCGCTCTTCAATAAAATGAAAAGCTGTAGCCTTTTGGTTTCTTTTCCTTGTGAGACAGATCTGTCAAGTTTAAGGTGTTAGCACACACAGATGAGTAAACGGCATCCTGGGATGGAATAAACATTCAATAAACATTAATAGTAACAATCGTGTAGGTAATTGTTAATTCTGACACAGAAATGCACAGAGGTCGTTGGGAGCAACAGAGACATTCCCATCTCAGGGAATGTATTACTCAGGGACTGGAGTTGCTGGTGGTTCACTGGTCCCTAAAGCCTCCACTGAGGCAGGCTCCAGGGCCTTGTCTAGAAAATTCAAAGAGTGAAATTCAGGACACCAAAGGGCGAATTTCTAAAATCTTTTATTGTAGGGAAAGCTGAAGGACCAGCATGATCCCCACCACATCCCAAAGTCTTACCTTTATACCCACAGAGAAGTGTGGCTACCACCCCTCATCAAAGAAGCCTCTCTTACAGCAAATGGAGACCACCACGGAAAACCACAGCTGGGGACAATGCAAAGATTGACAGATCATGGGAGCCCAGCCCCAGTGGATCCATCTACACCATACCTCCTGCATCTGAGGCCGAAGGAACATCTCAGAAGAGGGGAGCTGAAAGCTGGTAAGGGCCAGAATACCAGGAAGCCTGCTGTGAAACAGTCTCTCATAGAACTGGCTACATAAACAACCTATGAACAGCGGCAACAGCAGTAGACAAGGAGCTACAGACAACAGTTGACTGCTGGGAGAGGTATTAGCTTAGCCATGGGTGAGCCCCCTAATTGGTTATCCATCCAATACAAAGTGAGCCCCTAAACCATATACCCACAAACCACTCAACAGGCTGTACTTATTCATTTCCGCACACATATACGTATATCTATCCGTGTAACAATAAGTATTGGGGAAGAGGAGGCTACTGATTTTAGAGTAGTGGGGACACATGGAAGGAGTTGGAGAGAGAGGACTTGGGGAGGGGCTGGAGGAAGGAAAGAGAAGGAGAAAGGTACTTAGGTTATATTTTAATTTATAAAGTAAAAAAGCAAATGTTTAAAAGAAGGATTATAGTAAAAAAAAAAAAAGGGCATTCAAGAGAGGGTGTGGGAAGGTTATATTCGTATCCTGTGGGAGGAGCCCCTGGAAGGAGCTGTCACTGAGCTGAGTCGGGACCTTTTCCTCTGTGCAATGGCTCTTTCACCCAACCAGCAAGGTGACTACAATCAGTTCACACACTGCTCACCATATTAGGAGAATGGTCATGTTTTGGAGTTCCTGCTCAATAGATAGATGTTGATCTTGGTTGGCCTGCTAGCTGCTAGCCTTGGCCAGTGTTGCTGGTCCTGACCTTGCAGGAATTACAGGTCCCTAACATTGGCAGGGTCTGCCGGCTGCCAGCTAAGGGAGATGTGGCAGCAGTAGCTGTATTGGTAAGCTCATACTTGGCTCCTTGTTGGGGTTCTGGGGTGGCCTCCTTCCTAGAATAGGAGGAGGTTTTTCACAAGCTGTTCTTACCTACATTTAGAATATGTGAAAAAGTAACACACTCCTCCATGTTTTTCTTCCAGGACATCATGGTCACTGGCTTTGTTTGGTCAGAGATCTGACCTTCTGCCTACTGGTCACCTAGGTTACCTCACACCCAGCTGCAAGCCCTTTTCTTTCTCATCCTTAGTGTTTCCAACATAACTTTTTAAACCTTAACAGCAGTTTTTACTGTAAATAATTTCATTTGATTGGGTTTTTTTTTTTCTTCCTCTCCATTATGGTTTTGGGGATCAAACTCTAGTTTTTCCTCACTTGTCCATTCATAGTTATAATTTAATCTTCAGAGGATGTCCAGATCTATTGTTTGGGGTTCTGTTTTTGTTTTACTGAGACAGAGTTTCTCTGTGTAGCCCTGGCTGTCCTAGGACTCCCTCTGTAGACCAGGCTGGCCTTGAACTCACAGAGATCCGCCTGCCTCTGCCTCCCGAGTGCTGGGATTAAAGGCGTGTGCCACCACACCTGGTTGCCCATGTCTCTTGATAACTACCACCCATCCACACCCAGGCCCCCTCTAGATCTGCCAGATGGACCCTGTCCCACTTTTCTGGTAAAGCTGCTAGTCCATTTTGGAGATGAATTGAGACACAGAAAGGTTAAGAACCTTGACTGGAATCACACAGTATTACCAGGGGACAATCCTGTGCTCGAACACTGGAAGAGCCCCCTCTGTACCTCTCACTTTCCAAAATTAATTTCTGTAGGAAACTTTATCACCCTCGTCCACGCACGCCGCCTCTTTGCTCTGTGTTCTGTGGCCCTAACCTGTGTATGCTACAGTGTACCTAATGAGAACGTTTATTTACCTACTCAGAAAACATTTGTTTTGTTTTGTTTTGTTTTTTTCAAGACAAGGTTTCTCTGTGTATCCCTGACTGTCCTGGACTCACTTTGTAGACCAGACTAGCCTTGAACTCACAGAGATCCACCTGCCTCTGCCTCCCTAGTGCTGGGATTAAAGGTGTGTGCCACCAAACCCGGCAATTTCTATTTATTTATTTATTTATTTATTTATTTATCTATGTATTCATTTAATGTGTGTATACATTCCTGAGTATGTCTGTACACACCATGTCTGTGCACTGCTGAAGGTGGTTAGAAGAAAGTGTTAGATCCCCTGGAACTGGAGACAGTTGTGAGCCACCATGTGAGTGCTAGGAACTAAACCCAGGTCCCCTAGAAGAGAAGTGCTCTTAACCATGGCGCCTTCTCTCCAATCTGACTTGTGTTTTTTGGTGACAAACCAGGGTCTGCAGATACTAAGACCACCATGCTCACCAAGCCACAGACAGCTAGGAGTGGAAAGATACCATATAAGCATCCCATTAATAGGGTTTCGGTCAGTAGGCTCTCACAGCAGTATGCACTGTTTCTCTTGTGCCCCCTGGAATCCTGGGACTCAAACAAGAGTAGGCTCTCCACCACCTTCGTGCTGTCTGAGGCACTGACTGAAGAACCTCAAAAGAACCATGACCCAGGGCCAAGGGGACATCTGACCACAAGACCAAGAGGGTGGACCTGGGTGTGTGGCACATGGGACAACAGAGGAGACACTGGCATCTTGAGGCTACCAGAGCAAAATGCCTTGGTCTCGGAATGCTGTCATGATGCTCACGTGAACACCTAATTCTGATGACTGGACTGTCACTGGGCCATCAGCTGATCCAAGAGCTTCAGCCTGGTAGGACAAGAAGATATGACCACCCCACCTAGTTCTGACCATGCCCATGGGGCTGCAGTCCTGTCTGCCCTCCTTGCCTTCTCTATCCTTCACAGAGAGGAGTTCTCACGAGTGGCCCAGATGCCCAAACAGAGCCTGAAGCTGTGCCCCTCTCCCCTCATGGGCCTGCTGCTGGTTCCAGTCACCTCCTAACCAAAGGACCTCGGGCACAGAGCTCCTCCAAGGTGCCCACAATCATGTATGCTCAGCAAAAGGTATTTTGTGCTGTTCGCAAGGATGCTGGGAACCCTGTCTATTGGGCAAACTCCATTTTTAAAAGCCTTTGACTTAGAGAAAAATTTAAACATACACAAAAGTAGACAATAATGCAACCAGCCTCCGCACAGCTATCACACACCACTTTTTCTCTTGAGGTTAGAAACAGGAATGTTAAATAAAGCACTTAAGAGAGAAGTCTATTGCAAAATAAAATTATAGGATTTCACAGCTCTAAGGCAAGCAAATACTCCCTTCCTTTCTCTTCCTGTCCTAAGTAGTTTTAGCTCCTTTATTCTTTTCCTTCTGTTTCTGTTGCGATGGCATCTTGCAGTATTGCCCAGGATGGCCTGAATCCCTGGACTCAAGCCATCCTTGTGCCTTAACATCTTCTGACAAGCTAGGTCCACAGGTGTGGAACATCATACTTGTCCGTCCCATTTTTTGTTTGTTTTGAGACAGAGTCTCTCTGTGTAGCCCTGGCTGTCCTGGAACTTGCCATATAGACCAGGCTGACCTCAAATTCAGAGATCCTCCTGCCTCTGACTCCCAAGTTCTGGTCTACCCTATTTTTTTAATGAATTGTGCATATATATATATATATATATATATATATAAAATCATTCACACATAGAGTTCTTTAATAGTATATGTAAAGGGTGGACATATTTTTCCAATATAGCGTACTTATGGTCTCTCCACTTTGATGTCTGGCCATCAGAACCACTACTAAACTACTAATAATGTTATAAAGCTCTATCTCAGGAAAAGAGTCACTAATATGTCAACTGGTGAACAGTAGAAAATCTTATGCATACAGCTTTCACCTGTCTATACAGTGGATCATCATACAGGTAAATCTAGAAGGAAATAACAAAAACAAAATAAAACCAGGTTTTGCAAGAGTTAGAGTCTGTAGCTGATTAATATTTCCTTTCTTTTTTTTTTGACTCTTTTGAGACGGGTTTTCTCTGTGTAGCCCTGGCTGTCCTGGAACAAAGAAAGTTCCTGCCTTTCTCTACTGAGTTCTGGGATTAAAGGCATCACCACCACCACCCAGCTTTATAGTTCATCTTTTAAAAAATTCCCTTTAATGTTGTAATTTGATCTCCACCATAAATGCCATTTGCAATGTAACAAAAATACACTGGAGTTCATTGCAATAGTGACTGAGCCAGGGCAGACACCCCAGAGAGACAGAATGCCTTTGCTTCCTTTTTAGTTTTTATTTTTATTTGAGATGAGGTCCCATCACATGTCCATGCCCTGCCTGGAACATGTTATGTAGAGCATGCTGGCCTCAAACTCATAGACTGCTGCAACTAAAGGCATGCACTGCCATGCCCAGTGTATCTGTGCTCCTTTCTCCCCGTGTCCAGGGCTGGAATCCATAAAACAATCAGAGTTCAGTGCCTGGTCATTGTGGTGCACACTTGAAATGGCAGCCCATGGGAGGCTGAGGCAAGAGGATTCCTTCAAGTTTAAGACTAGATCGGACTACATACAGGGTCTCTATGTAGCCCTGGCTGACCTGGAACTTGCTCTATGAGTTCCTGGCTGACCTGGAACTTGCTCTATGAGTTCCAGGCTGGTCTAGAACTCACAGACCACCTGCCTCTGTCTCTGTGCTGCGATTAAAGGTGTGCACCACCACCTTACTGGAGAACTTGGTGAAACAGACCAAAAAAAAAAAAAAAAGAGGCACAGAGCAAGGGGAACGTGTGGGCTCCCTCCTTTTTCATTCTCTTCAATACAGTCCTGCATGCAAGTCAGAGAATCCTACCTACCGGGAGCCCAGTGCTGACCACGACTGTCATGATACATGCAAGAAGGCAGAGATGTGCCGGTACAATAAACCACACACTGTCTCTGTAACACCAGCTACGGAAATAAACTCCGTCTCAAAACTAGCCTGTGAGGAAGGGGGTTCTATCAAGCCTATCCACAGACGAGGAAAAGCAAACATGGAGCGTGGCAGCACTTTGTTCTAGCCACACAGCTGGCGAGGGGACAGCGCCAGGAGGCAGCCCGAGCTGTGCAGCCGAGTTTTGCTCAGCACCGCTGTACCAGACAGTATGAAAGTGCAGCTCCATTAGGCAGTAAGATACGGTGTGTTCTGAACATCTGTTATCTTGGACATGAAGTGTATTCCAATTCCCTTAGTCCATCTGAGATCCCAAGAACTAATTACAGACACTACTTTATAGATGAAGAAACAGAAACTCAAGACGCCAAATGATTTGCCCTAACCCAGTCAGTAAAGGACTAGTTAGATTGTAAAGTTTGGTTTTATTCTTTCTTGCTTTTGTTTTTGGGGCACTAAGGATAGGAGCCATAGCCTCGAACATGTTAGGGAAAACTTTCTGAGCAAGCTCAGTAGCCAAGCTCCGATACTTACATCTTAAGCCCAGATATTATGGCTTCAAACCTTTAAAGTTTCTTTTTTTTTTCCCCATTAGGAAAATTTGTCATTACAAACATATCAAAATTTTTCTTAAAACTTCCCATTGATAAATTACCAACTCATTATTTTACTGTGGAAGTAATGTTTGCAGCCATTAGTTCTTTTCCTAGGCATTTCTGGAATTTCTAAGAAACAGCCTTTTTCTTAAGACTTTTCCAGGTGGACTGCTTGTACTGTTCTGCGCATACTTAAGTCTAGCATATCGACTCTGACAGTGGATTGTCCACGAGATACTGAGTCACACTGTGTCATGTTCTAATCAGCCACAAAACACTGGACTACCATCTAGGGCCAGAATGAACAATAATCACCCTGTTGTCTCATTAAGTCGTTTGCACTAAGAGTCACACTTGGGGGCTGGGGAGATGGCTCAGCAGTTCAGAGTAGGAACCCAGAGGCCACCTGCTGCCCCGAGGCACAGGCAGGCGGGTGCCACTCTGATGAGCAGGTATGTGGTGGAGAGATGGGAGAGGAAGAAAAGCGGAATGGTTGGTGCACTATGAAGAGAGGCAGAACTGCAAACATGAGGGTGGTGAGAAACACCCTGATGAGAGCAGCCTGGGCTGCCCTCTGAGGCCATGGTGAGGTCCTGGCCTGGGCTGCCACCGAGGGTCACGTCCTGGTCCATGACCCTGCAGCACTAAGGGTCTGTGCTGATGTCTGTGGCCAAAGGCCATGTGGAGAGATGTCCCTAGACTGGGCTGCCACCTGGAGCCATGTTGATATCCAGGGGCTGTACAGAGCTGGGTCCACCCCTCACCAGCTGCAGCAGGCAGGGGAGCTGGCCCCATCCTTCACCTGGGCAAAGTAGGAGAGCTGGCTCTGGTGGCAGGAGACTGGGGGAGCTGACCAACACAGCTAACACCCAGGCCTAGATCCAGGGCTTTGAGTTGGCCCACCCCAACATCTACCCCATCTATGAACTGGTGGAGCACATGAAAGGGCTAGTCCTGCAGAAGCAAAGCTGCAGGATCTACATGACACAGGGTATCTGAGAGGAATGTTAGTGAGGTTCCAGGATTGATGGTGTGGCAGAAGCCAGAGGCCTCCAACCAAACCAGTGACTCATTGCAAGGACCATTTGCAAGTAAAGCTGTTTGGGAAAAAGGGTATACTGTGGGACACACCACAGTTTACATGACAAGATCTTTCTTTGTTCTTTTCTTTCCCTTTGTGGGGAGGTTGCAAGGCCAGAGGAAGGATATAGAGGGATGGGGAGATGAGTGGGATTGGGGTGCATGATGTGAAATTCACAAAGAATCAATAAAAAGCATTAAAAGAGAGAGAGAGAGAGAGAGTAGGAACTGATCTAACAGAGGGTCAGTTTGATTCCCAGCCATGTCACAACTATTGTAACTCCAGCTCCAGGGAAGCCAAAGTCTCTGGCCTCCATGGGCCTCACATGTACCACCCTCTCATCCTCCTGCACAGAATCAAAAATAACTCTTTTAAAAAAATTACACTTGGTAATTTTTTGTTTTGTTTCCTTGATACTAAGTCTGTCTATGCGGTGCTGGCTGTCCTGGAATTTGCTATGTAGACCAGGCTGGCCGCGAACTCGTCTGCCTGCCTCTGCCTCCTGAATGCTAGGATTAAAAGTGTGTGTCAACACACCCAGATTTCACTTGATTCAAAAAAAAAATGGTCTAACCTGATTAAAGCCATCATTACTTCTCTACAGAGAAGCACAAGGTTGCATTTTCAAAAAGTTTTTTTAGACCTTGGATATAAAGCTAGCCAAAATTTCGCAGGCTACAGAAGTGAAGAAAGGAGCTAGACAAATTTCTGCCCTTCTTTGTTCCTGTTTTCTCAGGTACTTCTTGCTCTTGTACTTGGGAGTGACAGAATGTTACAGGACTTAGACATGGCCATCTCTCCAACTGGAACATGACATAGTTCCTAGCCACTCTAGTTATATATACATATATATATGTGTGTGTGTGTGTGTGTGTGTGTGTGTATGTATGTATGTATATGTATATATATATATAGTTTATATGCAGAATCAGACATTTTCATAGATAATGTAGTAAACCTGAGGTTATGACCAATTCTCAAGGAGAACAACAACACAACACCCTTCTGATTTAGAGCACCTTAAATGGGGTTTAGATTAATCCCAAACTGGTCAGTGGTGGCGCACACCTTTAATCCCGGCCCTGGGGAAGCAGAGGCAGGCAGATCTCTGTAAGTTTGAAGCAGCCTGCTCTACAGAGAGTTACAGATGGTTGTGAGCTTCTATGTAGATGCTGATGTGGGTGCTAGGAATCAAACCAGGTAATCTGAACCATCTGTAACTCTATCTTCAGAGGATCTGACGGCTTTTTCTGGCCTTTGTGGGCACCAGGCATATGTACACGGTACACAGACTTACATGAAGGCAAAACATCCATTTGGATCATAAAAACAAAAACTAGAACAAGGCTAGAGAGATGGCTCAGCAGCTACGAGCATGCATTGCCTTCCATGGGATACAAGTTCAAGTCCCAGCACCCACATCGGGCAGTTCACAATCACCTATAACCCCAGCTCCAAAGAAGTCCTCTTTTGGCTTCCATAGGCATCCACATACACATAAACATAGAAATAAAAGGATTTTAAAAACAAAACAAAGCTACCTATACTGTATCACCCAAGCAGTGATTTTGAATTAATTTGAAAGCTTTAAAAATAACTGCCCTGCCTCAGTATGAAATCCTGATGAACATTCAGAGTGATTCCAATGAGGACTGCCTTAGCTTGACCAAAGGTGTGTCCTAAAACCTATCCCAAAACTCATGCTCCAAGGTGAAATATCAGGATTACCAGGGCCAAGGGAAAAGCGCTCACAGCTCTTGTTTCTTTTCATATAAATAATAAAGAGGTCTTTGCCAGTACAGTGCAACAAAGAGAAATAGAAATTCAAGGTGCAGAACTAGATTACAGAAGAATCTACAAAAAAAAATATAATTACAGTATTATAGAGAAGGCTTAGCAGTAAATAGCACTGGCTGCTCTTCCCGAAGACCCAGGTTCAATTCCCAGCATCCACATGGAAACACACAGTTGCCCGCAAATCCAGTTCCAGGGGAACCTAATGCCCTTTTCTGCCCTCTGCAAGTATCAGGAACATACTTGTAATCCTAGCACTTGGGAGGTGGAGCAGGAATGTCAACAATTCAAGGCCAGCTTTTTCCATATAGCAAGTTCAAAGCCATCCTGGGCTAGTAAGACCCTGTGTCTTCAAAACCAAAAGCCTATGTAGCAGGGCTTGATGGTGCATGCCTGTAATCCCAGAACTCTGGAGGTGGAAGCAGGACAGCATTAATAAGGCCAGTTCAGTCTACATATTCAGATCTCATCTTAGAAAACCAAAAGCAAATTTTCTAACTTGGACTTAGCACAATGGCTCATGAAAAGAAGGACCATCCTGCCATCAGTAAGATGGTGACCCAACAATATCCATGTGGGCTTCCAGAAGTGTGCTCCCCAGGCATGGAAGAATCCAGTAATATTCCATGAAAGATACAGGCTTTCCAAACAATGCATTCATACCAGGCTCAGCAAAGCTGTTTGGGACAAAGAAATAAAGAATGTCTCATATCATACCTGTGTCCACTTAACTAAAAGCAGCACGAGGGTGAGGACTCACTAAACAAGCCCTGCATCATAGTAACATGGTCAAAACTCCATCATCGTGTGGGAGGGAACTAACCCTGGGTGTCAAAGTTCTAAACCTGGCACCGCAATCAAACTACTAAGTGTATCTATGGAAAATTAACACGTGACAAGCACACCACCACAGTTGGAAAGGGACAGACTGTCCCATGGTAGAGTAGATGTGTGTCTTGGCCGGGGACAGGCCATATCTCCAGATGTTATCTATGAAATAGGCAAACAAAAGTCCTTGTGGAGAAAAGCCATTGGAAGGTAGACCAGGGGAGCAGAGTGTTGACCGATCTGTGGACTTCTTTATCTCACACATCTAGGAGAACATGCTGGGGAAGTTGGCACCTTAGAGTTGGCAATTGATGCAGTTCTCCCAAATAGCCCTCATAAAAGCCATGAAGAAAGGGGCAGCCTAGAAAGGGTTTGCCCCACCCCAGCCAAACAACCAACCAGTCACAGTGAACAGGGCCTGGAATTTCACACCCGTGTGCGAGACCCTCTACACACACACACACATCACATGTCCCCAGTGTTGAATCTGGACTTTTACCCACACTTGGCAGTCCAGCCACCTCAAGGGGTCAGAGAGATCTGCCGAGACAGACGGTTTATAAGAGACTCACAGTCAGCCAAGTAGGTGGCTCAGTGGGAGAATTGAGAATTCCTAGTGTGGGTTACAGAACCCCACAAACACCGGCTAAACAGCCATCAGCGCCGAATGGCACCGAATGGCACCGACACCGCGATTACCTCACCGGGGGTTTGAAGCAGCCGTCATAACGGGCTTCGCTGCACATGCCTGAGACAAATAGAAAGACTCTCTGCAGAGAAACAGAGTGTGTGAGAAACAGCCAGGTGCGGATTCTAGACATGAATTAAAAGAAAAGAAACCCTCACTGGGTGCATCAATGAATTCCAAGACAGAGAAACAGAAATCTCCCAACAACAGAGAACAGACTGAGAAAGAGTCATAGGGAGCGTTAAAAAATATCCAACACCCATCTCACCAGAATCCCTGAGAGAGAAGGATGGAGTGAGCCTGAAAGGAGTGTTTGTTTGAAGAAATAATGGCTGAAAATAGCCCAAACTTGACAGAAGACATGAGATTTAAGAAGCAGAGAGAATCACCGAGGGGAGATGCCTGGAGAAATCCAGGCAAGGATCAGCATATGGCTTCTGAAGACTTCTCTGCATCAAAGAGCATCATGGAGAAGGTGAGGTGGCAGGTTTCAGGGTGAGAAGGAGTACTCAAAAGTCATATTCTGACAAAGACTCACAATATGTAAAGAGCTTTGACATCCCAACAACATGAGAATAAAATCCCCTTTTAAAGATGAGCAAAGGCTTTGGAAAGACTTCTTTCTTTCTTTGGAATAAAGAAAATATTCAGTATTTGGATGATACTGAAACAGACAATAAGTCCATGAAGATACACTCAATATAACTAGTCACAAGGGAAATTCAAACCAAATACCTCACCACCAGGATGGGGATTGGTAGAGTGCTAACCTAGCACACACAACGTCAGGTTCAATCCAAAACTAGGCATGGTGGCACACGCCTGTAACCCTGAACTCAGAGATGGAGACAGGAGGATCAGATGTTCAAGGTCATCCTCAGCTATATAGGCAGTAAGAGGCCAGTCTTAGCTACTTGAGACTCTGTCTTTAAAAGCAAGCAAGCAAACAAACAAACAGAAAACAAGACAAGAAAAGAAGAGGGACTGGGTGTGGTGGAAGCACACACCTGCAATACCAGCACTTGGGAGGCTAAGGCAGGAAGCTCTCACGAGTTCAAGGCCATCCTGGACTACAGTATGAGACTCTCTCTCTGAACAAATGAACCAAAAAAGACAAGGGCACTCAAAGAGGAAGAGGAGAGAAGGAAAGGAGATGGATCTTATCCCCATACAGCCTACACATGTGGAAATACCACAGCAAACCCTAGGAAAGTGAACAATCAATATACACTGGCAATTATAACTTTAATATGAACAACAGGAAGGAAAACAAGAGTTGGCAAAGAAGCAGGTCATCGGAAGCTCTCATGTTGCTGGTGGAAATGTGAACCAGGGCAGCAGCTAGAGAAAGGAGCTTGACCCCTCTGGGAGCTAAACACACAACCGTGTGACCCAGCAAGTTCCCTGCCCTGTGCTCAGGTGTGCAAACCCCTGGGCAAGAATGTTCATAGCAGCAGCACAATTTGCAATACCCCAAAAGTGAAGACACCTAAGTGTCCCTTAGCAGGTGCTGAGTAATAAATTGTGGCTTGTACAGAACAGTGTGGATAGGGATAGATCTCAGAAACCCTGTAGAAGGTTTTAAAATGTCACATGCTTGAAGGGTTCAATTTATATGAAATATCCACAGAGGTAAAGCCACCGAAACAAAAGGCAGGCTGGTGTGTGGCTGCAGCGCAGGTCGGGGGAGATTAGGGAGTACGGGCTTCACTGCACGGCAGCAGGGTGGGGCGGCACCGTATTTTAGATCAAGGTGTTGGTCCCACATTCTAGATGCACTGACTGCCTCTGAAGTGTACACTGTAAAGCACGTGACTTTGTGTTGTTTGAGTTTCATCACCATAAAACATTCTTGTTTGAAGGCTAGGGAAATGCCCTGTGAGTATCTTAGCTACTTTTCCATTGCCGTGATAAGGTACCATGACCAAGGCAGCTTATAGAAGCATTTATTTGGGGCTCACAGTTCAAAGGGCTAGAATTCATGACCGTCATGGTAGGAAGCACGGCAGCAGGCAGGCATGGCACTGGGGCAGTAGCTGAGAGCTGTATCTTGATTCACAAGCACAAGGCAGAGAGAAAGACTGGGAACGGCACGAGCTTTTGAAACCTCAAAGCCTGTCTGTCCCCAGTGACACACTTCCCACAACAAGGCCACACCTCTTGATCCTTTCCAAACAGTTCCGCCAACTGGGGACCAACATAGGAACCTATGGGGAGCTTCATTCAAACAGCCACAGTGGGTAAAGTGCTTGCCATGTGATCATGAGAACCTAAGTTCAGATCTCCAGTACCCATGTAAAAAGCCAGGTGCGGTGGCCCAGGTGCGGTGGCCCAGGTGCGGTGGCCCAGGTGCGGTGGCCCAGGTGCAGTGGCCCAGGTGCGGTGGCCCATCTGCAGTCCTAGCACTGAGAAAGCAAAGAGACAAGCAGACCCCTGGAGCTCCCTGGCTGCTTCTGTAGACAAATGGTGAGCTCCAGGTTCAGGGAGACCATGTCTCAAAAAATGAAGGCCCAGTACAACTGAGAAAAACACCCAATAGCAACTCTCTCTGTCTGTCTGTCTGTCTGTCTGTCTGTCTGTATCTATCTATCTATCTATCTATCTATCTATCTATCTATCTCTATCTCGCACTCTCTCTCTCTGCAAACAAACAAATAAACAATGGGTAAATCTGGATGAGGACTATATAGGCATTCTTTTTGGAAACTTTCTATAAATTTTAGATAATTTCAAAACAACAAAAAAAATATTTTTAAAAGGCAAGAAAAAAGTGAAGAGATAAGCTGGGCATGGTGGCTCTTGCCTTTAATCCCCAGGACTTGGAAGGCAGAGGCGAGGCAGGGGGATCTCTGTGAGTTCGAGGCCAACCTGGTCTACAAAGTGAGTCCAGGACAGCGAGGGCCACACAGAGAAACCCTGTCTCAAAAAACCAAAAAAAAAAAAAAAAGAGTGCAGAGATAAACCAAACCAAATAGAGGATGTTATGACAGACATCTATCACTAACAAACAGATGGTATCCACAGTGTCTAAGTCACACCTATAAACCAATAAGGTAAACAATCTAATAAAACATAGGCAAAAGACATGAACAGGTATTTCATAAATGGGAAAATACAAGTGACCAATCAATATGAGAAAAGATACCCAATCTTTTGGCATTATTTTACACCCTACCACCACCACACTGATGAAAATTAAATCTAGTGTGTGTGTGTATGTGTGTGTGGGTGGGGGTGGCATGTTTTTAGTCCCAGCATTCAGGAGGCAGAGGCAGGCAGATCTCCGTGAGTTCAAGGCTAGCCTTGTCTACAGAGTCAATTCCAGGACAGCCAGGGCTGTTACACAGAGAAACCCTGTCTTTAAAAAGCCAAAACTAAAATCAAATCAAATCTAGCAATGCTAACTTTTGAAGATTTAAAATAGTACTTGTTGGCTTGCTTTTCATCCTAGTAAACATCTGGCACAAGTCCCCCTTACAATACCTAAAATAAACACCAGAGGGAGCAATTTCATCACAAAGGCCACATTTCCTCCCTTTAGCTCATGTAATGGAACTGGATGGAAATTGGAGATAGAAATTCTATTTCCAGTTTTTCTTCCAGATTTCTATGTGTTCTTGGGCACATCACCTTCTTCCTGTATGTTTCCTCATCTATAAAGAGAGCCAAGAAGCTTTTCATGGAGAAAATTCCATGATCAATAATTATGTTTAATAAATCATGTCTGGGTACATGAGTTATGATGCGTGGTGTCTAGTGCCCATGAGGCTGTCCTTGTGAATGCCGTACGGGAAGGACAACAGGAAATTCCTTTTGATGAAATGAAGATAGATGTATGTTCTCAGAAAGGAAATGATAGTAAAGTCAGCATGGCAAAGTTCCTAGAAGGATGGGACAGGAAGCACATGCTTTCTAAGTCATGTGCTGTTAAAGAAGTCTCCTTTTACTATTCAATTTTAGGAACACAGATGAGTTTACTTTTAGGATCATGGATGAGTTTACCTTTAGTACCATCTTCCAGCTTTTACAAGCAGAGTTTGTTTCTCTGTGTCTGGCTGATGCTGTTTCATCCCATTGACTGGTTTCTATTACAGGAAAGGAAACCAGTGGGTTAGCAGGGAGCCCATGGATGGCACACCATGGGTCACACTAAATCTCCTTTCCTGGGAGGTCAGTGTTTTAAAGGTAGGATGCTGATGTTAAGTCACATTCCTTGCCAAGATGGCAGCTGGTTCCCATTAGCAAATGTCGAAGGTACAAAGGGCTTATGAAGTAGTTATAGAATATGTAATTTACACTTCCCTTTAACCCAGGTAGAGTAGATAACTCCTATAGGGAATAAGTGTCTAGTGCCCATGAGGCTGTCTTTGTGAATGCCGTACAGGAAGGACAGCAAGAAATTCCTTTTGATAAAATGAAGATAAATGTATGTTCTCAGAAAGGAAATGATAGTAAAGTCAGTTAAGTTAATTAACAAACTACTATAGTGATGTTTAACATCAAGTATTCTGGAACCTGTACAAGCTTACTTGATCCACACACTTAATTGAAGCCAATTAATACACATTCCCTTGTTTCCCTGGGCCTTCTGATAGCAGCATTTAATCCTGCACATGCTATTCGGAAACCTGCAAGGTATCTTATCAGGCAAAATAGACATTAAGACACATAGAATTAAAAATCTTATTAAAGTGTTAACACTTTAATATTAGGATAACCTAAGAACTGGAAGATTTTTCTTCTTGGGTATCCATGCACCCTGTAGACTAAGGAAGTAGACAGAGGGGATATGGACACAGGTGTGTAAGGGAAAGAATGGAATAGCCAGGCTGTAGGAGGGTCCTGAGTGCCTGGGGGTGAGGGATTAGAGCAGGGGTTCTGGGGATAACATGTGCTCTGGAAACAAGAAAGAGGCAGTGAGGGAGGCTGGTATGCGCAGAGGTCAAGAAGGCAGAAAGGAGGTTATGCAGAGAAGGTAGTCACTGTAACTAGCAGACTAGTTTACACAGGAAAAAAAAAAAACAGAAAATTGGGCAAAAATATAAATATATTGATGATAATGGGATCTACAACTAGAATCTAATGGAATCCAGGCTAGAGAAGTAAACCACTAAGGAGAACTGTTAGAAAGAACAGACCACTGAGACAATGACTGCAGAACATTAATTTCAGACGCACATATATAAACAGTCAGAGATAAATGCATTTGTACATAAATGCATGCATTATATACAAAATAATACATCTGTGTATTATGGACGGGCCAGGAAGTGATGCTGACTCAGTGTTGGCTTCACCACCCTGCGGGCTTACAACGTCTGAAGTAAAGGGACTTCCGGGACAGGGAAAGAGCCAAGTAAATCTGAAATGCCTCCCAGGCCAGATACTAAGAAGTGATACAGACTTGTCAAAAGCATACCATGTCCATCTTCGCAAGGCTGCCTCTGGGCCAAATCCAGGAGAAGACAAGCATTGGAATGGTACTAAGAAGGCTACAGATATAGTTCAGTGGTGGAGTGTGTGTTGAACATGCTGGAGGTTCAGTCCCTAGCAGGGACTTGTATGTATTTGTATATACACACATTTAGTAAACTGTCTGTCTCAGTTAGGGTTTCTATTGCTATAATGAGACGCCATGACCAAAAGCAAGTTGGCAAGGAAAGAATTTATTCCACTTACACTCTGAGGTAATAGTCCATCACTGAGGGAAATCAGGACAGGAACTCAAAAGGGGCAGCAATTTGGAGGCAGGAGCTGATGCAGAGGCCATGGAAGAATGCTGCTTACTGGCTTGCTCCCCATGGCTTTCTCAGTCTGCTTTCTTATGGAACCCAGGGCCACCAGTCCAGGGGTGGCACTACCCACAATGGGCTGGATTCTTCCCTATCAATCACTAAGAAAATGCTCCACAAGCTTGCCTACAGCCTGATCTTATAGTGGCATTTTCCCAATTGAGGATCCCCCTCTCAGATGACGTTAGCTAATGTCTGTTTGACACAAAATTATCCAGCACACTATTCCTGAGATCTGTGAGCCACTATCCCAAATTATTAGGCCCAAGAAAGGGGTCTTAGAAACTCAGATAGTTGGTCCATCAGAAGCACAGCAGAGCCAAGGATTGGGATTGGATCCTACAATGAACATAGTTTGGGAAACTGAGCTCTCAACTTATGGGATCTGATACTAACTCCAGGTAGCTATCAAAATTGAATTAAATTGTCCCATTTCTGTGTGAAAAATTGAAACAAAGGTATCTCATGCGTGCACACGCATGCACACACATTTCATGTCAGGAATAGCCTGCAACTAAAATAAGGCGTACTAACTCAACATAATGAAAGCACTGATCTCTGAAACAGGCCAGGGCATGAGTTATAGGGAGAAACTGAGGCATTGCTGCGCTGGGATGTAGGACACTGAAGAGGACCAGACAACTAGATGAAATAGGTGTTTCTGGAATGGTGGTAGACCAGGAAGCAAAAGGAAGATGGTAGACCAGAAAGCAAAAGGAAGATGTTAAGTCAGTAGTTGAAGCCTGGTGGAGTCTGTGCACTGGAGGTGGGGTTGGCTCTGGGTGGATCTCCAGAGGGTTATACGATGGTTCCTTTGCAGGTCAACAGAGTGCCTCCCGAGTGCTGGAGGCTTCTTGTCCACAGTTTGCTCTTAAGAGGATTCAGAGACACAACCCACTGCACAGCAAAAATGATACATGGTAACAACTGAGTTTGGTAAAAGAAATGAGACTTCTCTATACTGCTCTTGCAACTCTGAACCTATATAAAATTATTGCAAAGGAACTTAATTTTAATTTTTAATTTTTTTTTTTTTGGCTTTTCAAGACAAGGTTTCTCTGTGTAGTGCTGGCTGCCCTGGACTCACTTTGTAGACCAGGCTGGCCTCGAACTCACAGAGATCCAGCTGCCTCTGCCTACCAAGCGTTGGGATTAAAGGGGTGCGCCACCATGCCCGGTAGAACTTAATTTTTTTTATGTTCAAAGAAATGGAAAAGGATGTAGATATAAGGGGGCAGGTAAGCTCCTCTGGTTGTTGTTTTATTTTTTAGGCCGAGGGTCTCATTATGTGGGTCAGCTAGCCTGGAACTTAGAGTGCTTCTGCCACAACATCTTGAGTGGTACATTTAAAAACAGGTGTGAACCACCATGCCTTGCTCATACACACTGGACTTTTAAAAGTTCATCCTGCTTCAGTCAAATACAGGAAGCAGTCTTGAATTATACCTGAGTATGTACTTATATAAATATACTCTGGGCACTCTGATAAGTCACATTCTGCATCATTCCAAGCTCAGTCCTGAAGATCTTATTTCTATTACCTTATTTTTTCCCCACTGTTATTGTGTATTGTAGATAATTAAATAGTGTACTTTTTATAGAATAATCCTGCTAACAAAAACAATAGCTGTTATTTGTAGCTAGGTCTCTTTTATTAGATGGCATAACTACTCTGCTCCAAGTTACATCCCCAGTCTGATCTATATGCTTGAGCCCAGCTGCCACAGCTCACGATAAGCCAGAGACCATTATTAGCCTACTTTCAGGTGGTGAGCTCAGATACAGCAAGGTTGGGGACTTAGCTGAGTGAGTGGCAGAGCCAGGATTGAGCCCTGGCAGTCTGTCTCTAGAGCCCACATTTTTGATGTGTCTTTTTTTATCTAGAAGACATTTTAAAGTTTTTTTCATAGTTGGGCATGGTGTGCACACCTTTAATCCCAACACTCAGGAGGCAGAGGCAAGTGGATCTCTGTGAGTTCAAAGCCCACCTAATCCACAAAGCTAATTCCAGGCCAACCAGGGCTACACAGTGAGATGCTGTCTCAAAACAAAACAAAAAAAAATTCCTTCAGGGTAGACACTATGCCTCTCTCTGCAACCTACATTCTTCCTCGAGCAGATTTAAGATAAGGCATCAGCTAAGTGACATTGATAGGCTGAGCTTTGTCTGATCGTATTTTGAGACATTGTCCACTCACTGTCACCTAAACACTGTCTCTCCAAGTTGTAATGTCTAAGAGGCAAAGCATCTGGTGAGGAATAGGAAGAGAGAGAGAGAGACCATCTACCTCAGTGTAGGATCAAGGCTCCTTCCAAAGAGGCCAGCAGGGACCAGGAAGTCCCTCCCTCTTATTATGCCTGGAGTTGAATTGAACTCAGAGCAAAGACAAAGCTTTCCACTTTCAACATAGAGAGAAAGCTCATGGGCAAAAGGCTGGGGTAGGCTGACTGGAAAAGCAGATTCCCAGGCACACAGGGCATGTGTAAGAAACTTGGAGTGGAATGTTTAGGAAAGGTGGCAGATGAGAGGAGACCACCCCACTGGGCTGGAGCAGGGCACATTGAGTGCTGGCCACAAATGTTATCTCTGGGTGCAAACAAGGAAACCTCAGAGGGGGCAGCAGAACTCCATTGAAAACACGCACGTACACGCACACACACCCTATCCACCTATCGCCACACCCCACACCACAACACCCTACCCATCTACCCTCACCCAACACACACAAGTACCCCACTCACCCACCACCACACATCATATATACACCACCCCACCCCCACCCCCCACAGCTCATTCCACACCAGACACACTACACACACACACACACACACACACACACACACACACCATACCATATACACACTCCTGTACCACATGCCCCACCCCCATCCCATCCCCAACCCCCCACACTAGAAAGAGAGAGACAGAGAGGCAGAGAGAGAAAGATCCCTGCCAGCTCTCGAGCTGCCCTCTAACCTTTGGCTACAGCATCCCTCTCAAGGAGAGGTGTACACACACAAATAAATACTTCAGTCCTTGGAACTGACCCCAAACCTAGATGACCATGTGTGTCCTGTTCTGACCTAGAAAGTCCTGCCTCATTCTTGTTGTTCCTTTCTCCTTGACTAGTAACCTCCATATATACTTCATCCTGATTGGGGTGATAAATCACACAGGCACCTTACTCAAATCCAACTTTATACAAGCTGCCAGAGGAGGCTGTTTCCTCTCAGTCAACTGTAAATTCCTTTGAAGGAGGAGACAGGGAACCTGAGTTATATTGCAAACCACAACACAACAAAAAGGAGCCATTTCCAGTCCCTGTTTGAGGAAGGACCAGGCTGGCTTGTTCTCTCTGCTAGGCGTGTGCTTTACTACTGAGCTGCACCTCAGCCCTGATCTGGCTTTTTGAGTGGCCTTAATGGCTAAATCAGCAGGCTATGTAAGTGGCTTGACTAAATACATATTCGATATGTTAAGTAGGGTGTGGAAGCTCTCACAGTCCAAGCCTCAAGATAGCTGTGCTTCACTCAGGACCCCTTAAAATGAAAGAAGAGGGTTTTGAACAAACACAAACCCTCCCTTCCTAGGCACTGACAAGATTATTTGGTGCAGACTACTGCTGCAAATCGTGTATACAATGAGTCCAAACAAACATACTCACCTTTACATGGAAACCTAAATGCTTATTTAGATTTGCTTCCAGATTTAAAGTGGGACAGATGTCACAGAGCCCTTGGAAGAATCAAAATGGCTTACATAAATCCTTCACGGTAAAAGACTCTGCTCTATCACAAACTTTCTATTTAACTCTATTGTCGGTTGCAAATATCACTGTGGCTTTGTCTCGGGTTTATGTAAAGCAAAGACGGCAGGCCGCTGCTTCCAGTCTTGGGTGTTTTAACAACGAAGGTTGCTTTTTCTCCTGCAACCATCTTTGTAAGATCTAGACAAAAGGGTTTTCTGAGGAACTGGGGTTTAGTGAATAGAAAGGATTCCTTTAGTGAACCATTTAGTAGACTTAAAAAAAAATCCTTTTAGAAAATGCCGTGGCTCACTCAGAATCACTTCATCAAATGTGAACTGTTTTTGAAAGGGAGGCTGCTATCACCGTGTTTACCTGGGGTTTCTTTTCATTTATTTAAATTCTTCAGATAGTTTAAATACTAGAATCCAATTGCAGCTAACCTATTTGCTGCTAAAACTGTATGATAGGCTTTGTGGATACACTTTAGGCTCCTGTCAGGTGCAGGACCCTGTGGTAGCTCAGCTAGTGAATAGGGTAAAATGTCATTTCAAAGGAATTCACATGAGTGGCCTTTGAAGCATTTCTTACAAAAATCACAGGATGTTAACTGGGGAAGGGGGAGAACCAGGCAGGAGAAGAATGAAGAGAACTCCGTGCCCAAGGACAAGCTGGCACGGAGGCTCAGGCGACGCCTCGGGAAATACACCAGGTGCATCCAGTGGGGAGAAGGGCGTGAAAGCTACAGGAAGTACCCAAGTGTCTCCGTGGGGCCAAGCGAAAGGGTGAGTGATGGTGACCATGCCTCTGCTGGCAGAGCCACATTGGGACTGGGAAAAGTCAGGGGCAGAGAGCAATTCGAAAGATTTTGCAAATGTTCAAATAAAACAGTAACAGTACAGGTGAGAAGAGGAGAGGTTTCTGTTGAATGGAGGCTGGGCATGGAGCCCAGGCTTGCATTGGCCAATCAAGTGTTCGCTGCTGAGTTACATCCTCAGCTCCTGGTTTTTCGGTTGGTTGGCTGCTTTTTTGAGATAGGGTCTTGCTGTGTAGCCCAGGCTGGTATGGAGCTCACCACCCTCTTGCATCGGCCTCCTGAGATTAAAGGTATGAACCACCTGGCCTGGAAGTTTTTTCTGTTTTCTTTTTTAAATAAGATTCTCATGTCTCAAATTTGGAAACCTCTATGTATAAGGAATGAGAAGTGGATATTCCATGAGAGGTCTGAGCCTGGACGGTGACAGTCAGCGGTAAACACAGGCCACCTGTGTGGCTGGATGGGCATGGAGATGTGTTTGCCCCTGGTGTCTGTCCTGTACCCAGTAGCAGGGGAATGCCACGTAGCCAGGTATAAAACACATCCCTCTAATCTGCAAAACACTCATGATCGTGAGAGGTCGTTTGCTGAGTGGATGCAGGCAGTGGAGGGAAGGTTGGAGACCAAGAAGGAATAAATCAACTTGACACAGGCCTCTATGCCTGAGGAGGGTCTGGGAAGAGTTGTTACAGGAGGAGGGCAAGGGAAGCCACTTAAAAAGAAAAGAGGAAGAGGGCTGGAGCTCTCAAGCATGAGGACATTTAGAGAACAAGACCATAGTCAGGAGCCCTTGGAGTTGCCAAGCCTAGAAGCAAAAACAGCAGAGGCACCAGGCAGACACCTCAGGATTGTAAGAGACAGAGATCAGAAAAAGGAGCAGGGAGAGTAACAATTCCTGAGGGAGCCCCCTTACATGGTTGGCTTCCAGGCGCACTGTGGTGGGGGCAGAAACCACATGTCAATGTCTGGCTGGCAAAGGAAAGAGGGTAGAGACTCACACGTTTATTCTGTGTCCATAGTGGGCCTCCAACCAAATGAATGCTAAGGGGATAGTGCAGGAGAAGTGTGAAGCTAGCAGGGCCCATGGTAACTCTTTCACTATGGGGCAAAGGGGGCATTGATACTCTGGGTCCTTGGCCTGAACACAAAGATCATTTCAAAAGTCAGGTTTGTTTGTTTGTTTGTTTGTTTTCATTAAAAGATCGGGTTTAGACTAGGACCTATGGCTCTAACAGAATGTGGTGAATTTTTCTTTGTATATCTGAAAATACTAATTTTTATGTTTGACATACGTGTAGAAGTATTCATGCATGAGCATTGTACATACGTTTTTGCATTCCTTGCCTTTGTCTTTTGAGAACTTGATATTTCCTTTCAAAACAATATTTACTGCTGGATCTGGGGAAACAAAAGGAGAACAGGCCATGAGAACATACAAGGCAGCAGAAGGAATGAACACCAAGTGTTTTATCTCAGCCACCAGGCACGTTCACTAGAGGAAGAATATTCACACAGTGCCCTTTATAGAGAAAGAGCCTTCCTCTGGGGCTGAAGGAGCCTTAGTGAGGCATGCTCAGGTCCTCCTGGGGGACATGGCTGGCTGTCATGTTTGCGTACCTCTGAGAGACATAAGCTAGCAGGTTGCTCTCTGGGAGGCTGTTTTCAGCCTAGTGTCCTCCCTGCAAACCAGCTGTGAGCCCTGTGTGTCCCTGAATGCCAGCACAGGAAGGACTTCTGCCTCCTACCAAGAACAGCAGCATGAGGAAAAGGGAAGCCAGTGCCTTTCTGAGTAGTGAGATGGGCAGCAGCAGAAAGCAACCCACAGTGGCATTTCAGGATGTAGGGGTGCTGCTGCCCTCCCGCTCAACCTAGTTACTCACAGATGCATTTTATTTTCCTTTTGATGTCTTGAGGTAAGGCTTCACTATGTCCTCGAGGCTCCACCTCCCAGCTGAGGTCCTCCTATCTCAGCCTCCCCAGTAAAAGGCTCTCTGTCTTTTGGTGATGCAGATATAGGCCACATTAGATCAGATTAAAAGCAAATAAAGGCGGGCTTATTAGGCGCTGCTCGTGGGTGGGTTCATAAGTCCCAAAGAATGGGGCTAAGGAAGTTGTGCCTGGGGTAGGGTGGGGAAGTTTTATAGACTGTTGGTGAAGGGTGGTGACATGTCTGCCATAAGCTGGGTTTGTGCCCTAGTATAGTCAAGAGCTGAGCACTTAGGAGACATCAGAGGAGGAGGTTGCAACAGCTGCCAAGAATGCGGAACTGGATTCTTGGCACCTTTCCTTTGTTCGGAGGATCCCCAGTGTGGACAGGGTTGGGGGGAAGGAGGGAAGCCAGGGTTTCCCAGTTTGTGCAGGCACTAGCAGGGGTTCCAACCAAACACCCAATCATGGGATTACAGACATGCTCCAAAACCTCAGGCTAATGTGGGCATTCCAAGTGAGGTATCTGAGGCGTTTGGGAGGAGGTTGGTGGCACACTCCTATAATTCCATCACTAGTGAATCCAAGGCAGGAGGATCACTGCAAGTACAAGACCACCCTGGTCTATAAAGTGAATTCCAGCCCTGCTTGGGCTACATAGAAAAAAACTTATCTCTCACTCTCCCTTTTAGAAAAAAAAAAGAGGCTGGACAATTAAAGCTAAGTTCCCCCACTGCCCACAACAGTGAAGGAAAATGAGAAGAAACTGAATCACCCCAGAAGTTTTTGTGACCTGCTGGGTCCAGGTTGACTCTTAACAGGATGATCTCATATAAACGTGGGTGCAACCCTCCATTCCAATGCCCTAGAAGACTTCAGTTGACAAACCAGATGTCCCCTGGAGGACAGTTTTGTGATTGAAGCAAACACAATCCAGGGCTTCTTGCAAGTGTAAGGTGAAGCAGGGCCTCCACTCTCACCTGGAAGCTGGTGTCTGGTAGACCCAGTTAAAACAGTCAAGCTCGCCAATGGAAAGCCATTTTGTTTCAGTCCCAAGAAACACACCGTCGGGGAGGCTGTGTCCTGAGAATTGCTGGAGCGGGGTAGGGGTGGGGTGGGATGGGGGGTTTTGACCACTGCAAATAGCTTGAGCAGCTCACAGCTTGGCTCTGCAGCTTTGGCCTCCTGGGCAGCCTTGATCAGTTTCTACGTAAGGACTAGTCCCCCAAGCTTCTTCCCAGGGCAGGAAACGGACAGTCTGGGACAGCCACTTGTCCCAAGGTTACTTGTATACTGCCCTACCTACTGGTCAGTGAGGTCTATCTCTAAATCCTGCTGTCCCTTCCAACATAGCTGGCTGTGTCCATCCAAAAGAGCACTTGCCCTGTTTAAGTGAACTGTTAATAAGCATGGGAAATTGTTCTTTTATGTAGATCACACAAGGTCCGAAATACAGGTTATGAGGTAGGAAACCCGATCTTCTGAGGCAGTCCTGAGTTCGAGTCTCAGTTTTGTCACTGTGTGTGTGTGTGTGTGTGTGTGTGTGTGTGTGTGTGTGTGTGTGCGCGCGCACCAGGGCTTGGTCCTCAAGCCCTTGTGCATGCTAGGCAAGTGCCCTACATAGAGCTATACCTCCAGCCCTGCCAGTTCTGGCCCTTTTATCCTCAAACATACATTGAATTCCTGCTCTGTGATGCTGGACGGAGAGTGATGGTGAACTCGGGTGTTCTGGCTCTTCACAGAACATCCCAGTGTATGCTCATCAATCCCCAGTGATGTGGTTAGTCACCCTAGCTCTCTGACCTTAGTTAAGTGTCCTGAGGGTTAAAGGGCTTGGTGTCCATCTGCTCCAGAAGACGTGGGTGGCCTGCATTAGGTGCTGTTTTCCTGGGCTCACGGGGGACTCCTAGAAAACGTTTGTGGGATATATTGTGGGGCTGCCCAAGGCTGTTCTGGAAGAGCTTTGGGGACAGAGGCAACTGTGGGTGTGTGATTTGTGCTGCTTTAGGTGGTCGTATGCCTGCTGGGGCCAAAGCCACTAGAAGCAAGGCCAGGGGATCCCAGGGACCAGAGATTCCCACCCACTCACTTATCTCCAAAGTGGCTGTCAGCAGTTTGTGTGTGAGAAGCTTCGAGAAGTACAAGCTGAATCATCCATCTTTCTGGGCATGAAATCACCTAATCCAAAGAAAACCATAGTAAAATGTATCGGTTTAAGACAAAGCAGAGCTAGAGACCTCACGCAGGCTGGAACGTCGACTGGAGGAGCTAAGTTTAAAGAAGCCACACTCACCATCTGATTCTAGGTAGGTAAGGGATATGCATACTGGCCAGTGTTCCTCCCAACATCTTATAAAGCCGTGACTTCTGTTTGAACGCAGACATTGCTGTTCAGACCGTGTGGCAGCTCAAGGACTCATTTTGGAGGCTGTGTGCGCCAAGAGGCCACAGGGCTATTTCACAGGTCAGCATGCACAACATTTACAGTGTGTAAGTCATGCTGGACAGGGTATTAATAAATGCGAAGCTGCCATCTGGCAGCACAGCAGACAATGGTACCTTCGTTGTCCTCGCTGTCCTCAGATCCATGCAGTTTCCTGAGTTTCTTCGTGACAGGTAGTTTACAAGGACATGAGACCAACAATTGCACTAACTTTTTTTCATACATTTTTCTGGTGGAAGCTGAGAAAACAACATGGTGAATTAAACTGTTCTACGTCACATATACCCAGACCTTTCTTCTAAGACCTTAACATTATTGGCTAATCATGGCTTTTAACAATGAGCTGGACCGCACAGCCACCCAAATCACTCTTACCATTATACATACAGGTAATGTTTACAGATCATCAGTAACCAGGTACGGGGTACATCTGAGAACAATTGGGACAAAGTTGTCTTATGAGTAGAGATAAGGAAAATATAGGGCACATTAAAAAAAAAAACCCAAGAGGAGGTCTGGAGAGATGGCTCAGCGGTCAAGAGCACTGACTGCTCCTCCAGAGGACCTGGGTTCAATTCCCAGCACCCACACGGCAGCTCATAACTGTCTATAATTCCTGTTCCAGTGAATCTGACACCCACACACAGACATACATAAAATAAAAATAAATTAGTTTTTTAAAAGAATATGCTATAAATCAAACACACAAACAAAAACCCAAGAGGGCTAATATAATAAATAACTGGATTTTTAGCATCGAAAAAAATATATAAACAACCAATGTCCCTGGGACTTCCCACTCTGTAAGGATCGTGAGCTTTCTGTTTTCCTCTTTATATTTTCAGTGGCTTTTACTGTATATGTTCCTTCTACTTTTCTGCTTTAAGTTTTGGAAGTAGTTTGTAAGCAACAAATGAATCCCGCTCCTCCCTCCCCCAGTATTAACTGTAGACATACGTAGTATTGGGCCAGGTGTGAATCCAAGCTTCTTGAGTTGCTTGTACAATTGATCATCACTCAGATACCATATATCCACCATAGCGATAGAAACTTGGCCTTTTCTCTGACAGTGGACTCCTTAAAGCCAGAAAACATTAAATCCATTAAGACTATTTTACAGGGCTGGAGAGATGGCTCAGCGGTTAAGAGCACTGGCTGCTCTACCAGAGGTCACAAGTTCAATTCCCAGCAACCACATGGTGGCTCACAACCATCCATAATGAAATCTGGTGCCCTCTTCTGGCCTGCAGATATACCTGCAGACAGAACACTGTATACATAATAAATAAATCTTTTTAAAAAAAAGACTATTTTACAAATAAATACTACAGGTAGACTCACAACTGCATCCCCTGCTGTCCCACGGGCCCTAGGGCACACATTGGCACTTCTGCTCTCTGCCAGACAGTCCTGATGGGTCTGGCGGGAGGTCTTGGCGCAAACCTTGGGAGGCTTCCACTCTAGCAAAGTTCTTGAGGATCGGTGATTTCTAACTTTTCTACTCAACTGATGTAGGAAAAGTTACCTGGGTAAAATGAGCAAAATATTTCCATGACTGCTCTGGAACCCTCTTCAGGACCCAAGCACCCCAGAAGATAAGCCGTTAATTAAATATGAAAGAGGCAAGAGAGATTTGTTTTCAGTGAGCTAGAGAAGTTATTTATCTTATCCTCTGCCCTCCTTTTCATGAGGAGGCTGCCTGGAGCTCAGTGCAGCCAACGGTGGTTTCAGGCTGTGGTGGTTTTCACACATGTAGTTTAACACTGAGCACAATGAGATGCAGTTTCTAAAGGATTTTAAGTTTTGGGATTACGTGTATTTTGTGCGTGTGTGCATATGCACATGTGTAGATGGGCAGGTAGACAGTGCACATATGGAGGTCAGAGGACAACTTGTGGAATCAGTTCTCTTGCCCAACCATGTGGGTCGACAGGCAAGGATGTTCGCCTACTGAGATATGTTGTCAGCCCAATGGTGGTTTTAATTAGCCACTAGAAAACACTGTGGTTGATGGACTGGCATTTGGAAAAAGCTAGTGCTTAATCCTTAACACAGACTGAGTTATACAGGTTTGCGACGTCTTAGTCTGTCTAAACCTGTACAGCCTCAAGTCAATAAATTTTATCCCCTTTATCTCTTGATTCCCACCCCCAAAACTGACTCCATCACCCGCTCAATGAAGTCAGGAAAAGTAGAGTCATTTGTGGAGCCTTTTCAAAGGTTTTGCCGGGCAGGACTTGTTGACTGCACCCCATTTCTAACCGGTTCCAAGGATTAATATTGTGGGGAAAGCAAGCTAGGCACTCAGCATGGGAAGGTCGAGTCCCATTTTAAGAGATGACTTTGCTTTTTCTTGGTGCTCAGTCAATGTCCAATTAGGAAGCACATCGTAAACAAGCTAGAAAAAGCCAGGGATTGTGACCTATGACAGAGTGCTCAGGAGCACTTCCTTGGACAATTTTGTGTTTCAAACTAGGCTTCTTTTCACAAACATAGTATTGGTTAATGTTAGCTTCCTCTTCTTCTGAGTGTTTGGGAAGCTGGATAGACCTTTCCAGAAAACAGTCTTAACACTGGAAAGGAAAGGGCACCATGGGTCAGCAACATGGTTTTGGTTTTGGGGTTTTTTTTTGGGGGGGTACTGAGGGACACTTAGACAGATCTGGTGACATTTGTTCCAGAGAACAGCTGTCTGTTGTTTCCCCGGCTTCCCAAAAATAACCTTCTAAAGAGCTCTCATCAATTTCAAGTGACATGAGACAATTGCCTAGAGGGAACACACATATGGAAGACAAATATTCAAATGCAATCCAACCGGATGATTAATCCACTCACCCCTTCACATGGTTGTCTGAATTCTGTGCAACCAGGCTGGTTACTTAAGCTGGGTGAGTCTTACCAGGGTTACCACGGACAACTGCCCCTTCTTTGCCTGTTAGAAATTATGGTGATCATAATACTGACAGTGTGACATCAGCAGTATTACCCCCTCAGCAACACAGATGGAGAAATTAACGGATGGATTTAAGCTGAGTTCAGACAGAAGGAGGCGCTGGCCAGCTTCAGAGATGGGGTGTCAAGGTGAAAATATGAAAAGGCCACAAGTTACCATTGTGCACAGGGAGTAAGGAGCTACACATGACTAACGGGTACCAAGAAACAGGGAAGAGAAAAGAAAACTGTGGTAGGGTTAGTGAAGCTAATATAGGATCTAGCAGCATAGGGATTTTGGATTAGCAGAAGCTTGGCATCTCAGGTAAAAGATATAGGGGGATACAATCACTACCAGATGTTTACCACTGAAGGACATTCCTTGAAAGCCTGCCAAGAGCAGATGACGTCATTGATCACTGGACCACAGGACGCACTGTTGAGGAGGCATGCCTTGGAAAGCCCACCAGGGACTATGGCAACAAAAATGCCTAAATTCACAGCCAAGATCATTACAACACATTAGAACACAAGGGATTTAAGTTGGAAGCCCACACGCCTCACTTGGCCCTCCTCCTCATCTTCCTCTGCCAACACATGCTGAGAGACCTCACCGCACCACAATACATCACCATTTTGCACCAACCTGCTGGGAGTCCACACTAGTAGACAAAGTAAAGGCAGACCCTCCCTGGTGTTCCAGAACAACGGAAAGGAGAAATATCTCCCCTCGGAGTCTGAGAGCATCAAATGGTGAGAGGAAGAAACTTTCAATCTTGTAAACAATTGGGCCCTAGGACCTCAGAGGCAATTCTTGGCTGATTAAAAGGCCGCCCTACCTCAATGGTCAGAACAGATTAAATTTATAAACTAGCCTTAAGATCTGATAAATAAGACTCACAGACTTCCCAGGTGGTGGTTGTCGCACGCCTTTAATCTCAGCACTTGGGCAGCAGAGGCAGGTAGATCTCTGTGAGTTCAAGGCCAGCCTGGTCTACAAAGTGAGTCCAGGACAGCCAGGGCTACACAGAGAAACCCTGTCTCGAAAAACCAAGAAAAAAAAAATTCTGTTACAGAGAACCCAAACCAATACCAGCTTCCTGGCGACCAACAAAAACCCACAGGGAAATAGGAAAGTGGAAGAGACTTGGATCCACATGAAGGATTTTTTTCAATCAATCAGAAAATAAGAATCATATCGAGGGGCTGGAGAGGTGGCTCAGAGGTTAAGAGCACTGGCTAGTTGGGCGGTGGTGGCGCACACCTTTAATCCCAGCACTTGGGAGGCAGAGGCAGGCGGATCTTTGTGAGTTCGAGGCCAGCCTGGTCTACAAAGCGAGTCCAGGACAGCCAGAGCTGTTATACAGAGAAACCCTGTCTTGAAAAAAAAAAAAAAAAACATAAAAAAAAAGAACACTGGCTGTTCTTCCAAAGGTCCTGAGTTCAATTCCCAGCAACCACATGGTGGCTCACAGCCATCTACATTGAGATCTGCTGCCCGGGCATTTATGTGGAGCAAATACTGTATACATAATAAATAAATAAATAAATAAATGTTTAAAAAAAAAAAAAAGAATCATATCGAGTGGTGGAGATGGCAGTGGCAGAGGCTGCAGTGGCACACTCCTTTAATCCTGGAGGCAGAGGCAGGAGGATCTCTGTGAGTTCACGGCCAGCCTGGTCTACAGATCGAGTCCCAGGACAGCCAGAGCTACAGAGAGAAACCCTGTCTCCAAAAAAAAAAAAAAAAAAAAGAGAGAGAGAGAAGAGAAGAGAAAAGAAGAATGGGTAGGGGTTAACAAAGCAGTTCAGTTGGTGGCTCAGTGGCTAAAGGCACTTGTCACTAAGCCTGAGTTTTTCCTAGGACCGACATGATGGAAAAAATCGGCACTCAAAAGTTGTTGGTGCTCCAACCTTCACCCACGCTGTGGCATGCAAGTGTCCACACATACATATACAATAGACAAATGGTTATTAAAAAATTAAAAGAAGCCGGGTGGTGGTGGCGCACGCCTTTAATCCCAGCACTTGGGAGGCAGAGGCAGGTGGATCTTTGTGAGTTCGAGGCCAGCCTGGTCTACAAAGTGAGTCCAGGACAGCCAGGGCTACACAGAGAAACCCTGTCTCGAAAAAAAACCAAAAAAAAAAAAACAAAAAAAAATTAAAAGAAAGAAAAGAAAAATCAGGATGGAGGGCTTGTCTTGACCATGCAGAAGTCTTATGGTCTGGGCCTACTTAAAACAGGTTCATGTCTCATTCCATTCTCTGGTTATCCCACAAGGCACCTGAGACACATATTATCATTACATTGCAAAATGTAGATCTTATTTGATGCTTTGTTTTTAAGGAAATGTCCGTCATACTAGTAGCTGGAGTCTTTCAAGAAAAACCTCTGTGATTTTCAAAATCATTATGCAAGACAAAATGTTAACTGTGAGAAAGCAGTGTGTTCACTGAACACCAGGGAAAGGGGAACCGTCTGAAAGGGTTGAAAGGGAACAGAAGCGCCAGCCTGCCTATCGTCCAACCCCAGCTCCTTCCCTTACCATCTGCAGAGTTCCTCTTTATCTGCAGTAACAATGACAGCAGGAACACTCCTCATGCGACTGACAAGAGGCCTCGAAGTAAAACACATGAAGTGCTTGGCACCCAGTAAATCCTATATATTTCCATTATTCTAATTATTTGTGAACCCTAGCCTGTCTCCACATTCATTCTTCTCCCGGCAGAGTCCCCATCGCATTTATGCTTCCTATGTAGTCCTGTAACTTCAGCCTTTTCCAGGCCCTGGGAAAGAGTGAAGCATCTTGGGCTAATGGCTAGGGAGGCTTGTCTGAGTGCTCCCGGATCATGACTCCAAAGTTTCGAATAGCTCACCAGTTTCCAAACATACGATGTGATCATTTATCAACATCCAAACCCTGGGTTCACCAGACAAAGACTTAGAAAATTGACACATTTGTTTCAACCAAAGCAAACAAATGATAGGCTTGCCTTATTAGGATGCGGATGCGTTTTGTTTACACGGCCCGCAATTGCTTGCAACAAAAATCAGCCAGCAGGTGGAATTGCTTCCATTTTAAACAGTGAGAATGTTGGAATGAGACAGGCGTTTTTGAGATATTTTCTTGGTCAAATCCCTGGAATTTGAAACTAGTGGGGTTAAGAAAGGATCAACTCAGGCCAGGACTTCAGCCAGCATCTGCGGGTTGAGCTCTCTGTTCTGTTGGTTTTGTCTAAGACCATCCTGCCTGAAGCGATCCTCTTGAAGCGTCGTCCCTCATGCATATGTATGGTGCTATTGTCAGCATCAGTCCATCTGAGAATTCCTGTGCCCTGTGAAATTCTGAAATATTCGGCATCAGTGTGCACAGCCTTTCTGTCAGTCTTATCTGTATGGTCCTGGGCACTGGCTTGTTTTTTGTTTTTATTCCCTTCATAGCTGAGAAGACATTCTATCCCATTCTCGAGGCAAGCTTAATTGCCAATCGACTAGGTATTCAATATGATAAGGAATCTGAATTCTGTGAGTGTCCTCCTTTCATTAAAATGTAGATCCACTTTCTCTCTCCTTAATGCCACATGTTGTTATTAAAACCAAAATAATGGAAATAGTAAAAGCCAGACGTCATTTCGGTCTCTGAGATGGGGCACAATTTCCTCTCCTCAAGCTTAATCTGCCAGTTATTTACTAACCCCCCATCCTTCAGAAGAATATACAATTTAAATGTAAATACAGCTTGCGTAGGGGAGCAGATAGTAGATTTGCAGTTTCAATTGCCAGTAACCATTTGCAAAGAGGAAATCAGCCAAAGCAAAGACCAGCACCTGTCACTCTCAGGTTGAGTCATTCACCATCTCAGTTCTGCTCCTGAAGCCACCTGCTCAGATCCTCAGCTACAAGGCAAAGGGGTCACAACAGCGGTTACCTCAGGAATTCCAAGTTGAATTTACCACTCCTCCAGGGAGGCTGGGTGAGCTGGGGTTTCAATGAGCAAAGCCATCACTTTTGAGAGCCAGAAATGAAGAATTTCCTCTCAACAATTATCGACCACCTCTTACAGCAGAGCCAGCATGATGCTTGGATTAAATCAAGGGAAAGGAGACTTAAAAAAAAAAAAAAAAAAAAAGCAAGAGTATCTTTGAAGAGCTCAGCATCTCTGCTAAAAGAAAAAAAAAAAAAGAATACAGATCATTAAAGAAAATAAGATAAATGTCACAAGGAAAGTCCGTAAGTGTCATTCAGGCTGGGAATCCTGGAAAGAGTGTGCTTTTTGTAACATGGGACCTGGGTGACAGCCAGGAGGGTAGTGAGTGAGAAGGAAAAGCAGTCAGGCTGTTTGGGGCCCATCTGTGGGCTACATCAAGGGGCTTGGCCTTCTACCTTTAGGCACATTTAGTTTCTAAGTGGAATGTGGATCTAATGTCTCATTTAGATTAAGCAGGGGTTGACAATGAGCGGGTAGAAAAGTCTAGAAGCTACTTGAGGGGATAACACAGCAGCCTAGAAATGGGTGGCCCTGGGCAGGACACCTAAAGGGATGTCTGTAGGGGGTTAGATAAATTAGATTTAGAAAATATATAGGCGTTTCTGATACTTCCTCTTGTGAAGAGCTGGTGAACTGACCAGATAATGGTGTACTGACTGCTGTGTGATGTTTGCTTGATAAGTCAGCAAATGAAAGATACCATTGTAGGGGGTTAGATAAATTAGATTTAGAAAATATATAGGGGTTTCTGATACTGTCTCTTAATTCGGGGCATGAAGAGCATTATCAGCATGTGGACTAAAAACAGGAAACAAACAGGAGACTTAATAGACTGAAAAACAAGGTTGAAGTCAGGAAAAACAGGAAAGACTCAATAGACTGAAAAACAAGGTTGAGGTCAGGAAAACAGGAAAGACTTAATGGACTTGAAGAAACAAAGTATCTGGCCTGACATTGTTTTCAGCTGCTAAGTGGGCGGAGCCCAAATTAAGCTGAAACAGAGTTCCTCCTATTTAAGGACAGTGCATGGAGCCCAGAAAGAGAAGAGGCCCCTGATGCTAGAGAGCTCCAAGAGTCCTGCTGAAAAAAGTGCTGGCCATCATTTGATGGCCAGATTTCCCTGAAGCAGAAAGAAGCCGGTGAGCAAAGAAAGCCTGAGCAAGACACCAAAAGGCCAAGGACTAAACCCTGTGGCTCAGCTTTTGCCTAGAGGAGTTTGATCTGTCCAAACAGTGGCCTAAAGGAAATTGTGCCTGGCTTTAAGGACTGAGGCAGAGCAGCTGAGTTCCTGATTCAAAAGTAAGTTGGCCTGCAGACGGCTGGGGTCTCCCACAGAGAAGAAAGCATGAAGCCTTATTTAAGGTGAGACTGCAATAACCAACTTACCCTGACGAACCTGCATCTGAGAGATCCAGAAAAAGGACTGCTAAGTGTGTTAAAGAATCTACAACAAAGACTGTGTTCCTGACGACTGAGGACCTGCCCCAGAGACTGTATCATTCTAAAAGGTTATTAAAGTAGAAATATAATTATCAATAGGTTTAGTGGATAGGTTAAAGGGGTTGTAGGAATTTATAGGATTAATAGTTAAGAAATTGTTGGTGTTTGTTATAAGTGAATTTAGTAATAAATAAATAAGAGATAATAATTTAAAAGTTCGGTTACAGATGTCTCCTCTCCTCCCAGAGAGGCGCCACCTGTTGCTGTCCCTTGTCTCAGAAGAGACCATCCCCAGTACGGTCTACCCAGCCCTGCTCTTCAGAGGCAAGTCTACAAAAGTCCACTCAACCTTGGTTTCCCTCTACATGAAGGCAGCAATGACACAGATAACCCACGGTCTCTTCTATTTGGCTCTGGGATTAGTTGCACCTTTTAGACAAAGTTGCCTTTCCAGTTACTCTTTCTGCAGCTAATATTAAAGTTTTGGAGTCCATGCCAGCTGGGCAAGGAAGAGGAGCACAGGAGGGCAGGGGAGGGCGCCGCTGCTACTGAAATTCACCTTGGAGCAGTGCTGGGGACTGTGTGCTCACTGACAGTGGCCACAGACTCCTGCCCCTAGGCAGGGGAAGCATCTGGAATCAAGGTGTGGCTGAAGGTGAGTGAGGTGAAGTTTCTGCTCCCAGGGAGCCACCTGTACCAGGAAACAGACTAAAAAATGGCTGACCACACTGGTGAGGGCCAGGAGGGGACATCCCATTAAGAGACTTGGGGTGGAGGATGACAGAGAAAGATGTGAAACAAAAGAGGAAGTCACTTAATGGCCACTGTATAACCACAACAGCAAGGATACTTTTAACAGAGTCTGTACTGGAGATGGCCCAGCAGTTAGCAACACTTGTTGCTCTTACAGAGGACTGGGTTTGCCTCCCAGCACCAACACTGAGACTCAGAAACATCTGTAACTCCAGTCCCAGGGACCTCCGAGGGCACCTGAAAAAACAAATATGACATAAAATAAAAATAAATGTTTTTTTTTAATCTTTTTTTTTTTTTAAGATTTATTTATTTTGTATACAGTGTTCTGTCTGCAGGTATATCTGCAGGCCAGAAGAGGGCACCAGATTTCATTATGGATGGTTGTGAGCCACCATGTGGTTTCTGGGAATTGAACTCATGACCTCTGGTAGAGCAGCCAGTGCTCTTAACCGCTGAGCCATCTCTCCAGCCCAATAAATGTTTTTTTAAGAGCATACATTTTTTTTTCTTTCAGTAAATCAAATTAGTAAAGTTTTCTATTATGAAGTAGATGTGTGCTCCCCTAGTGGTTTTCTTTTCTTTTTTGTTTGTTTGGTTTTTTGTTTGTTTGTTCAGTTGGTTGGTTTGGGGGCTTTTTAAAGTTTTTTTTTTGTTTTGGTTTGGTTTCTGGAGTTTTGACTTTTGTTTTTTTTTTTGTTTTTGTTTTTTTTTTTTTGAGGCAGGGTTTCTCTGTGTAGCCCTGGCTGTCCTGGAACTCACTCTGTACACCAGGCTGGCCTCAAACTCAGAGATCTGCCTGCTTCTGCCTCTCAAGTGTTGGAATTAAAGGTATGCGCCACCACATCCTGCTTTCCCATAGTGCTTTGCAAGTTGGGGTTTACTAACCCAAGGAGTTGTCAGAGATAATTGGATGGCAGTGGGGGCAAAGAAGGGCAGCCTCAGCAACTCCACTCTCATTGGACTCTACAAAAAACAAGTGTTATTGTAAATATATTTTTATTAATTCTTGGGGAATATCATGAGAGTATACAATGGATTTTGATCATATTCACCCCTAACTCCTCTAGATCCTCTACCCCGACCCCTCCACCTCTTCCTTTCTTTTTTTTTTTTTTTTTTTGGTTTTTCGAGACAGGGTTTCTCTGTGTATCTCTGGCTGTTCTGGACTCGCTTTGTAGACCAGGTTGGCCTCGAACTCAGAGATCAACCTGCCTCTGCCTCCCAAGTGCTGGGATTAAAGGCGTGCGCCACCACCACCCGGCTCACCTCTTCCTTTCTATCTTTTGTTTTTAACCCATTGAGTCTAATGTGCCCATATATTCACGGGGGTGGGGACATCCACTAGAGGGTGGTTGGCCAATCAGGGTCCACACTCTTTTTTTTATTTTTAAAGCTTTATTTATTTTATGTATATAAGTGGTCTATCTGCAGGTACACCTGCAGGCCAGAAGAGGGCACCAGATCCCAGTACAGATGGTTGTGAGTCACCATCTGGTTGCTGGGAATTGAACTCAGGGTTAACCACTGAGCCATCTCTCCAGCCCCCAGTGTCCACACTCTTAAAGAAAGTGGACCCTCTCCTCCAAAGGTCATCTACTGTCAATAGTTCCTCAGCTGGGGTGGGAGCTTGTGAGCCTCTCTCCATCTATGTTGGAATGTTGGTCTACTTAATCTCATGCAGGCAGCCACAGCTGCTGTGCGTTTATGAGTACAACGCTCCCATCCTGTCTAGAACACTTTTTATTTTTCTGGTCCTCCCCAGCACCTGTCTCTTACAATCTTTCTGACCCCTCTTCCACAACGAACCCTGAGCTTTGGGAGAAGGGGATATGATGTATGATATAGATGTCCCATTTGTGACTGAGCACACATAGACACTCTCTACACTTTCGGTTGTGAGTGCACAGAGAAACTCTTCTGATGACGTCTGAGAGCTGTGCTAATCTATGGCATGGAGATATGAATTTGGAGAGCAGTTGGACAGTATGTCCACTTAGTAAAAGAACAGCACTAGGTTCACCCTGACAGCCATGGATCCTTGGTCAGATTTACAATAGATTCCCCTTTTGGAGGATAGCCCTTAAAAATCCAATCAGGCGGGCTGGAGAGATGGCTCAGCGGTTAAGAGCACTGGCTGCTCTTCCAGAGGTCACGAGTTCAATTCCCAGCAACCACATGGTGTCTCACAACCATCCATAATGAAATCTGGTGCCCTCTTCTGGCCTGCAGATATACCTGCAGACAGAACACTGTATATACATAATAAATCTTAAAAAAAAAAAAAATCCAATCAGGCCCTGTGTGGTGGCACATGCCTTTAGTCCCAGCACTTGGGAGGTAGTGGCAGGCGGATCTCTGTGAGTTCAAGGCCAGCCTGGTCTACAGAGTGAGTCCAGGACAGTCAAGGATACACAGAGAAACCCTCTCTTAAAAAAACCTTAAAAAAAATCAGAAGGCAGCTGGTTATTCCCATAACGTTCATACCACCATTGCACCCATGGCCGTATCTTGCCAAGTCTTCTGTTATTGTAGCTCACAGGATTCACAACTGAATAACACTGATGATTACAAACCTCCTCACCCCCACCCCCACCAAAATGCGTAGCACCTTCCAGTGCTGTGAAAGCTCTCTGAAAGAGAGGAAACTTCCTGGCCAGTACCAACTTGATTTCTCCATGTCCTGTGACCAAAGTGGAGGGTGTCTTTAATAATGGGGGTTTTCCATCAAGTCTGGTGAACGGCGAAGAGCAATAGCCTATATTACTCAGGGAGTTTCTGAGAAACTGCTGGGAACAGTGCACTTTAAGGAGAGACTTCGAGGCAATAGAAAGATAGGAAGCTACCAATCTCTTCTGCTTTCCAAGCCGCTTCTTAACACTGAAACGGTTCCAGCCTCCAGACCGTCTTGGGGGCTCACAGCCCACAGCCAGAGATTTTTGGCACAAATCCACATATGGGAAGTTTTAGATAAGCTATGGGTTAGAAAGGCATCTAAAACGGGGCTCTAGACCTCAGAGGGATTCCACTCTAGATCTTTTTTTTTTTTTAAGTTCAAAATAAACAAGGGAAAATGTAAATGAAAAGTCAAAGTTTGGGGGCTGGGTGGGGGTATAGCTCAGTGGTAGAGCACTGGCTTCCACTCTGAGGTCCACCCCCAGTGCATGTTCCCACACACTTAGAAGCAGAGCCAGATGACCACTGATTAGGGCTCAGTGTATTAAGGAAAGCTTCCTGGAGGTCAGGCAGGCAGCAGGCAGAGATGAGTGTTCTAGGTAAGGGCATATCGTGACTACAGGTTTGACACTTGAAGTGGAACAAGACCCGATAGGCTCTAGAGAAGCCCATGGATAGATACCGTTGAGATAGTTCGCCTAACACTCAAGGATTTCTGAGGAAGGAGACAGGCCCAAGCCTCTTCTGTTTCTATGGCCTTTCTATTATGGGGTCTGCTCCTGCTGAGGGAAGGCACCTGAAGAAGTCCAGAGGGCACTGGTGCTGACAGCTGGACAGTTAGCGTGAGTGGCGACAGCACACAGCGGGACAGGACAGACAGAGAGCAGAGTTGCTCTCCTCTCACCTCTCGTTGCTCCATGAACAGCAGCGAAGGATTGCAAAGGGCTCTGGACTGCCAGGGTCTCCTTTGGGAGTGGGAGGGGCACCAGAGGACCCTAGGACACAGCTATGGAGAGGTTAGGAACCTGGACCGCACTGCCTCAGTCACAACCGGCACATTTTGTAGCACTGCCTGTTTGAATCACTCTCCCACCCTATCACTAGGGCCAGCCACATTCCACACAGAGATATCACGAATCTCTCTCGGTGCCTGCCGCACTGTTCCACAAGTGCTCACGGTGGGAGGAAGCCATATCATTACACCATGGCACTGGAGTACTGGGTCTGGATGCTTTGTGAGAGGGGAGACCACACTCCTCTCCTCTCCCTAGGAAATTCAAAGTAGCTCTCCGCCTCACTATAAAAGCCGGCCAGGGAGCTGTCTTCTCTCAGTGACATTTGAGCAAGAACACACCAGAGGAATGAGTTTACTGCCTCCCAGAAGCCCTTGGGAAAGAAAAGTTTCTCTCTTTTGGTGAGAAACAGACCAAGATACTGTCATTAAAACTGCAAGGGGAAGCCGGGCGGTGGTGGCGCACGCCTTTAATCCCAGCACTTGGGAGGCAGACGCAGGCGGATCTTTGTGAGTTCGAGGCCAGCCTGGTCTACAAAGCGAGTCCAGGACAGCCAGAGATATTCAGAGAAACCCTGTCTCGAAAAACCAAAAAAAAAAAAAGAAAGAAAAAAAAACTGCAAGGGGATTTAAAGTGAGGATTGTCACAGTCATACACAGGCAATACTAGTGGAGGCAAAAGAAACCAAAAAAATAGGGGCTGAAGAAATGGCTCAGCGGTTAAGAGCACTGGCTGTTCTTCCTATAGACCCGGGTTCAAATCCTAACACCCACCTGGCAGTTCGACACTCTAATGGCTGGGTGTGCTGGCACATGTCTTTAATCCCAACACAGCCAGAGGCAGGCAAGGTCTACGCAGGTGTGCAACTAGAGTAACTTGAGGGGGATTGAGGGGGTGGTGTTATGCATTCTAAATTTTAATTAATTCGTCCTGCTTGCTGTCTATTATTTACATTGTCGCTGATTGGTTGAATGAATGTTGAGGCCTGAGAGTGGGCAAAGACAGAGGTAGGCGGGACTAAGGTGCATGGGCTTCTGAAGCAGAGAGGTTCATGGGTAGAAGAGCCTCCAGGACAAGCAGCAAAGATCAGGAAAGAGGACACAGTAGCCATGGGTTAGAGAAAAGAACATCATTCCACTTGCCCAGGAACATCAGCATAGTGTGGAGAATAGCAGTCCCAAGGGACATGTATATATGTATATATATACACATATATATGTATATATGTGTATATATATACGCATATATACGTATATATATATATATACACGTATATATGTGTATATATATATATATATAGTCATATTTGGGGAATAGAATTAAGAGCTAGCTTAGACGGGCCAAGATTGCTCAATTCGGGCCAAGGCTTTTAAAAAATCCATCAGGTGTCTCTGTGTGTTCATTTAAAATGTCTGTTTAAGGATTAACCACCACCGAACCAATTAGTAAATAATTTAATTAGCCATTTTTTTTTCTTTTTTGGTTTTTCGAGACAGGGTTTCTCTGTATAACAGCTCTGGCTGTCCTAGACTCACTTTGTAGACCAGGCTGGCCTCGAACTCACAGAGATCCGCCTACCTCTGCCTCCCAAGTGCTGGGATTAAAGGCGTGCGCCACCAACGCCTGGCTTAGCCATTTTTTTTCTACAGGGGATCTCCAGCTGGACACTGCTGTCTAGAAGCATGTAAGTGCCCTCACCAGGTCTGTACTCACCAAGGGAGACGGAAACATCAGTTCCAAGGAGATAACTGCCTTGCAACCAAGAAGAGTGGATGTTTCCTGAGCACTGTGCAGGCAGGAGGCAGCTGGACGTGAAGAAAGACTGGCAGGGGCCAATCTGCAAAAGGCTTCAGAAGCACGTCCAGGAGCTCTGTGACTATTCTGAGACAGTGGGAGCTACTGAAAGCTTTATGGAGGGTTTTTGTTTGTTTCAATAATTTTGAAATAATTTAAGCATATTCTGGGCTGCAAATGACACTCACATATAGTGAAACCAAAAAGTAGCCCTTGCCTGGCTCCAGTGATGACAGTTGCATTTGAGAAGGACCCCTAGCTCTTCTGGAGAAGATGATAAGGATGCTGCAGAGCTGGGTACGTAGGTGCATTAGGTTACAGCAGACCATTCATTTATTCATTGCTCAGTAAACATTTCCTGAGTTTTAACTACATGTCTGCCACTGTTCTTGTCGTAGGGATTATTGCTAAGTGTATATGTTACACTCTATTTATGTGTAAATAAAGTGTCTTAGGTTCCTGTTCCATGGAGCTTTTGGTATGTGAGGAGGAGAAAGCAGACCAGCAAGCAAATGGAATGAACTAGGAAGCTTCATTAGAGCAATATGGACACAGGATACTGGAGAGGACATTGGCATGGGAGCACCATTGGACTGAGATGAAACATTGGCCTAGGAGGACCATGCCTATTGTTCAGGATCGATGAGAAAGAGTGGCTAGAACAGCATAAAGAGAGGAACACAGGGGTCTGGAGAGGTTGGGTGGGTAAGGATCCTTGGACTCCAGCAACTGCAGATGGCAGCCGCCCATGTGATGGGATCTAGAAGGAAGAGCCGAGCCAATAGGAATTGGCGGTAGATCCAAGGCAGGGTGGGAGGTACATAGACTCAGTGTGTGGCTTGAATATCTCAGTAAATGGAGGTGCCTTTTTTCACGACAGGAAGAGAGGTTACAGGATACTCAGACTCCCGAAGGGCTCCCTCTCAGCCATTCACAGTGAGGTCCTGGCAAAGGAAGTCACCCTTACCTGTATCCCCAGCTCCCCAGTCAAGAAACCAGACACCATGCAGCATGTAGACCAGTAGTTACCACAGTCCAGATGACCCCCAACCCCAGCTGAAACCAGCACTCCTGCCTCCCCTCCCACCACCCTGGGGATACTTAAGAAAAAAAAGATTTCTTTACTCAGTTTCTAATGTAAGATTGCTTTGGTCCTGTTTCTTAGCGGTTCTCTCTCTCCCTCCCTCTCTCTCTCTGTGTGTGTGTGTGTATGTGTGTGTGTCCATGTGTTTAGAACCCAGAAGTTAACTTCAGGTATCATTCCTCAGTTGTCCATCTCATTTTTTGGTTCTGTTTTGTTTTTATGTAGCTCTGGCTGTCCTAGGACTCCCTATGTAGACCAGGCCGGCCTCAAACCTACAAAGATCTGCCTGCCTCTGCCTCCCAAGGGCTGGGATTACAGGTGTACACCACCACACCTGAATGGTTTGTTTTCTGTTTCTGTTTGAGTCTCTTTTTGTTTTGTTTGGGAATCGTATCATTCTGGAGTTCGCTGACTGTGCTAGGCCGGCCAACCTGTGAACCCCAGAGTCTCTATAACCCCAGCACTGGAATTGCAACCACACACATGTACCACCACACCCAACAGGAGAATGTGGATTCTGAGGATCAAACTCAGTTCCTCATAAACTCTCTTTCCAATCCTCTTCTTGGGCAAGGTCTCACACTGTAGCACAGCCTAACCTGAAAACCAGTCTAGCCCAGCTGCTTGTGAGCTCACAACAGTCCTTCTCTTTCTTGTGTGTGTGTGTGTGTGTGTGTGTATGTGTGTGTACATGCATTCATGTGGGTGTGTGCACACGTAAATGTGTGCACTTGTGGAGGTCAGCAGTTACTGTCTGGGGTCTTCTGAGGATTCTGAGAAAGAATTTCTCACTGAACCTAGAGTTCAACAACTCAGCCAGACTGGATGGCTAACAGGGTCCACATATCCTCCTGTCTAGGCCTCCCCAGTGCTGGGACAACAGACACAGGCAGGTTTTACATGGGTGCTGGGGATCCAGACTCCTGTTCTTATGCTGCTCAGCTTCTACCAAGCCCTTCTTCATTTATGGTATTTTATGTTTATGGTGTTTTGCCTGCATGCGTATCTTCCTAGAGGAAGCCATCAAATCACCTGCAATTGGAGTTCAGACCGTTGAGCTGCCATACTGGCTCAGAGATTCAAACCCTGGTCTCTCCAGCTCCCTGCTCTGTTTTTTTGAGACAGGCTGGCCTGGACTTCTTGATTGTCTTGCTCAGCCTCCTGAGTGCTGTCATGCTGGCCTTTTTTGTTTGTTTGTTTTTGTTTTCTGTGTAGCCCTGGCTGTCCTGGACTCACTTTGTAGACCAGGCTGGCCTTGAACTGGCAAAGATCCACCTGCCTCTGCCTCCCAAGTGCTGGGATTAAAGGCGTGTGCCACCACCGCCCGGCTCATGCTGGCCTTTTTGAAGGACAGATTTTATGAGGAAAGGGAGTCCTTTGAAGCCATGTGTCTCCTGCCATTCCGTGCTGCCCCTTTATGTCAGGAGGACAAGAAAGCAAAGAATTAAAGGGACCGGGTTCGCTTGGTGGCTATGTGTGGGCCTGGGCTGGACAGAAATCCAGAATCAGAACATCTGTTCTAATCTCATTCTGTGACTTGCATAGCAAATAGATTTATTAGAAGAGGCAAAAAATAAAAAAGTGACCTATGAAGGTAGCCGGAATGGCAAAGACGCAGACACCCCATAACCCAACCCAAATGGGAGATCAGTGGCAACAAGAGGCTCCTGTCCCAGGAACTGGCTCCTCTGTTTTCTTTAGCCTGCTTTCTAGCTATTGTCTGTCCTTGCTGCACCTTGCTGCGGAAGGACTCAGCTATTTTGGTGTTTGTTGGGGGAGGGGGTATTTGGGGTCATCGTCTGCAAATGAATCCTGGACAGCAGGAGTCTGCTGCTTTCCCTCCTCTGCCTGTCATCTGTCACGGAGCCAGAGCAGCCTGCAGCTAGGCCGAGGACTGCCTAATGAAGACAGAGAGGTGGTTCTGGCTGTGCACAGGTGTCGCTTCCCCATTAACGGAGGTGACATTCCGAAGCACTACTCATTACAGGGCAGACGTCGGACAGGGCTGGGACACATATTGATGGCAGCAGGGCCAGCCAGCGTCTGTCTCAAATCCCATTGCCCCTGAGCAGTGAGCAGGAGAGAGAGAAGCATCCTGAGAGTGTCAAATCCACAGGCTCCTCTCTTTGCAGAGAAAAATGACAGGCCTGACATTGAGGAGCAAGTCATTCTTTCTGCTACTTGCTGACCTTGGGTCCTTATCTTCAGGCCCAATCCAGGGCTGACCAGCCCACATAGAATTCTTCAGCTTGTGCCTTCCTAGCAAGGGCTAATGGGTCCAATGGTTGTGGGGCACGTCTGGTCCTCAACTTCAGGCTTTTATATAGAGGCTCTGGTGGCTTTCTTGGAAGTGGGCATGGCCCCATGTTGTAGCCAGGAGAGTAGGGCTGCAGAAAACTTACAGGTATGGGGCTGTCGGGGACCAGGACCACGTGGACAAGACCAGAGGAAGTGAAAACTGGACAGTTTCCTGTTGTCCTTGCAGACATGTGGTTGATTCCTTTGGGACAGGATTGGCCTGCCATCGTCTTGGAAAACACAGGAACTTAGTGTCTGGAGCTCCCAGAGCCAAGAGTGAAGTGACCCAAAGAAGATCTGCTACATGCACGCACGCACTCCTCCAAAATCCAGACGCCACCTTCCCTGGTCCGACTCCATGCACACGCATTAGACCGCCCCCGCGCAGCTTGGTTTTAAATTTGTGGCAGACGAAACTCGACTTAAAAATAACTATTTTGACAGTTGCGATGTAAATATGTGAGTGACGTGTGGGGCTGTTTTTCTTTCGAGCTTCCCCCATCCCCAGGGCAAATCCTAGCCCTGGCTCCGCTGAGGCTGAGATGACAAGAGCGCCTCTTGCAGGATGCTCAGTACACTGCAGCGGTTGGGGGCAAAAATATTTACATGCTGTGACTTGTCTATTACCTGACAAAAGAAGTCGTCTAGGTACTCCTGTTTTTGTTGCTTTGAGGTGACTCTTGTTATTTGTCACAGGCTGCCCTTGAATTCACAGGCCTTGTGCCTCAGCCTTCCCAGTACTGGGATTAGCAGGCTCGTCCACGGCCATCCTCACACCCAATACCTACCTGTCTTCTGTCTAGTTTGACCTGTATTTAATGAGTCTCCCAGCACTGTGCTAGCTTCAGTGGAACATATGAGACACTAAAGACACTGGCCATTTGTCCTGCCTCCAAGCAAGCGTCTTGGTTACCGTATCTTGAACACCTACCTGCCCAGGGTGAGTCACTAAGCTAGGCACCTGAGCATGTTACCTGACTTGATCCTCATGAAAACTCAAGGGGATTGGTGTCATTGTCTGCGTCTGACAGGTGGCTAGAAGTGTGAGACATGAAGTGACTTCAGAAGGCTGCCACAACCAGCAGAACATTAAGATGGGAGCCCGAGTCGAGTCTGGTCCTGTCCCCGTAACTCATCCTATGAAAGGAAGAGCAGCAGCCATCCTCTCTACAGGGAGGGGACTGGGGTCCGTCTGGCCACCACTGGTGCTTCATCTAAGATAAAGCCTTGACCATCGAGGGCACTTTTTGAGTATGCCAACCTGCTCTTTCTCCCTTTCTTGCCACAGACACCAGAAGGACAGGAGGGAAGGGTCTATGGAGCCCTTGAGATTTCCAAACTATCTCTTACAAAGAAGGGTGAGTGACAGAAAGGGAGGAGAGAGGATGGAGAGTAGACAAGTGTATGCCCGGGTATTTGTGGCCCAGCCAGGTACAGTTCTGAGACAGAGCACTGAGCGTGTCTGTGCCTCCTTCCTTGTCCTGACAGTGACCTATGATGCCCTTGGCTAGGTGGGCTAGGTGTCCACTGATACTCTCAGATACTTTTACTTTTATTTATGGGTGCGTGTCTGTGCCTGCTTGGCCCTATGAGCACCATGTGCATGCATGGGCCTGAGGAGGCCACAAGAGAGTGCTGGATCCCCTGAAACTGGAGTTACTAGCAGTTGTAAGCTGTCCCAAGTAGGTGCTGGGAACTGAACCCAGGTCCTCTGCAAGAGCAGCAAGTGCTATTAACCACCATGCCAACTCCCCAGCCCTTCCTAGAAAACCTGTCCCAGGAGAACCTCTGATAGTCAATCGCACTGGGGAATAAATGTCTGTTAGCCACTCAGCTTCCAGCTCCCTCCTGGATTCTAACCCCGTGGAATCAAAGCTTTGTCAATGCACTGCTGAGACTCCAGGAGTCAGACTTTGAGAACAATGGCAAGATCACGCTGGCTTGCCTGTGAATATAAACACCAAGGATCAGCTCCCAGTCCACCTCCTCTGAGAACCCTTCTCTGGCTCTCAAGCCCCAGAGCACTCTGGTTGAACTCTGCCTACAAGACCTTGCATTCCTTGAGCTTTTCTAACATAGTCCCTAAGGAGTTGGGCACTGGCAGACTTCCTGTTTCTCCTGCAGTGGCTCCCATGGGGCCATGCTCAGGATCAGGACTCAATGCTGACTTGAGCTCAGTGGACAATTGCACACATTTATTTGTTCAGGGTGAAAGTCGAGATGCAGATGGCAGGACTGGGGCAGGCGTTCGAGCTGATTCCTGAACCAAAGGCAGAGGACGTCGGTCTGTCCCAGGCAAGCCTGTGAACACTTGATGAATACTTTGTGCCAGGTGCTTAAGGAAGCTAAGCTGGGAGAAGAAAGCTGACCTAGCCCCTGCAGTCAGTCCACCACTGTCCACAAAAAAACTGCACATCACTAGCAACCCTCAGCCTTCAGGAAGCTCAACCAGGAGGAACAAATGTTTGAGGCCAGCCTGGGCAACAAAGACAGATCCTGTCTTGAGACCCTAGTTGATCAGTCCTTCATTACGGGAGGCTGACTTGGAGATTAGGACCAAGCTCTCTTGTCCCTTCTTTGGGGGCCCCCATTTCTTCACAGTAAGTAGAATCTCTGCACTTCCTCCTCAATCCAAGTGGACTCGTGATGGAATAATTCTTTTTTAGAGCTCTATTGATATATAATTCATACCACCTGGTAATTTTTGTTCTGAATATGACTCCATCTTTCTTTTCTAGCAAGGCGGGCCATCGTGCATCCCGTCAACAGTCCTGAGAAGCCCAAGCAAAGATCTTTATTTTATATTAAGGTAGCTGTAAGCATGTCATGAGATCATAGTGCAGTTCTAAACCATTTCCAGCGCTAACCAGTCTGATTCACTAGTTCCCAGAGACGCTAGGAGTCAGGAGGCTGGCTGGCTCAGAGTACCAGGGCGTTAGGTGTCCCCCCAGTGCTCCCTCAGGCCTCATCACATGTGTACACACACTTGACTTTCCTATGCAGCTCCATTCTCCCTCCTCTCGGATCAGTGGGAACATGGTTGGCTTCTGCTGCAATGTATTACAGTGTGAAATCAACACGGATGCCCCACATGCCTTGACAACATGATTCACTTGCTGCAAAGGGACGTAATAAAGTGTGTTTATTACAGCAATTATCGGAGCAGAATCTGCCAGCATGCTTTTCAGTGGCGACCAGAAAAGTGCTTACTCCAGATGCATAGATTTCAGAAACTGCGACTAGAGCCAAAATAAAACCAACGAGGCTTAGTAAATGGGTCTCAGTCACCCTAGGAAAAAAGCGAACCGTTCAGGAGTCAACTGAACCAAAGCAGAGGTTAACAAGATGTAGATCGCTGCCAGCCAGGTTAAGAGCTGGACCTGTTTCCCGGGTCAAGGTGTGTTGGGGCTATACATAGAACTCACCCCATAACTCTGCCACCCCACATGCTGCATTCATATTTCACTGATCAACACAGGAGCACATGGATGGAGAACATTAGCACCAGTGAGTCTCGGGGATTCCCTGCCACTGTGGTGGAATTCAGAACACAGGATGACAATTAAAGGCTGGGCCATGGAGGGGAGATGGAATTGACAGCTAAGAATGCCTTTCACTAAATGCTGCCTTCAAGAGCACCATTAAGGTACAGGCTAGAGGTGCCGCTCCTCAGGAGAGCATGTCTGGTAGATCTGAGGCCTTGGGCTTCATCCCCAGCACTTTGCAAGGGTATAGAGGTGGGACTTTAAGCTCCTGAAGGGAATATGGGTGAACTGGAGGGAGTCTGCTTTCTAGCCTGGGAAAGATATACTGGCCTGCTTTGGGTAGAATGATTAGACAAAGACATAAGTTCATTTGTCCTAGCTCTTTGGTAGAGGGATAAAAGGGAAGTGGTTTAAACTTCACAGCAGCATCAAGTTATCTGACTACTAGCCAGCCAAGCAGAGCTCTTTATATATTATTGCTTATACCAATAGGACATTCCTTAGAACATCGGTGTTCCCAAGATAGGCGCAGAGGATGTCTTGGCTCAGTGGGGGGACATCCTGAGCAATGGCCCTTCCTTTCTCTACAGAAGTCACTCGGGATAATCATAGTTCTGACCTCTCAGAAAACACTAAATTGGTTATTTAGCCAGCAAACCAAATAGGTCCCTCTGGTTAAGGGGTGACTTAAATGTGTCCCCTTTTCCTCATTGATTCCTTTACACACACCCCTTGGGCCCCTGTTGAGAAGGTGCTATGCTGAGGGATGAGGGCAGAAGGCAGCTGGGCTCTCTGGAACAGAGAAAGTCAGAGCTTTGAGCATCATGAACAACAGGATAAAAATAGCAGCGTTGCCATGGCAAGGGAGGCTGGGAGAGTCCTGAGGATGTGTCTAGGTCCCGCCATCTCCCCTGCTAGCATTCCTCCCGCCCCTCAGATGGAATACAGGAGGGAGCTGAGGGAGAAGGCTGCCCCAGCAGGGAATGGAGCTGACCAGAAGCCCACTAGGAAAACCCTTGAATTTCAGACCCTGGGTGCTTCTGCCAGGACCCAGACTCCCTAAGTTACAGGGCCTCTGGCTCCTGAAATGTTTTCTTTGGTGAAAGTCCTCTCTGGGCAGCTCCTAGTTCATCCTCCTTGTGGGTAGTCTGCTCTCCTGCCCTCCCCTGTGAAAAGTCAAGGTTTCTTGTCTCTTCATCTGAGGTTCAGATGACTTCTCATAGGAGTCTGGAGAAGGGGCTTATGCAGCAATCCTAGCATGGCGGGCACTGACTGACTACTCCAGAGCTGGCCTAGTGGACCAGCAGGTTTGTTCTGACAAGCCAGGCATCCTAGTCTTGGATTGTTTATAACATGGATTGTACTTGGCAACAAGTGATGATGGGGATGGCTATTATTGTTCTTCCTTGTGAACCGAAGATATGCAGGTTCGTTCCAAAAGAAGCCTCTGGTTCTTGAGACGCTGCTGGCCCAAACACTTGGCAGGCACAGCAGCAACCTTCAGGATGAATGGAGGACTTCCTAGAACAGCAGCTAGGAGACTGCTGAATGCAACGATCCAGACTCCCTTTCCTGGTGAAGGCCTGTCTTTGAAGTTGGGAACCAAGGGTCCATTTCCAAGTTTCAGCCATGTTTGGCTACATCCAGTGCAAGGTGCCCTTCGTGAGGGATAGGGAGGGCAGGTGTGTGACTGATCCTTGGGAGAGACGATGCAGTTTCTGTGGTCAGGAGTCAGTGAAGGAGGAACTCCAGGGGAAGAGGAAAGCTGTACTGACCCAGACAGCACCAGTGCCTCCTGCGCGCGCACACACACCGTTGCCCAAATCCCACCTGAGGAATAGGGGAGGATGGCTCCATCACCTTAGAGACGGCCAATGGGCAGCTGCACAAAGTGAATCCAAGCAGGAGTTAGGCCCCTCTGAATCTCCTCAGCAACTGTGCCATAAGAGAACACAAAGATGGCAGCTGTCATGGCCTAGAGTCAGAGTGAAGGCCACAGATTTACTCCCTTTGATCTACCTAAGAGGGAAAAGAGGTGTCCCAGCCCTCACTGGAGGAGCATTCTAGAAGAAGCTTTGATCTAGAGCTTTCCCTCACAAATGGGAGTCTTAGATCTGCCCATTACTTCAACCTGTCCTCAGAACACATCCCCCTGGGGCAGAGGACATCTGACATCCCACAAAGACCTGGCCTCAGAGGACATCAGTACAATCCTCTTTACAGCTGAAGAAACCAGTCCTAGCAATAAGGCCTGACTCATCCAAGCTCATAAGATCATTGGCACTCAAGAGGAGCTAGAACCCAGGAGACCTGCTCTCGGCTCAGGGCTCCTTGCAGGTCTATTTCAGTTAAATTATTGCTTTTTATTTTCTCCTAGAAATTAACAATTTCGCTATGTGTTTCTATGGCTTCATACACTACCTTCAAAATGCCTGCCTCCCTTAGGAGCGGAGAAGGGAAATGACATTCTAATTAACTATCTTTAACCTAAGACAAGAAGCCCATGGGGATCCTGGGCCAGGCTCTTAGAAGACACTCCAGTCCCAGGGACCCCAAAAGGTGGAATCCCTGTTTAGGTGGGGAACTCTGAGCCCCACCCTCTATGGAAGACGAGTGCCATGCCGCAAGAATGGAAGGTATCTACAACTGCCTCACCCTAAGAGCACAGGGCCACCTCAGTAGAGTCTAAAAGGACCCATGCGCTGACCTTCTCTCAGGCACAGTGAAGAGAACTTTAAACAGAAAATACAAAATTGACTGAACCTAGCCAGGAAGAGAATTGGGAACAGGTTTCCAGATGCTTCCTAGAGGCTGAGGGGAACAGAAGCCCCATCTCCCTGAGAAAACAGTCAAAATAATAAGAGTGTGTGTTTGCAAGCTGCTACTACTGCCTCCTACTCAGGCCACATCTACTGCAGCATTTGGCTGCCACACCTTATCCTGAGTGAAGGGAGCAAGAATAGTGGGACCCGGGGTGGGGTGGGGTGACGATGACACGCTACACTCAAAAAACCTCGAACCACCTAGGTTCTTATAGGAAGAGCTCAAGATATCCAGTGTCCCTGTCATACCAAGGGCACTTTTGTGGGAGAAGCAGCTCTCTGACAACCCTGGGGCTGCCTCCCTTGCCAAGGACTGTGAAGTGAGCACAAGAGAGCTGTGCTTGCTACCCCCTCCCAGGACCTAAGTTCTCCATGCTCAGACCTGTCCTCTGGGTGAGCCTATGTGGTTGGGACATAACACCCAACGCCTCTTAGTGATGGGGATTGGATTTCATCCTCTAGTTCCAGAGAGACGTCTCTGATTGCAGACTCGAAGGCTAGCTGCAGCTAACCACACTGGGTGGGGGGGGTTCCTCTGAATCTCTGGCTTCTGCAGCAAAGCACCCCCCCCCCAAGCTTCTCTACCATCTCTGCCTCACCCAAGGCTTCCACTGTCTAAGAGGACAAAGAAACTAGAAAGCTTGCTTTGTTCCTCGTGGCCCCACTGGCCTTTACTGCAGAAGCTTGCTATTTCCCCCGAGGGGAGGATTTGTTGATGAGTCTTTGAAAATAAAAGAAAGTAACAGACAGTAGGTGACTCAGGTGGGACTCAAAAAGCCAGAGGAGAAAAAAGAAGCCTCTGGGGCTGTGCTTAGGCTCTACCAAGACAACCTTGATCCCAGCAAATCTGCAGAAAGCCCAAGAAACACCCCTGACCAGGAGTATTGGCCTTCCCTGTTTGCTCAAGAGGGCCCTCACTGAGTTCAGGCCTTCCTCCATCTTGGACCCTGACCCTTCTGCAAGACCTTTGTTTATCTGTTCTGTCCCTGATGGTGGTGGGAATGTGACTCCCTTCTGTGCAGAACTGTTTGTTCCAGTGAGGAGGGTGGCGGTGGTGGGCTGGCAGCCCAGAAGCCACATTAAGGTTCTCTACTGTGAAGAGTTTGCTCTTAATTCCCAGCTCTCCTAGCACCCAAGATATCCAGGCACAATGACAACACCAGGGAAGGAGGGTGAAGGAAGGAGAGGGTTAGGAGGGTAGGAGGGGGAGAAAAGAAGTACTTTTCCTTTTGCTTCTGAACTCCTAGAAATGGGCACAAGATTCTAAAGCAGGAGGTTGACAGCAGGCTGGGAAGATGGGGGGGGGGTCAAGGGCAGTCCTACCATTCCCTGTCCTCTGAAGGTGCCCCACGCCAGCATAAAGCCCTCTCTGGCTTCCCAAGAAGAAGAGGGAACAAGGCAGGGCATGAATGAACAAATGGGAGCAGTGGTTCAGTCTAGCTCTGGGGGCAGTCCCTGAGGGGCTTAGGGCCTCGGGAAATTCCTCCCCACATCTGAATGCTGACAGAGTGAGGGCTTCGTGGGAACTGGTGGGTCACTGCCAGAACTGAGAGAAGACTGACCTGTGACATGCAGAAGAGCCACTCACTGCCTGCCTCCTCAAATGTCTAACTCTCTGTCTTCCTCCGTCTCAGTCCTGGCCCACTTGGCCCAAGAGGATGCAAGGAAGGGGCAGAGACCCTATCTTGTACTTGGAGGTGGAGGTGTCAAACCCTCAAATGTCTGCAAGTACAGCTACTTTGCTATTTAGCGGGTGCCCCCCCACTCCCAAAGTCACATAAGCATCATGGGAGGGGTTACCCTGCGAAGAGCCTGGGAGCCTCATTCTGTGGTCCCAGGGAGGCTGTCCAGTCTTCAGAAGGCAAGTGGCAGGCCCTGGGAATCCCCTTGTGTAGCTGAGGCCTCTCTCCAAGATCATAAAAGATTGGAAGCTAGTGGGGGTGAACAAAAGAAGGTTCAAGAGGCCGATGTCGTCAGGTCCAGTTAAATAAAGATGGAAGACACTGAGCCCCCCAGCAGAGGAGTTGGATCCAGTGGGAGCTGACAAGGGGCCCTGGATCTGCTCACACAGCTGTTTCCCGCTCTCTGTGAACGCCTTCCTTCTTCCTCTTCATCTTGCAGAAGCCGTGGAGACCACAGAAACAGGCAAATGTGAACTGAGGCATGCCCTGGGCTGGGTGGTGGGAATGATCACCAGCTATCTGTAGGGAAAGGCAGGGTAGAAGAGTGGGAGAAAGGCAAGAAGAGAGAGAAGCAAGCTGGGGTTATCATTCCCAGAAACCTCAGGGCTCCTTGAGGCTGCTGCCTGTCCTAGCATATAGTAAAGGAGTTCCGCCACCAAGCCACAGCTTTCAGTTTCCTGCTGTGTGTGGAACTGATATCACCCCTAAGATGAAGCCCAGCTGATACCTGTGTTGCCCCAAGCCTCCTGCTTCACCTCATCCCCACACAGATGCAGCTCGGGAACAGGAAGCGAACAAGCATAAAACAATCCCTGGACATGTCATTTCATGCAGGTTCCAGGATCAGGTGGAGGTGGGTGGCGTGCCCGCTTGATATTCTTGAGGTCACACATCGAACACTCCAGATGTGGGACTTCACAAACTAAAGGAGCCTCTCCTTAGCTTATCTGGCATGGAGTCTCAGAGTCTATCCTTCCCTAACAATCCCAAGTTGTCTGAAACACTTAGGGCATTCTATAAGGGACAAACACAAGGTAGCACACAACTCCTCTAATGCCAGCCTGGTCTTGTAGAAAACAGCGAAGAGAGGGTCTTCAGCCAACAGGCTTTGTATTTAGCTCCTGTACTACTGCGTAAAGGGCTGGGAGGATGATCCATCTTTCATGCAATCTTTCAGGTAAAAAAAGGTCAGTCAAGCCAGGCAGTGGTGGCGCACGCCTTTAATCCCAGCACTTGGGAGGCAGAGGCAGGTGGATCTTTGTGAGTTCGAGGCCAGCCTGGTCTATAAAGTGAGTCCAGGACAGCCAGGGCTACACAGAGAAACCCTGTCTCGAAAAACCAAAAAAAAAAAAAAAAAAGTCAGTCTGAGGTGGAACACAGGGGTCTGGCAGGGGTTAGGTGCTTAGGCTGGGGAAGCATGCTCTTTATCCATTCATTTCCACCTTCCTTGCCTTACTCAACTGCACTGTCCCCACTTCTATGTCTCTGCCCTTCCTGTCCCTAAACAATCTTACTGTAAGAACACAAGGTGGACCCCATCTCCGGCAGAGATGGCACACCTGTGAAGTGGCTCCCCCTCCCCCGTTTCTTGAGGAACCTGGCATGACCTGTGTGGTGACTGTCTGGATACTTCCTGAGGAACTCCTTCAGGACAAACGGCCAACATGCTCGTCCAGCACGGCTGAATGCCTGATATGGAGTTGGTCCCATCAGGATGCACTACCCCCCCCCCAGTCCTTAATACACCCAACCCCTGAAATTAATAGGGAGACTGCATTTCCAGTGACCAGCTGGATGGGCAGGAGGCCCAGCTTGAGTCAGCACGGGTAGGAAGGCAGGCTTCTATTTAATAGCCGGCTTTTCAGCACCGCGCACACACCCACTCTGGTGGAGTATATAGTGAGCAGAGAGCAGTCTCTAGGATATATATAGACAGGACCAATACACAACTACTCTATTTCTAGATCTATGCACCGCAGCAATCTCTGGATCCCTCTCATGACAAACCTGGGGTAGGGTGGTGCCCATGCTAGAGCCTATTCTTGATTTTGAGGTGGGTATACTGTCATCCCGGGAAGTAGCTATATCTCTCTGGACATTCAGTTCCTTTTTGCTGCATAACAGAATGCTAGTCAAGGTTTGACATTTAGAGCCCAAACCTAAGGAAGGTACATGGGCACTGGGAGCCCTGGCTAGATCTGGAAGAGAGGAAGAGCTGGTGGTACCTGTCACCATCATTACAGTTACATTAGTAACTGTAATTAATGCACACACTCCGTGCTGGGGTGTGTGTGAAGGGTATGATCCAGAAAGCACCTTCAAGTCATCAGAAGAAAAAACAGCAATGGACACACATGGCAAAGGGCACCACAAGGCTGCCTGGGGAAGAAATATACTCTTGGCCACAGGTCCTGCTATCCCAGCCCCACTGCAGGTCAAGTCTCAAAGGCTCTTAGAGACACAGGACACCAAGATCCTCCTTCCTCATCATCCTCTTTTCCTCTTTGATGCCCGTTCCTACTGAGAGTCCTTAGGGGTGATGAGAGCATTGCTTTGTCCCCCTCCCCCTTGGAGAGAATTGGGGCAGGTGTAAGAGGGACAAGGGTTTATCTGGTACAGGACGGAAGCCCTGAAAGAAGTCCTTGGGAGCTAGGGCTGCTACGTGACTGTTTAGTGGGATTCCCGAGTCCTTTGCTCTCAAAGGCAGCGAGAACAAGGAGAACCACGGGTTCTTGGCTCTCATACAAGGGTACAACTCCAAGCCCTGGAAGCCTAGGCACAAAGGCCACTGGACCTAGTCCCCAAAGTGGAGAAGGCACAGGGGAGAGGACTTCATGTCAGTGTACCCAAGTGCTGTGGCCTCATTTCTTCTCTACAGAGGCCCCACCAGCAGGGAGCAGAGAGCCTTGCTACCAAATCTCTGCACCGGTGTTCTACCCTAGCAGACAGACGTGCACTCCCTTCCCTGCCTCCATACTTGGCTTCTAACATGGGCTTGACTTCTAACATAGGCTGGGGAGGCCTCCTGGAGAAGTCAGGTCCCATGGTCCCTCTTCTGGGTCCTATAGACCCTGGAATACTCCCCTCATGTGTGCTCCAGTAGAAGCCCCCCACCTGTTCTCACCCAAGCCACTGTCCAAACAGCTCTTGAAAATGCCAAAGCTGAGGAGGGGACTGACACTAGCCAAGGCTCCCATCGCCAGCCCCCACCTCCACCTGCTTCAGTTCGGGATGGTCTGGGTTCTTCTAATGGCCAAGATGTTGCTCTGCCAAGCCCCTTTGTGGGAGCCAAGCAGGAGGGATGTCAAGCCCTAGAACATCCACCCTCTCAAGCCACCTATAGGTCCCCAGACTCACTACTCAGCCCTGCCTGCTCTCAGACTTCACTCCACATTTCCTCCCTTAGCTACACTTTCCTCCCACCCTCCCACCTCAAGGGAAAGTGAAGGAGTCCGGAGAACCTGAACATGAGGAGGAACCAAGGGGCAAGAAAGCACCTTCTAAAATGAGGAGGAAGCTGGGGCTTTGGACTGGCAGACCTACAATTCCTCAGTGTCGACAGAATTTTGGCAATGTCCTCCATCAAAGTGGGCGGTAAGGGGACATATGATACTCAAGTGTTGGGACAAGCCAGGAATCTGTAACAATTGTTTCTCCCACCCCAGTCTCCCCTCACCTCCTAAGGCATGACTGAAGCACTTCCAGCAAGACCAACCCCAGGTAACCCGCAGACGTGACTCAGTAAGGAGGGCTGCCCTCAGTCCCGGGGAAACAATGCAGAACCCTCCACCCCCTCTCCTGTGCCCTCCGCACCCGAGCCTCGGTAATTAAAATATGAATTCACCTTCCCTCCCTGAGCCATTCATCCCTGCAAAGGGAAGCAGCTGCAGCTTAGGAGACCGGATTTGGGGATTAGCTCGGGTGGTGCACAGACAGACCAGGAGAAAGAATTCAAAAGGAAGGGGGTGAATTGGGTTTTCTCCCACCTCCTCCCTCTCCTTTCCCCAGCCATCTCCTGGCTTCACATCCACCCCCCCCCCCCCCAGCCAGGTTTCTGGGAACTGTAGTCTGCAAGTCAGTGTTGAAAAACAGGCCGACCTGGGGTGGGTGGTGGCACAAACTACAGATCCCAGGACCTCTTCCAAGGGCTGCCATCCGCCAAGCTGGGCACAGGGCACTCGTCTGGAGAAGCCTATGTTCTCCTTGGAAGTTAACCCCTTCTTGGATTGTTAGAGAAGGAGCCCCATGGACCTGGGAGCCAAGGCCTCTCTACCTTCCATGGCCTGTAGAAGCCGCAGTATCTGGCCTGCAGGGACAGCCTTCCCTCCTCCTAGTTTCTTGCTTGTCTACCTATTGAAAAAGAACAAAAGCCCCCTCCTCAGACTACAAGGACAGCCAAGGATTTAACAGTGGTTCTGAGGGACTTAGGGGGCACTGTAGCTGAGAGCAAGGGTCAGGATAACAATACTCTTAATGTCTTTGAACCCCGCATCAGAGGTCAGCAGAAGCTTACCATCGACTCCTGGCAGAGGAGGAGGAGCCAGAAACCTGAGGCAGAAGGTGTTATCCCCTAGAAAGAGAGAACCAGCCAGCAGTCTTTCCAGTCTTCTTTGCATTTACAAGTGAAGCTTAGCAATCAAACTCCATTTCCACCAGGAACGGACAAATACCACCAGAGAAATTCGCCCAGTTCTCAGTGTAGTTAAACACGGACTCGTCTCCCTGGGGAAGCCTCACGCTGGGTCGAGATGACTGGAGGAGATTTAAGATTGCTCAGTTTTGATATTTTTGGTGTCAGCTGTCTGCAGGCAGGGACAGGACGGACGCAGGGCTGCTCTGTGAATCCCCAGGGAAAGAAGGCATGAGGCCAGCTTGCCTATTCAAAGGATCTCAACAATTACAGAAGATACGCCATTGCGGATCTTCTCCAGGACAGCCCCACCCATAGTGGCAGGCAAGGCACAAAGACTGCAAAGGAGGCCCAGGGTTGTAATCCCAGAGTAGCGCCCAAACCCCAGTCCCAGTCTACGGGGGAGGGGGGTACCTCTCACCTCTTTTCCTCCAGCTGACTATTTCTCCTCTTAAAATTTATTGTGCAGTCTTACTAAGCACTTTGCTAGAGCGTTACATGAGGTAGAATCTTTGAAGCCATTCACCTGTCTCCCAACTCCGGTGCTGGGGCCTTCCTAGACAAACAGGATTCCTGAGACAGGCCCTTAGGCAGAGAGAAGCAAAACAAGAGGTTTCTAGAGCAGAACAAAAAAAAAAAAAAAAACAAACAAACAGGCAGACTCAGGAGCCTCGAGGGAGGAGACTGGGTCAGGGGCTAGCCACCCACGAGTCCTTCCACTATCTAAGCCTAGCCTGATTCAGCCGCAGCAAAACTCCAGCTTTATTGGATTTTGCTCTGTTGTTCCGATTTACCACTCAAGACAATCAGTAATAGCTAAAGAATGAAGGAACTGGGTAAAAGTCAAGGCCATGCACCCCCCCAGAGGCCTCCAGGGAAGAAGTCCGCCTATGCACCAGTCAACACACTGGTTCGATTTCCACAAGCTCCAGCATGGGGTAAGATTGTGGGTAGGTTCTGGCACCCGACAGTCTGGGTTCAAATCCCAGCTCTGCTCCTTACGTAAGCCATATGCACTGGGCCAGTTTTCCAGCTCTCTTGTTCTTTAGACTTCTCATAAACAGGGCTGTCTTGGAGACCAAACAGATTAATATTATGGTATGCAGTAGGCGCTTGGTAAATGCCCACTGGGGAAAGGAACCTCAATCTAAATAAGACAAAGGAAGTAACTTGTCAGTGATCTATGTTAGACAGGCTGGACTGGGGAGTCCAGGGTAGATGGGGTGATTCCCTTGCTACTCCAGCCAAACTGCCTGCTTCATTCCCATCTGTGCAGTTTCCCAGGATGGCAGGGATGGAGTCTGGCAGTTTTAGCAGAGTGGGAATAGAACCAGGTCAGTGGAAGAATTAGGGAAGGCTGAGAACCCTGCATGAGAGAACAGGGAAGGCAAGGCCCTCCAGGAACCTAGCAGAGGGGCCAGGTAAGAGCTAAAAGCTAGAAACTCTGTGACCCAGGGTGGTACCCTGGGGAGCTACAGCCCTCCCAGTTTTATTCTGGAACATGCCAACACCACCACCGCCCTTGTAGCTGGCCTGAACGCTCCCATTTCAGCCTCAGAAGAGTCCTAGGCGGCTGGACAAGAGCAGCTCAGGATTTCGAGCTGGGCAGAGGGAGGAGAAATAAAAGACCAAGACTGAGAAGCAGATGTGGCCAGACAGAGAGGAAAGGCCCCAGACTTTAAGGCTGGTATCCAGGCCCCACATCTCTACTTAGGCAGGCCTCGACAACTTGATAAGAGGAAAACAACTCCTTAAGTTGCACCTCACCCACTAGGCTCACCAGCCTAACCCTTCAGAATGAAGGGAACAGATCCAGAGTGAAGTGACAGGGCCAAGATCACACAGCCTAGCCCCAAATCCAGAGTTACTACCTATGCTGGACCCTCCCTCTGGTGCCCTCTGTGGCTGGTCCTTGGGGAGTGCAGCTGTTCAGGAGCTTGCCCCTCACTGTAGCCCATGGCTTTTAGCCCTACATGAGTTCGGAACAGCAATCACATAGGAATGAAAAGCCATAGGCCGCAGCAGAGCTGAGGGGTCCAGTGGCAGGAACCTCAAAAAGAAGGAAATTGGGGGCTCTCACACCTCTCTTCCTCCCCTCCTTGCTTTCCTGGGAGCCCAAGCTCCCCCTCCCCCCATTGCATTCTATCACCACCCACCACCTGGTGGGCCCCAAGAATACTAAAGCTATGGCAGTAATGAGTTTTCAGTCTAGCCCTTCAAAGGCCCCACACAATGGCCCTCGTGGTGGGTACAGGGAGGTACTGCTTCCTGGACATAAAGGACCTCTGCAGATTCCTCTAATTAGCATCCAGCCCCCTCCTAGGTCCCTAACTACCCACTCCTCTAGTAAATAAGGGCAATCTTTTCAAGACACTCAGGCTCCATAGTGGGCTCCTTTTTTTGGGGGGGAGGGGATAAGGCTAAATTAACCCTTTCCACTACAGCAGTTGTGCATTGTTTAGAGGAGGAACAAGAGTTGAGCTCCCCTCACTCCCCAGTTTTGGGTGGTTTATGCTTCCCAAACTGGTGCAGAGAGCTGCACCATTGTCTAAACCAAAGGTTCTCACCCCTCCTAATGCTGCCACCCCTTAAAACAGTTCCTCATGTTGTGGTGACCCCCAACCACAAAATTATTTTCGCTGCTACTTCTTAACTGTAGTTTTGCTACTGTTATGAATCGTAATGTAAATATCTGATGTGCGACCCCCCGAATGGGTCAAGACTCACAGGCTGAGAACTACTGCCCTAGACTTGGCAGTTTGAGAAAGGGCCTGCCTGGGCTGAAATCCCCACAAACTGAGTGCACCCAGCTGAGTAGAGTAGCTCATCTGGTAAGCTAGGGTAGGACTTACCAAAGTCTGAGGACCACAAGAAAAGTCTGCTCTAAATACAAGTTAATTTCCTCTCCCCTCTCCCACCGTGGGTCAGCCGTAGGCATCTGCCATGGAAGAGTGGGCCCCCAAAGGCACCTTCTCACCTAAAACCAGGAAAGCCTCAGTGGGCTCAGACTTCCAGACTCAATCTGGACCTCTCTCTCTCTCAGGGACTCCCAAAGGGAGGGGTCCAGATCAGAACCTATTTTTTTCAAGAGGTAGCTAACACCCTATTTTAGCCCTACCCCCAACCTGTGCCAGGAGCAGGATAGGGTAGCTTTCTGCAGGAGGCATGGTGAGCCAACCCTCTTAAATGAACTCCCAGTGGGCACCAACAATACACCACACACACACCATTCAGACTCACCCTACCTTAATGTCAAAGAGGAAGGTATCACCCATTTTTCACGCTTCAACTCTTGGGTCACCAGTCCTCAGCCTCTGTCCTTTTCACTGACCCCAGAATCCCAGCCCTGAGACCTACAGAAAGCTGTAGGCTCTGGGCCAAATGACCACGTCCCCTCCGAAGAACAGTGGCCTGGACGGCAGGCTCACCAGGTGGCCCCCCGCTGTTCCCTTTACAGTTCCAGAAGAGCCACTTCCTGCCTCCCGGGCAGCCACTCACTCCTCTGCTCACTCCGAGCTCCACGTCTGGCCCAGACCTCCTCCTCCCTCCTCCACCCACTCTTGGCTAGGCCTCGCTTTGCCCAACTTGCCTTGACTCTCTGATGACCTGCTGCTCCCCCCACCAGGCTGGTGGGGGCGGGCGGACAGTGGGCGGGGGAGTCAGGTATTCCTTCAATTCTGACTTGGGCCTGGGTTGACAAAGGTCTCATTGAGCCTCTGGCTGTCTGGTCGGTGAAGCATAGACCTCTTGTATCTACCCGCTTTTGATCTCACTCCCTCTGAACCAGCGGAGTATTACTCACATCCCCTGCCGGGCTATTGGTGTGGAGGGGCTGTTTGGTCCCCTCCCTCCTCTCTCATCTCCTTTTTCTCCTTCCTTCCTCTGGCACTCCATTCCAGGTTTCTTTTTTTTTTTTTTTTAATTGTTTAATTTTTGGCAGGAGACCTGAGGCAGCCCCCTGCAGGCCCCTCCTCTTCCCACCCCCCCACCCCCAACCACACATACACACCCTGTTCCCACCATTCCCCTGCCCCAGAAACCAAAGGTCAGCACTGGTCAATACTGTCCTTCAGACACCTCAAGTGTGGCCTCCAATTTCAGACTGCCAGACACAGCACACCCAACAAGACCCAAAAAAGCTCTGGAATGGGGAGGGGGAGGCTCCTTGAAACTATTTCTGGGACTGAAGACCTGGTGGGGCTGGAGGTGGTAGTAAACAGCCTTTTGGTCTCTGGCTCAGACCTGGCTGGACCTCACTGGGAACACAGAGAAAGGGAGGCAGGTCGAATGAGTCCTACCTCCGTTAGCCAGGAAAACCCTGTCTCCTCAGGCTTGCTTTCTCTGTCACCCAAGGCAAGACAAGGCCACGGTTCAGTTCAGTGAGAACCAAGGACTGAACTGTCACACAGGTGGCTTTTCCACTATCCCTACCCTAAGGTTACAGTGCTGCTAGTGGTGGGAGCCTGAGTCCAGGTAGCCAAAGGCACATTCTTCGTACAGGGCCGCTAGACCATCGCCTTGTCCCTGCCTCATCACTTGCTCAGGTCTGTCCCTCCAAAATTCCAAGGATTTCCAGGATAAGTGACTCAAGAGCCCAAAGCAGGGTGGGTAGGAAGGCTCAGTAGTAAATGCTCTGTGCCACCAAGCTGATGCCCAGAGCTTGGTTGGTCTTCAGGTTGTTCTCTGACCTTCCACATGTGTGCTATGGATCACATGCACAGACACAGACATGCTCACAAAATAAATAAACGCAATTTTTAAAAAGAGCTCCACTACCTTAGGCAGAGTCCCCGTCCCCTCCCTCACTCCCCCCCCCCCACTCCCGGCTCTGTGGAGCCCTCAGGTGCTTCATTCAGCCAAGCCCAGGATTGGGGAAAGTTCTGTTCTGACAGAGGCCCCATTCTTCCTGTTGCTGGCTCTCATTGTCCCTCATGACTCCACACATTCTTGGGCCTCTAATGAGAAGCCCAGACTGCATCAGCTTTGCCCTGCCCTTGTCAGCATAACCCTGTGGCCTGTGGCAGGTGCTGGGAGAGGGTGGGCAGGGGCCGAAGAAGGGAGTAGAGAAAAAGGAAGTGAGTGAGAACCAAGGGCCAGGGAGCAGGATGGTAGAGGTAGAAGAGCAGAGAGACACTGAGAGAATTTTTTAGGGGATGAAGGTGAAGGGACATGGAAGTGTTAGGACTCTTCCACAAGTAAAAGCTTATCTTTTTTTGAGTGGAAACTTTTATGCATCCACCCAGCACCTATTAATTATATTCAGTAATGTCAACACTATAGTTACAGCTAAGAAAATGGAGGCTTTCTTGGGCTCCTCCTCCCTTTTACTAGAGGGCTGTGTGATAAGGGAAGAGTATAAAGGGAGAGGGGCAAAGAGGAGAACACACAAAAGTACAGGTTGCTGACAAGCTGAGAGCTGAAGTGGTGCTGCAGAGTGTTAGAGAAACAGGAGAATGAAGGAGCCTCTGTGGACTGAGGAAGGAAGAGGATCCAGTCTAGAGGCCTGAAGTGTCCCTGACCATCAGGCATTCCCACAGGGGTCTGTTGGGAAAGCAGATACTGAGGGGCAGGTATCCTCTCCTCAACTCTGTTCAAACTGGGGAACCCAGGTCCAGCTAGAATTGAAGCCTGTCACTGGGAAACTACGAGCTTTTTAGGGGTTCCCTCTCCTAACACTTTCCTTAAAGGGCTTCAGGCTACATCTGGGCCTTGGGATTGACAATGGTTCAAACTAAAGACAAGCTAAGGGAGAGCAAGCCTCTCAAAGGAGAGGTGGGGACTTGTTAATGAACCATCAGCTCTACACAAGAGAAAAGCCAGGGATAGACTTGGTTTCGCCCCACAATAGAATACCACTGTTTCCACAGGGGCCAGGGGCTCCATGTTCCCAGGAGCCAAACACACGTACAACCATTCTCCAGATCTACATGGGACACCCAGTGAGTTTATAATAAATGTGATGTTTGTGTGGAGATCTTTCATAAGTTCAATCAATCAGCCTTATGGTTCCATCAAGATTCATGGGTCCACAATGGAAGTAATTCTCAGAGGTTCTTTTTTGACCTATGTGTCTTCGGGGGGTACTTTGAGCCCAGAAGAGCTGTCTTGGTCCATGGTGCCAGAGCAATTGGACATTGGGAAGATACCAAGGTACTTGCTCTCACCAGCCTGTGTGCTTGTAGGTCCTAGGCTGTGAGATGTGATGAAGAGTGGGTGCCAATCTGATTACACCCACCGTGGTGGGAGGCACTGCTGAGGGTCCAAAGGAGCCTTAAGAGACTCAATCTGTTGCATTTGCTCCAAATAGACTTTCCAATTTGGAACTTTGTTTGGGATGGATCTCTGAGTACCTCATTGTACATCCTGGCCCATTACTGACCCAGCCAGCTAGGTCCTGAAGGGCCTGCAGTCTCCTATACACTGTCCTCCAGACTGGAACCATATCAGCAGTGGGCTTGCCAGAGGACAGGATGGCCTCCCTCTCTCTAGACCACTAGGTAGGTTTGAGTCTGTCCTGTATACCCTCCATTTCTACCCTAAAGCATGAATAGCTCAGGTTCTGTCTCATTTAACAGCTTGAGAGCCCCCCCCCCAGGTGGATGCTGCTCCATTGAACAGGAAACCACAAAGTCAGGCGTGAATTTTCTTTTGCCCAAGAAGCTTTCTCCAGTAGCCCCTTTTTTGAAGTTTCAGGCAAAGAGAGGCAACTTCTAGCTTGGCAGGTCCTTGGGCCCATGGAGGAGAAGGGAGAAGAGGAGGAGGAGGCAACAGCAGACTGATAACAGCCTCAGGCAAACTAAAGTAGAAAAGCCCAGAGGAAACAAGTCTGTCTCTGGAGAGGCAGGTCTCTCCAGCCTTGGTACCACCAGCCCTCTGAGCCTGACTAACCCTGTTGGCTGGGTTATAGGAGGAAGAGGACAGGATATTATGTCACCAGAGTTCAAGCTCCCCAAACATAGGACCCAGGCCACAGTTTTGGCTCTTAGTCAGTCGTGCTGTTAAAGAAAAATATGATAATAGACCATTGGCAAATTTGCATGCAGTTTGCCTTAGAATACTATGAAAAATACCAAAAGGTTATTTTTGCCCAGGTCTAGTCCTGCCTTTTCAGCCATGTCCCCTAACCCTCAAAAGATGAGGCGCATGGGGACAGCTACTCCTTCAATGAACATGCATCAAGTGCCACATCCAATAGGTCAAACGATGTGCAAGACCCTGGGATAGGACTCACGGTGGCAGTCCCTTGGGGAACAAGCCACCACACATGACCGTAAGTCAGACCCTCCCATCCATCAGTCTTATGACTCCAAGGGACAAGCTAATCATGACCACACCTACTTTCATGTCTCTGTGTCCTCACCATGTCTTTAGGAGAATGGACCCACTTCTGAAGCCTGCCCCCTGGATAACCATATTTTTGTATGTAGGGCAAGAGGGTAGAAGCAGGGAAAGGTGCCGGGTAACTCCTTGGAGGAAGCCTTGTCTGGTGGTGTCTGAGGTGGGTGAGTATAAGAGCCTGCATCTGCCACAGCCCTGATAGAACTGGACAATAGGAAAGGTAAAAAACTGTTCCCAGCCTTGCGCCTGAGCTGGGGCACCCTTGAAGGTCTAAAGTCGACAAACTGGCACCATGGGGGACTTCTTGGAGGACAATCCCTCTCTCACAATGCAGAGCCCAGTCACCAAAGAGCTGAGCTGACTTCCCCCTGCTAAGTTACCCCTGAACTAAACTGTTCACTGGCAGAGGAAAGCACCTTTGAAAATTCACCAAGGAAGATTGAATCAGACCAGGAGAGAAGAATCTGCTAATGAAGATTGAACAGTGATGCTTCCAAAGGGAGGCTGTGGAATGTCGGTTGAGAAGGACTCTCCCTCTGGCCCCCAGGCGCCCTCTCCTGACCAGTTCTGGGCAGGCAGAGGCCTTCCTTTAGGGACACTATCTGTGTTCAGGGACCCTTTCTCAGGAAGTGGAGTATATTTTCTCTCCAAGGCTGCCTAGCCTGGCCTCTACACGAGCCAGGGTTCCTCCTCCTGGGTGGCCTCTCTACAGACCTTGTTAGGTATGCAAGGGCCCCCAAAGGGGAAGAGGAGGAAGCTCAGGGCTCAGAGGGCCTATCAAACCCCAAAGCCATGATGACTGGAAAGAACTGGAGGGAGAATGAAGTAGCTGGCGTCCCCTTCCTCCCGGGTACATGTTTGCCTCACATTCGCTGGACTTGGTGGCTTTGCTCCTCCCAGCCTCCTGCACAGGGGCTTCCAGGACCTCTCTCTGCCCCTGGGGTACAAGACACCGCTGCTTCTATGTGCCAAACAAATGCACAGGTGCCACAAAGTCCTGGTCCCTGCCTCAGTGACAGCCTCTTTCTTCGTCGCATTCCAGCACGCAGCGAAGGAGAAGAGGGAAGCACTCGGAGCGGCTTTCACTCAGCCAGGGGGAGGTAGACTCAAGCCTTAGAGAGCGAGCACCTCCACGTTCTCTCCTGAAGCCTACTAGCTGTGAAATCCTTTAGAAGGAACAAAGGCAATGGAGCCTGGGTGGGGAGCTTCCTTTTTGCCTAGCCAGGGCAGTGGTTGGCGCAGGCGGCAGCGGGTCAGGTCTGGCTTTCAAGTAAGCCTGCCGGGAGCTGGAGGGACCCCCTGCCCAGCCCAAAGCAGAGACGCCGGTCCTCGGCGGCTCCCGGCCCCCAACCCGGCCCGCAGAGGGGTCGCAGACTCCCAGCCTATTTTCCGCTCAGTACTCACATTTCGGATGCTGAGCCGGCTCCTCTCTTGCACTCACTTCCTTTGTCTCCCTCTTTGCCTCTCCCTCTCCTACCTCTCTCTTTTCCCTCCTCGTCTGATCCTAGGCTGTAAGCTTCCAGCGGAGAAAAATAATTCTTCTTCTCAATGGGTTCGCACGGGGCGCGCGCGCGCGTACACACACACACACACACACACACACACACACACTGCCCGGGTGGGTACCCAATCAATGCACAAATCTTCGGGGTCCCTTTAACCTCTGCGGATGACTCCAGGAGTTAATTACGAAGCCTATCTCGGCGTGGCATAAATATGCATTAAGGGACGAAATGACAACCGGCGCGCTGAACTTCAGGGAACTGGCATTTAGACAGACTTCGTCTCGCCCCCGCCCCTTTCCCGCTCGCTCCCCAGCCCCACAAACCACTTCCAAAACCTCGCGCCCTCCGGGGCTCGCTGGGGCGGTCGCCGGCTCCTCCCCGAAACTCCCCGCACCTCCGGTGCCCCCTGCGGCGGGGCAGATTCCCCGCGGGCCGTTCCCTTCAGCCCTCGCCCCGCAGCCCGCGGGGTCCGGGACCTGGGTGGGGTGTCCGTCTGAGAGCAGCCGCGAGCGTCGTCCCGGGGAGAGCCGGAGCGGGCCGGCTACCTGCCCGCCCGCCCGCCCGCCTGCCCGAGTTCCGCGCGGGCTTCGAGAAAAACCGCGAAGCGGCTCCGCTCCCTGGCCGCGCGCTGCCGCCTCGCGCCTTCGGGTCCCGACCCGCTTGCACACGCGTGCCCTTTGCACACGCGCACGCGCACTCACACGCACCGCCTGGCGCGCACCGGCACACCCCGCGCGCGCTCACGCCCGCTCACACTCAGGCTGTAACAAAGGAAGGGGCCAGAGCTGCCTTACTTTTCGTCCGCTTCTCTTTTGCGGGCCTCTAGGCCTCCCGGGCCGGCGCCCGGCCCACCCGCCCTCCACGCCCCCCGACGGCGGCGGGCGGGCGGCAGCCGGAGAGGCGCGGCGCGGCGCGGCGCGGCGACAACTTTGCGCCCGGCGGGCAGGAAACAAAAGGTGCGGCGCCGCCGGAGGCCGCGCGGCCAAGGTGTGCTCGCTAATTGTCAGGAAACGTGTGTGTGTGTGTGTGTGTGTGTGTGTGCGCGCGCGCGGCCCGAGCCCGCGGGCGGGGGAGGGGAGGGGTGGCTGCGGGAGCGGGAGAGGGGACGGACCAGGGGACCACCCCACCCCCAGCCCTCGCCACTTGCCCGCGCCCGGCACCCGAACCGGGATTAGAGAATAAATTATCTGCTGTCTTCTCATTGGGCCGTGGTTTAGGACGCCGTCGGCGGCGCCGGGCTGGGAGCTCGCCCAGCTCTTTGCATTCACCGCACAGCTCCGGCTCGCCTCCCTTCGCGGGGGCTGAGAGCCCGGGGCTGGGTTCCAGACACACTGGGAGACACCAGCCGTCTGGCCAACGCCGCCCCTCCTCCGACCTGGCTTGACCCCCCGCTCAACTCCCTTCCCAATCTGGCTAGTGTCCTGGGGACAGGAGACCGGGGTGGCGTTGTGCGGGGAGAGGTCTTGGGGATCTAGAGCTCGGTAGCTCTACTCTTTCCCTTCATAGCCCCTCCTCAGAAGGAGAAAGTGCTGGGTATCTGGGGACCAACACCTGGGCCTTACCCATCACAACCAGAGAGGGGTTAGAGGGCCTCTCTAAGGGATCCCTTCAGTGACCTGGGACCTGGCCTCCGTTCCCAAAGGGCGACAATGAGAGAGAAAACTCACTTCTATTTCCCTTTCACCCCCAGCCTGTTCGGCTCCAACCCTGGCTAGCTGCACACTTCCTGGGTTTGCCTTTGACCCACCAGGGAGAGAACTTAAAACTGCTTGCACAGGAAATGCCCTCTGGAAGCTCCTTGCCAAGAACTCATTCGTTTATTTAGCAAGCAGCATCTAGGACCATTCTGTGTGGTGGCGTCAACTAAGTAGGCGCCAGGAGTACCAAGCAAAGTAGCAAGATTGAGAGGTGGCAAAGCCCAGTCTGGGAGGTGGTGCCCTTCTACTGCTCAGACAAGGTCTGAACTCGAAAGCAGGGGAAATGATTCGTTTTGCTTCAGTCATTCACGCAACAAATGATTTAGCGTCACTTATATGCCGGGGTCTGGGATAAGCACTGAGAATATACTTGTGCCCAGTCTCCTGAAACACACTCTCTGGTGTCAAGGTGGCCATTGGTGTGACAGGAACTGATTTTGTGTGTGTGTGTGTGTGTGTGTGTGTGTGTGTGTGTGTGTGTGAAATGAGGAGCCCAGAAAGCTTTCTCTGAGAAAAGGAGAGCTAAAGGATGAAAGATGGGAGGGATGTGGAGGGAAAAGAGTTTCAAGCAGAGAGATTTGTAGGTGCACCGGCTGCTGGGAACTTCCTTCAAAGGCAACCAAATGTCCACATTATAGACAAGATGTATGGAGGGAGGGGAGGGAGGCCTGAGGAAAGAGCCTGGCGAAATTAGGTGTGGTCCTTGGAGCTAATCTTCAGGTTCTGCAAATGACACCCAGAGGGTCGTCTTTCAAAACGGCCCATATCCAACTGCTGTAACTGAGCCAGATGGATGTTTGCTAACCCGGACATCACACCCCTTCAGCCTGTAACACTGGGCCACCACGTGGGGGAAGCTACCACGCACTGGCCTGGACCCCTTTCCGTGAGCTGGGGTAATTTGCTTGCTCAGCACTTCTGCCTCCCTCCGTGTGTTCTCACAGCAGTCCTGGGACTTAAGTTTCTGTCTTGCAGATAAATGAGAAACGGAGTCAGTGAGACAGAATGACTCGCCTGGTGTCACATACAGATTCTGTGCCCAAGCAGAGTCTGTGGCTTTCTGCCTTCATTTTATTAGCATTCAATGTCCCTCCTGCTGCTGCCAGAGACCCTGAGGGGGTCCTCGGCCTTTGCCAGAGCCTTCAGCACCTGGGACAGGGCTCTGCGCACCCTTTCTCACCCTGACCAGCTAGCTGCCTTGAGTCAGCTTGCCCTGAAAGAAGGGGGATTGTTTGCTCAAGAATAAACTTAGGAGTAAGTTCCTGGGGACGCTGAGTGAACTTTGGACTTGCCGCGGTGACCCCTCAGCCTCTCTGGGCCATAGTTCATTCCTTCATCCCCCCAGTGGTACTCACAATATGTGGGCGGTCCCCATGAAGACTGAAGTTGTAACTTCTGTGGAGTATCTGCGGAAAACACACAAGCCATTGATTGGGAACAGTAGTTACTCCTGGGAAGGACCGGGCGGGAGAGGGCAGTGCCTACATTTATGGCGTGTTGTTTGGTAGTTGCAAGGCTGTACCTGTATTATCTGTGCAAAATAAACAATGTAGCTTTTTTTTTTACCAGACAGTAAAACAATATAACAACAACACGTAGTGCACCTTTGTGGAACTGGGTGGGGTTTTTGTTCACAGAGGGAAACAGTATCTCAGCGCATGTTGCTCTACTGAGAGACCCAATTCTCTCCAGAGAACAGAGAGTCAGCGTACAGCAAGAGTGATGAGGTCTGGCACCCCAAACCCCACTGGGCCCTTGTGTCCAGAGAGGATGAATGGGAAGCATTTGGGTCTGGAAACCTGTGTTGGGCTTCTCAGGCTCAGTAAGCAGGTTTCCTACATGGCAGCCTGTGGCCCCAGAAAAGCTGAGAGCTGCGGGGGCAGACCTAACGAGGGAGGGCGCTTTCTCCTGTTACCTGCAAGTACTTAGTCCTGGGCCAGGACAGCGCAGTAATTCATCAGCCAGCACAAAGAGACACTCTCTCAGCTACATGAAGAACAGGCCAGATCACCTCAGACACTGGGACATAACATCAGTGGGAACGTTAGAGGCCTCCTAGAAGAAAGCTTTGGACTGGTAACGAGGTATTGGGGGAGAGGTTGGAATAGGAGGGAAGCATCCCAGACAAGCCTGTTGTGGTCCCAAGGAGGGTAGATATGAAGGGAGAGGCTAGAATAAGTGCAGGGGAGCTGGGAAGATGGCTCAGAGGGTAGAGTAAGGGCACTGCTAACAATCTTGAGGACCCAAGTTCAAGTCCTAGGACCCATGTAAAAAGGCAGGTGTGGCAAGGGCCACCTATCACCCCACTAGTGCGTGGTGATAGAGACAACATGGTTGCTGGGGCGTGTTGGTTGCCGGGGCATGTTCGTTGCCAGTTGAGCTCTGGTTCAATGAGAGACTCTGTCTAAAGCTAATAAGGTAGAGAGATAAGGCAGGACACCCAGCATCCTCTCTGTCTCAGTGCACACATGGATATGCACACCTGCACACACACACACACACACACACACACACACACACATGCATACAATATGTAAATCTCAAGGACCTGAGTTCAGATCCTTAGCACCCACATCTTAAAAAAATCAGGGGGCCGGGCGGTGGTGGCGCACGCCTTTAATCCCAGCACTTGGGAGGCAGAGGCAGGCGGATCTTTGCGAGTTCGAGGCCAGCCTGGTCTACAAAGTGAGTCCAGGACAGCCAGGGCTACACAGAGAAACCCTGTCTCGAAAAACCAAAAAAAAAAAAAAAATCAGGGGGAAGATGGGTTGCACCCAGTTCTGGGATGCAGAGATAAGATGGTCCTGGGGACTTGCTGGACACCCATGCAGTATAGTCAGTCAAGTGAGTTCAGTGGGTTTAGTGAGCTTCAGGTTTGGTAATAGATCCTGTTTCAAAATCTAAAGTGAAGAGCTATGGAGGAAGATACCTAACATTGACCTCTGGCCTCCATACATGTTTGGCACACACACCAAGTAGAATAATTCTTCCGTAGAAGTGCCAAGTATGATGGTACAGCACTGTAATTGCAGGCAGCATTTGAGAGGTGGAAGCAGGGAGACCATGCATTCTAGACAAAATGAGACCCTATGTTTAAAAGGGGGGGGAAGGGTTGGAGGGGTTGTACTACTTTAATCCCAGGATTCAGGAGGCAAAGGCAGACAGCAGATCTTTGTGAGTTTGAGGCCAGCCTGGTTTATGTAAGAAATTCTAGGTCAAGCAGGGAATACACAGTGAGATCCTCCCTCAAACAAACAAACAATAAAAGCCAAAGGCCTCGGCAGGTCTCAAATAAATATATAAATTAACAGATGATAAGATAGATGGATGGATGGATGAATGTATGAATCAGCAGCAGCCTAGGGCTGGAATGGCTGTTTTCCAGAGTAAAGAAAATGTCTTCTTTCTCAGCAAATTAAAAAAAAAAAAAAAAAAAAAAGGGCTTGAGTTGGGACTGGGTTGTTTTAGCGTAGGCCAGGATCTGGTCAGAAGACAAGGAGGTACTGCAGTTTCAACACTGAGCAGGTTACTTCCTCACCTGTTTTTTTTTTTTTTTTTTTTTTTTTTCCTTCTGTCCTCCTTGTCCTAATTAAGGCAAATTCCAACCAGAGCCCACCCTTCAATCACTCTTGAAAACATGTGTGACTTTCATGGAAGGGACAAAGTGCATTTTGTTCCATGTTAGGCAGTCAGAGGTACTTATGGATTATTGTCACCCATAGGATTCTATGAAGTCACTCTGTTCTCTGCCCAGAGCTAGGGCCTGTTCCAACAGCAACACCAAGGCCTTACCTGTAGAACATAAGTATCTATATACAGCCACAACTCAGTCAATAAATACACCATGTATCTGCCTCTTGACACAAGGTACAAAAAATAGTTTCATTCAACTTTTTGAGCAGGCTTCATACCTGCCAACTAACTTTGGACTGTTTTAGCTTTTATCCATTCCCTATGCTGAGGATTAAACCAAGGCTTAACCACTTTCATAACCCCTGTATGTAGCATTAACTGATCAACCACCTTGCTCAGCAACAGTGTCATGAGAAGACCCACCACTTCTCTGATGGGGTGATCTGGTTGTATTCAATTGTTAATTGGTTGTACCTTGCCACCCTTACTATGATTTATTTGGCAGTAATGTACCCTTCAAAGTGACATTTGTAACTCTTACCTCCCCCAAATTTCTGTGATTGGTTGAAAAAAATGCCTGTAGCCTGGATTGGATAGAAGAGAAGTAGGCAGGGAAAAGGCTTGGGGCGGTGTTGAAGAGAGAGGATCACGCCAGGCGGTGGTGGCCCACGCCTTTAATCCCAGCACTTGGGAGGCAGATGCAGGTGATCTCTGTGAGTTCGAGGCCAGCCTGGTCTACAAAGCAAGTCCAGGACAGCCAGAGCTGTTATACAGAGAAACCCTGTCTCTCGAAAAACCAAAAAAAAAAAGAGAGAGAGAGAGAGAGAGAGGAAGAGGAAGCCAAGAAGAGAAGAAGGAAGGGGTTAGATGGAAGAAGATCATTCCACGTAGCCTGGAAAATCAGCATAGCATGGGAAATAACAGTCCAAGGGGACATATGTAGATATTGAGGTTTTATTTGGGGAATAGTGTTAAAAGTTAGCTTAGATGGACTTAGATACACAATCCAGGCTAAGACTTGTTAAAATCCATCAGGTGTCTCTGTGTGATCATTTATACTGGTGGGTTAAGGATTAACATCACCAACCCAACCAATTAACTATAATATAAATAGTGGTAATAATTTAATATCTACATCTACACTTCTCTTGTCAGTCTTATCCTCTCCCATGTCCTCATAATCAAACAAAAAGGCACCTCCTCACCTTCCCATCGAAGAATCTGGCCCCCTCCTGAGAGCTCTCCATTTACCACATCTTTGCAGTCATGAAAGATGAAGTTTCTGCTCCTATCTGAGACTAATACCCATCTGTGTCCTGGGTCCTTCTGTCTCTGCTTCTCCCATGACTTTGTGTCTGCAGATATCCCCTGTGCACCCCAGGCATCAGTCTTTCCTTCATCCCAAGATTACTGCCACTAATGGAAAACTAGGTCTTCAAGTTTTCCACCTTTAAAAACTTCCTTCTCAGTGCTGGAGAGATGGCTTAACAGTTAAGACTACTTATCAGTCTTGCAGAGGACCTGGTTTGGTTCCCAGCACCCACACGGTGGCTAAGAACTGTATGTAACTCCAGTTCCAGATGATCCAATACTTTCTTCTGACCTCTGCAGATACCAGGCATATTCATGCATGTTTGATAAAAATAAATAAACCTTTTTAAAAATACAAAATAAGAAAAAATAAGAGCCGGGGGTAGTGATGCACACCTTTAATTCCAGCACTCAGGAGGCAGAGGCAGGTGGATCTCTGTGAGTTCGAGGCCAGCCTGGTCTACAAAGTGAGTCCAGGACAGCCAGGGCTCTGTTAAACAGAGAAACCCTGTTTTGAAAAAACGAAAAAGGAAAAAAAAAAGAAAGAAAAGAAAAAAATAAGAACTACCTTCTCTTGACTCCTGTACTCCTTGACTCATATGGTTATTGTGTAATACAAATTCTGATTTCTGTACCCCCCATATCTGTTTGCAGTTCTTGTTCTGAGAATCTCTTTTCTGAATGCTGTGTAGATACTGCTCCCAAATTGTCCCTTGATATGTCAATAAAGCAGCTTACAGCCAGTCATTGAGCAGGAGAGAGAACAGGGCTAGACTTCCTGCCCTCCAGGGTAGGAGGAGTTAGAGGAGGAAGTAGGAGATTCAGCCACAGGAAGAGGAGCAGGAGACATCAGGAGAGAGCCAGCTGAAACAGGAAAGCCACAAAGCCCAAGTATGTCTGAGATTTATGCTGGTAGGAAGCCAGATTAGCTTTGGGAGTTAAGAATAGAGCAATAACTGCTCAGTTCTTGTGTTGTGAAGTTTGTTTAACAAATAATATAATAGAGTTTCAATTACTTGGGTGATGGCTGGTTTAAGAGAGAAAGTGAGAAACAAACACAGTTATATAAAGTTACATTAATAAGACATCTTTTACCAGGTGAACCCTAATTTTTGTCACACACACACACACCAATACATGTATAGATTTTTTTAAAGCATTTTTTTTTCAGTGATAAGGATGAAACTCAAGACCATCCACATGTGGAAAAGAGCTCTTCCCCTGAGCCCCACCCTTCTTCGTAAGTTTTCAGCAAAACTCAAGGTGATTCCCTGTGGTTACTCTATACTTCCTTGCTATGTTGTCTTTCCAGTTTACTCTACTTCGACATCTGTGTCCAGCACCATTCTAATCATTCCTTTGCGAAGTTCATCATCAGCCTCCATCTTGCCAAAATTTAAGGCCAAAGCCATCCTGATATGAATCATAGTCACTGTATCACAAAGGACTCTCTTTCCCTTGAAATGCCCTCATGCCTTATCTCCCTGACCAGACTATGCCTTCCCTACCAGCCACTCTTAACAGCCTTCCTAATTCACTCTTCAGATAATTTTATCTAGTCTTATGGATGGCCTTAAAAACCAACCTTCAGGGACTAGAGAGATGGCTCAGTGGTTAAGAACACTCGCTGCTCTTCCAGAGGACCTGGGTTCAAATCCCAGGACCCACATGGCAGCCCACAATTGTCTGTAACTCCAGTTCCAAAGGATCTGACACCCTCACATAGATATATGCAGGCAAAACACCAATGCACATAAATAAAAGCATTAAAAAACAAACAACAACACCAAAACAACTGTCCCTGAGCTGTAGGCTTAGCTATCCCCTTGCCACTGAATTTCTCTGCTTGGTGCTTCCATTGCAGTGCGGCACATAGGAAGCATCTCGGAACAACAGACACCTACTGTCTTGTAGATATGGAAGTCAGAAACTCAGAATCAACATGCTAACAGACACTGGGTCCCCTGAGCCTCTAGGGATGAATCCTTCCTTATCTCTTCTAGTGTCAAGTGGCCCAGCCTTAATCAGTGTGTGGTGCCATCATGCCAATCTACCGTCTCCAGTTTTGCATGGTGGTCCTCCCCCCATGTCTGTATCTTCACGTTGTGTCCTGGATAATGTTTATCACATGCTAGTTCAGGAGCACTCCAGTGATCTCACATTCACTTGATTATATCCAACAAGGTGCTCATTTTCTCTCTCCCTTACTTCCTCCTCCCCCACCCCCAACCCTCCATTTCTGACAGGACCTCTTGTAGCCCAGGCTGGCCTTGAACTCCTTGAGTATTCAAGGATGACTTTGAACTAATAGACTTCCTGCTTCTACCTCCCACATACTGAGGCTAAAGGCACGTAATCACTATGCCTGTTTCATATGGTGCCAAGGATGGAATCCAAGACCTCATGTATGCTAGACAAACACTCTTACCAACTGAGCTACATACTTAACTCCCTTGTTACTAAGTAAAGCCACATTCACTGTTGTTGGGGGCTAGGACTCCAATACATCTTTTTTAGGGAACCCCAATACAACCACAGTCTACTATGTATCTCTAACTTAGATACATGTCTGCATTAGAATCCTTGATTTCTACACTCCTGGCCTCCAGCCCATTCCTGTCCCAGTTTCTCCATTTTTTTTTTGTTTGTTTTGTTTTTTTGAGACAAGGTTTCTCTGTGTAGCCCTGGCTGTCCTGGACTCACTTTGTAGACCAGGCTGGCCTCGAACTCACAAAGATCCACCTGCCTCTGCCTCCCAAGTGCTGGGATTAAAGGCGTGTGCCACCACCGCCCCAGTTTCTCCATTTTTAACAGTGCCATCAGCTCTGTTCAAAACACTGGAAGACATCCTGATTTCTCTTCACCATTCACAGCCAGCCTATCAACAAGACCTGATCCCCAAATCCAGTGCCCCCCTCCCATACCCATAGAGTCTAGAAACTTCTTTTACTCGACTTGTTGCGGTCTTCTCAGTGTTCTCCCACCTCCGTCCACCTCCCCATGTAGTCCACTCTCCTCCTAAAGCCAGAATGAGTGTTATAAAGCATAAATTAGATCACAGCCCTCCCACTGTTTAATGCCTTCCAAAGAGTTCTTACTGGAATTAGAATAAAACTCAAGCTTCTTAACTGGGTTTATGAGGTTTTACATGGCCTGACCCCTCTCCCCTCATTTCCTACAACCCTCTCCCACCCCATCTCTTCCCCAGCTGCCCAGCCTTCCTTAGCTCCCTGGAATATTCCAAATTGTTCCTGACAAAGGGCTTCATGTTTTCTGTTTCTTTTGCCTGGAGCACCTTTCTCCTCATTCCTCATTCCAGTCATGTCTCCAGAGTTGCCCAGGGAAAAGCCCCCCATGCTCACTGTTTTGGCTACCCCAATTCCACTATCTCATTGCACACCCAGCCACACCTGAGATCACTTCATTTGCTGCCTTCTGTGTTTACAATGTGACTCTTCTAATAATGTATTAGACCTCTGCTTTTGTTCCTGCTGGATTCCAGCTCCCATTTCAAAGTGAGTGTGTAGCAAGTGCTCTATAATATTTATTAAGGGAATCGATTTGCTGCTATGTCCCAGGCACTGTCCTGGGGACCTAGCAATAAGCATACAACAAAAAAACTGGATTATTTTGCATAAACATGACCACAACCATTCCTTGTTACATGTCACAGAGAAAACCACCTGAGCCACCTCTCAACCATGAGGTGTCTGAGGATGACATCTCCCTGTCCCAGAATTGCAGAAGCGTTTTCAGACCTGCACCACTCCTGCCACTTCCTGCCTCCCTATTGCAGGATATGATCTTCCTTCCTGTTTCACAAAGAAAAGTAAAGCCTGGACCAGAACCCTCCTCCTCCTCCTCCTCCTCCTCCTCCTCCTCC
>CAJQZJ010034265.1:3242255-3262253 GCA_907164525.1 Lophiomys imhausi
CTCCTCCTCCTCCTCCTCCTCCTCCTCCTCCTCCTCCTCCTCCTGTACCTGACCTAGGATTAATTCTTCCTTTGATGCTGTTTCCTTGTCTATAAAAAGATACTGAGAATACTGTCTGCATTGGGTTGTCCTGAGAAATGAATAAGGCATCCTCGGTCACATGTCTGTCTTTTCATGCATACTCAGTGACTGGTTCACCAGTACACAGCCTGATTGACAGAGCTGAGACTGACTGCCAGCCGAACCAATTTGGATCTGCCAGGTCCCAAAACAAACCGCACATCTTGGTCTCTAGTCCCAGGGTTCCCAACACTTGTATAAAAGACTAATAGGGAGACAAACTAATGACATTTTTGTTTGTTTGTTTGAGATAGGGTTTCTCTGTGTAGCCCTAGCCGTCCTAGAACTCACTCTATAGACCAGACTGGCCTCAAACTCAGAGACCCTTACTGCCTCTGCCTCCTGAGTGCTGGGACTAAAGGTGTGTGGCACCATCACCCAGTTCCAATGACATTTTAATGATGCCACATTAATTTAATTAAGATTGTTCTTCCATCTGACCATTTGTCCCTTCTGCCTACATATTGAGTGACCCTCCTTCTACTGAAAAATGAACTCGAATATCCTGAACAGACTGTCCCTGCCCTGGCTGGGCAGGGCTCAGGGTTCCCATAGTGAAGAGGCAAAGCTGGTGACTGGCTGGAGGTCAGAGATTCAGAGAAATGAAACCCTGCCCCATTCTCTGTTGGAGTGGCCCAGATGGACAGAGCTTCTTCAACTACCAGGACAGGCTTCCTGCTCCCTGGGGCCCTCCTCCCTGGCTGGCTAGAGGTGGTTTCTACTTTTCTCTTCTGAGTTGCTCCCAGCATGCCCATGGGGAAAATTCTAGATCTGAATGAAGAACATAAAAATGTGGTCAGCATACTGGTCCTGTTTTGTTTTGTTTTATTACTTTTTTATCTGCTTTTCTTCACGCAGTTGGTCCCAGGAGGTGACTAACTAGCTGACCTAAGTCCACTGGAGACTGCCCCATATGCCTGGGTCTCCCCTAAGGACTCAGCAGGTCTGTAGGGAGCTACGATGGCACAGGCTGGAGGCTAGGCCCCTCGTACTGTAGGAGCTGGAGAAGAAGAGCAAAGTGTATCTGGACGAATCTATGAGGGATGGCAGGAGGGACTGGGTTTTGTCATTTGTGCAGTAAATGGACTGGACCGTGCTTGCTTTTTTGGGGGGGTGGAGGCTTAAGACAGGGTTTTTCTGTGTAACCCTGGCTGTCCTGGAACTCACTCTGTAGACCAGGCTGGCCTCAAACTCAGAGATCTACCTGCCTCTGCCTGCCAAGTGCTGGAATTAAAGGCGTGTACTACCACCACCCCCACCACCCCAGCCTGGATCATGCTTTCTTCATAGAATTCCATGTCCTCTTTGCAACTAAATTCAAATGTGGTCAAGCAGGTAACAGATGATGTCAGATCAGGAAAGCGTAACTAGGGAACTGAGAGCAGTCAAGAAGCAGGAGGAGAAGGGCAGCATAGGTGCCTGGTTACCTCAAGGCAGCCAGGAATGGGGAAGAAAGAAAAAGGCCAAGGACAAGACATCCTTCAAATGCTCTTCCAACAACCTGGCCCCAACTCCTGCTTTCTACCACCTCTCAACAATGCTGCCAAATTATGAATCCATCAGTGATTAGTGAATTGATGAGGTCAGGCCCTCATCAGCCAATCATTTGTGGATGACTAGACCTACCAGTTTTGGAACTAGGCTTCCAACACATGGTCATTTGGAGGACACTTCATTTCCAAGCTGTAATAGACCACCGGGGAAGAAAAGCACCCCCAAGACCCCCCCAGCTCAATGACTAATCCCAGCGGGGCTCTCGATTTACTGGGTCTATTTCTTGGGAAGCTTGATAAAGAATGGAAACTGCTCCTACCTCTTAAACCGCTCAGCTTTTGGGTGGATTCCTGGAAATTTTGTTTATTGCCAAGGTAGGCAAGTAGGTAGGCATGTGCAGGTGGCCTGGGTGTCCCTGAGAAGCAGCATTCTGTTTTCTGACCTCTTTCCATATCCCTTCCGTGTACCCTTACACAAGTCTGGGGGCCCATGAGGGCCACAATCTGCCCTCCAACAGTTCACAACCTGGCTGCAGATAAAAAGACAACTCTGGAGACATGACTGTTAGTCTGCCATAGTATTTAGACTCTAAATTTCAGAGGCTCCCTGGCCCCATGGAAGGCTCTGGAAGGAATCAGGGTTTGAGCAGGGCCAGGAAGAGTCAGGCTCAGGTGTTCTCTCAAGCAGCTCAGATCAGCTTCTGAGTGGAGCCCAATTAGCCCCACTCATGAATTCTGCATGTGGTGCTGACTTTCATCCCCGCCTCTCCCTCCCTTCTGCAAAGCCCTTTGCTCCCTGGGATGTAATTACAATATCTGGCCCATTTTAATGAAGGCAAAAAGTATTCTGCATTTGTATGCTGCCTCTCTGGGGTGGGAGAAGGCTGGGAGGGCGGGGCAGGAGGAAGGGCTTCCGGAGAGGAGAGGATGAGAAGCCCTCCTGGCATTTCCAGTGACAGCCTCAGCTCGTGAGCCTACTCACACACACACATCTCTCAAGGAATCACCACCCTGCCACGGCTGCCATATGTGCCTTAGAAACACCGTGCCGGCTTGGCTTTGAAAATGAAGTGGACATGTCAGTATTTCCATCTCACACAGTTCATTCGGCTCGGGTCCACAGACCAGAAGACTGGCTGGCTAGCATACTCGTACTCGGTCCTGTCAGGATGGTGCCTTCTCGGGCTGTCTGTTTGACTTCCCTTCTTGGTCTCTTGACCTTGCGCCTAGCACACCACACATACGTGGGACCATAGTTGTAGTGAGCACAGTTAAGCCACTGAGAAAGCAAGGAGCACTCCCAAGCTCTGCAGGACAATTAATTCAAAGATATTGAAGCTGGAAAATTAATGCGAGGTAAAGCTGGGAAGGTGGGGGGCTGGAAGAGATGGCTCTCTGTCTTAGACCACTGGATGGTCTTCCAGAGACCTGGGGTCTGATTCTCAGCACCCACATGGTGGCTCACAACCATCTGTAACTCCAGTCCCAGGGGACCTGATACTTTCTTCTGTCCTTCTTGGGTACTGCACAAACGTGGTACAGATACATACACACAGGCAAACACCTGTACACATAAAGGAACAGCGTTTTTTAGAACTGGCAAGGTGATCTAGGTGACAGAAGGAAAACTCAGTAGATATTGGCTCAGCTGTCTTTGGCTTTTGAATTTTTTTGGCACATCGATCCCAAATTCCATGGCAAATGAGAAGAGGGTCCAGAAAGTGAGCCGCACCTCCCAGCTGGTGAGTCACAGATTATTATTTTCTATTATGCTGTAAAGAATAATACTGATTTAAGATGTCAAGGCTGAGCCAGGACTGTGGCCCAAGTCTTCAGAGACCAAAGATGAGAGGGTCATCTGCAGGTATAAGGTTATTGTGTAATTCAAATGCTTATTTCTGTACCCACCCCCCATATTTGGTTTCAGTCCTTGTACTGAGGAGCTCATGTCTCAATGTTATGTAAACACTGTTCCCCAGTTGTCCCCTGATACGCAAATAAAGCAGCTCACAGTCAACCACCGAGCAGGGGAGAGAGTAGGGCTGGACTTCCTGCCCTCCAGGGGAGGAGGAGTGAAGAAGAAGAACTAGGGGGATTGAGAAGAGGCAGAGCCAGGAGAGAGGAGGAGAGATTCAACTGAAGCAGGAGCCACAAAGTGCAAGTATCTCTGAGATTTACGCTGGGGGGAAGCCAGATTAGTTTAGTGGGTTAAGAATGGACTAATAACTGCTCAGTTTTTGAGTTGTGAAGCATGTTTACCAAATAATATAGGGGCCTGGAAAGATGGCTCAGAGGTTAAGAGCACTGGCTGTTCTTCCAGAGGTCCTGAGTTCAATTCCCAGCAACCACATGGTGGCTCACAACCATCTATAATGAGATCTGATGCCCTCTTCTGACCTGCAGACATACATGCAGGCAAAACACACTGTATACATAATAAATAAATTAAAAAAAACAAATAATATAGAGTCTCAATTATTTGGATGATAGCCGGGTTAAGAGGTAAACTATGAAACTGGCACAGTTATATAAAGTTAGACTGACAAGCATCTGTTAGTTTGAGAGCTGCCTAAATGTTTATAGTGAATTCCAATCCAGGAGTGCTACATAGTATGACTCTGTGTCGACTAATAATAAGAATGGTTGTCTTTTGTTTGCTTGTTTGTTTTCAGGACAGAGTCTCTGTCTTGCTACATATCTACATATGTAGCTACAGATCTACAGATCTACATAGCTCTGTCTGTCCTGGAACTCACTATGTAGATCAGGCTGGCCTCAAACTCACAGAGATCTGCCTGCCTCTGCCTCCCGAGTGCTGGGATTAAAGGCATGCGCCACTAAAGCCTTGTGATAAGAATTATTGTCAGTGTTCAAAGCTGCCCGTGGTACATGGCTGCTAAGAGCACATAAATTCTGGAATCTCAGTGTTTATGTTTCAAAACTGACTGTCCAAAAATAACCCAATTCTCCACCAATAGACTGACGGGTAACAAAATATAGCATAATCCTACAGTGGAATATTTTTCAGATAGACAAAAAATTAATAATGTAATGACATGTATTAAAACGTAGGCAAACTTTAAAAATATCATACTAAATATAAGAAGCTAGACATGAATAGTTAAACATTCACACCACAATGTCCCGTCAGTCAGCTTTTGCTCCCTCACTGTAGCAGATCCCTGTGTAAACATGCCTGTTGGCCCTGTTTGCTGTGGAGAGTAACAAGCATGGTGGAATGCCTCAGGTAGGGATGGGCACAGTACTGCTCATTTCATGGGCAGGAATCAAGAGGAAGACAGACAGACAGACTTGGGGTGCCACACTCCCCTTCAAGGAAAAGCTACCTTATCTCAAAGATACCCTACTAGGTGTCACCACCTCCCAACGGTGCCACTCTGGGATTAAGTTTTCTTCTTGAGACGGGGTCTTACTATGTAGCCTCGGCTGGCCTGGCACTCACTATGTAAACCAGGCTGGCCTTGAATATACAGAGTTCCAACTGGGTCTGCATGTGCCATGGTACTTCACCTTCATCAGGTCTTTGATTCTTGAGCCTTTCAGGGCCACTCATATTAGGAGTATTTTGCCACAGTTCAAAGAAGGAAAGGGGGCCCTGCAGAGGTGGCACAACCATTAAGCATTTTTCTTGCTGTTCTTGTAGAATGGTTCCCAGCACCCACATACTAAGAACTCTTTAAAACTCTAAATCCAGGAATTCTGAGCCCTCTTCTGGCTTCTGAGGGCACTGCATGTATGTGGTGTGCATACATATCTGCAGACAAAGCACTCATGCATGTTAAAATAAATCTTTAAAAAGAAAGACAGACAGACAGATTTGGACAGTGAGACACATTTGTAATGTCAGTACTTGGGAGGCAGAGACAGGAGAATTGCTTCAAGATCATGGCCAGCATAATCTACGCAATAAGATCCAAGCCAGCTATAACTACATAGCAAGATGCTGCTTATAAAATAATATATTTAAATTTGTTAAAAAAAAAAACAAGGAAAGGGCTGGAGATGTAGTTCAGTTGGTCGAGTATCTACCTAACATATATGAAACCCCGTATCATGTGCCACATTTGGCAGGGCATACCTACAATCCCAGCACTTAGGAAGTAGAAGAAGGAAGTTTAGAAATTCAAGGTCATCTTGGGCTTCAAGAGTTTGAGGTTAAACCAGGATACATGAGTCCTTGTCTTAAAAAAAAAAAAAAAGATAGAAAGAAAAGCAGAGGAAAACACAAAACCACAAAAGGTAAATGAATAAGGGAAAAATGAAATCCCAGGCTCTTTCCTCCTTGTTTATAGGTTGCGGGTGAGTATCACCACACAGGGACAATCAATACACTGTTGACAGGCGTGAGAATTGGCTGCTAATCAGAGAATAGCCAGCACTTAAGGTCCCTCAGAGAAGAAGCATCCAGCTCTTCTGGAATTGTCTGGAGGCTGTGAGGTAGGGTAAAGCAGCTGCCTCAGAGAAGAGTGCAGAAGTGATGGGGCCTCATCCTAGGGAAGGACAGGAAAGGGAGACTGGCTGAGGATATATAGGAGGGAAGCAGCCTGAAGCTGGGGCAGCTGGTGAGCTGAAATGCCAGAGGAGAGGACATGGCAGGCGCTTGGCAAGCCCTCCCCACCCATCTTACCCTAAGATGTGACTCTCCTCCCTATGGGGAGATGGCAGGGCTGCCTGGGATCATCTGTCTTCATTATACCATCCCTACCAGCTCTGTCACTTCTTGCCAGAAAACTCATCAATATTCCCCTGTGGCTGTCAGCTCTAAAGCCCTTCCTCGCCTCTCCCCTCCCCTCCTCCCTTTCTTCAACCCCTTCCTGCTCTTCTTCCTTCTCCCTCCTCTCCTCTTCCATCTCCCTTTCCTGCCATTTCTCTTTCTCCCCTTTCTCCTCTTCTGCCTCCTCTCTCCTTCTCTTCCCTCTCTTCCTTCTTTCCTTCCCCATCCTTTCCTACTTTTTCTTTTCCTCCCCTCCACTTCCTCCCCTGTCCCTTGTTCTACACACACACACACACACACACACACACACACACACACACACCCCTACCTTCCCCCTGTCCCTTGTTCTACACACACACACACACACACACACACACACACACACACACACCTACCTTCCCCCTGAAGGATACTTGCCTAGATCAGCTCAGGAACACAAACTGGTCCTCCACCTCTAGAGATTTATTTAGCTGAGGTTTTCCCTCTGCTCCGGGGTCCCTACTAAAAAGGGTCACATTCCCTGGAGGGGAAGCAAAGGCTTCTCTGGACACTACATGGCAGCTCTCCAGAAGGAGTATGCTGGTACACAGACTCATTTTGTAGTCCCTTTTACCCCCCCCCCCAACCCCTTACCCCCTGAGGGCCAGCTCTGGGCAGGTGTGCAACCCCGAGGCATACGAAGGGCCTGAAATAACAGAGCTGTGTCAGGCCTGAGGGAGGGCCTAACAGACTAACTAAAGTTTGGGGCCTGGAGTTTCCAAGTTTCTGAAATCCAATAACAAGAAACAAAAATATAACCCAGATCAGTGGCTGGTTACCTTTAGAAAAAAATCCAAACAATCGCTGGTCACGGTGGCATGTGCCTGTAATCCAAGCACTCAGAAAGATGAGGCAGGAGAATAGCTGTGAATTTGCAGCCAGCCAAGACTCCATAGTGAGACATTGTCTCAAAAACAAAAACAACAAAGGAACAAATCAAGAAAAGGGTTCCCCAGTCTAACTCAGCTTGTCCCCAACCCAGCTGAGGGCCAGCCTTCAACCCTGCTCTCTCCTCTCACCTCTGCCTCAGTGGGTCGAATTTCCAGAGACTCCACAAATCTGTTCTGCAGATGCTTTCGCTCTGTTCCCACAGCCTGGCTTCTAAAAGTAGACAAGCAGGGCTTCCAGCAGCCTGTGGCTCATCAGTCTCTGTTGACTTCTCTCTTATCTTGAAGGTGCCAGGGATACCCACTAAGAGCTCATGCGGCCTCCCACTCTGCCTTCTGCACACTTACCTGCTTGCATTTTTTTTTCCTTTGAAACAGGGTCTCAAGTAGCCCAAGCTGACTTGGAATTCACTATATAGCCAAGGGTAGCCTTGAACTCCTGATTCACCTACCACTGACGCCTGAGTGCTGGGATTATAGATGTGTGCCACCATGCTCCCACATCCCTGTTTTCTTTTACCATGCTGCTGCCTGACTTTATAGCCCATGTGTTTGTCTGTAACTCTCTCAGGAGAATGTAAACCCCACATGAGAAAGAACTTGTGTTCTATCATGTTATGGTGCCCATTTCCCCCTGGCTACCCACAATGCTTCAGGCTTGCATCCCTCTGCACACAGTGATACCTCTTCGCCAGGTGGGTTTCTCCTGCAGAGCCTGCTTCCTTGCCTATGCATCTAGCAAAAGAGAGCAGAAATTAACACACACAACTCAGATGTCCCCAGCCAGGGGCTGCTGGAGTTAGGGGTACATTGTGCCCATCACCTGATTGCTTCTCAATGCTGAAATGCAAGTTCCCTGAGCCAGCTTTAGAGGCACTCAGTAGCCTGATGTTTCCATGACTCAGAAACCGTTACTGGCTGGGACCTGGCCTTCCCTTCTCCTTTCCCTATTCCTCTACATGTATTCTGGGATCACGTCTTAAAAATAAAATTCTACAAAGAAAACTTTACCTCAGCAAGAGCATGTTGATACACTCTGTAATCCCAGCGCTAGGAGGACTATGGCAAGGGGGTTGAAAGTTCCAGGGCAGCCTGGGAGATGCAACAAGGCCTTTTCTCAAAAACAAGATCTAAGCCAGGCGTGGTGGCACACACCTTTATTCCCAGCACCCGGGAGGCAGAATTGGGCAGATCTCTGTGAGCTGGAGGCCAGCCTGGGCTACAGAGCAAGTTCCAGAACAGCCAATGCTACACAGAGAAACCCTGTCTCTAAAAACTAAAATAGGCAGACTCATAAGGAAAGAAAGGAGTCTGGCAATTTCTTTAAAATATTAAACATGGGAGCAAGATATGGTGGTGCATGCCTTTAATTTCAGTACTCAGGAGGCAGAGGCAGGTGGATCTCTGTGAGTTTGAGGCTAGTCTGGTCTACAAAGTGAGTCCAGAATAGCCAGGCTATACAGAGAAACCCTGTCTCAAAAACAAAAACAAACAAACAAAAATATATATAATATATATTATATATGTGTGAAGTTAGAATATAACCCAGCTCTTCTACTTCCAGCTAGAAAATACACATTTAAACAAACACTTGTACACATATGTTTACAGAAGCAAAATGTATAGTAGCCAAAATGTAGAAACAATATTCATTTATTTATGAATGGGGAAAAAATGTGTACATCGATACAATAGAACATCAACTAGGCCTGAATATGAATGAAAGGTGGATGCTTACCATCAGCTTCCTCCAAGTATTGTTTGGGCTGAGAAGCCCCTCCTATGAGTCTGTGGCCCCTTGAGGTCCTTCTGTCCCTTCTGCAGTTCCAGCTGTTTGTTGCATAGAGATCTTACCTATGGTGGTTTAAAGGCTGAAAGGAGAAATCAGAGGTTGGCGTTGGCTGTTGTTTACTGAGCAGTTATAAGCAAGGGAAGGACAACCCTTATCTGAAATCAAACATCCCAAATCTTTCTTGACCATTAACAAAGAAACCACTGTTTCCTTTCTTCACCCTACTTTATCTTACCTTTTTGTTTGTTTTAATTTTTAGGTTCTGGGGTTTTGAACTCAGGACTTGAGGCCTCACACGTATTAGACAGGAGGAAACCTGGTTCTCAACTTACTGTGAACATAGTCCCCTGTGAGAACTGCTACGTCACGGATGTGCCAAGAGCCCCTGCCCTGCCCAAGCTCGCTCAGAGATCTGCTGAGATTCCAGACCCGAGGGTGGGCGGCCTCTCTGTGCTCTACGAGGACACACCAGGAAGCACAGGGTGAGCAGAGCCTGAGCCCTGAGCCAGCTGGGACACTGCTCCTGGGGTGGAGGTGGGGTGCTCTACCGCACTCCACATTCTGGGCACAAGGAACAATCCTCCTCCTCACCAACTACCAGGTGTACCCTGTGATTCCTGGAGCCTCAGAGTTCCTAGGGTACCCTTTACCCATACCTAACTGGCAGGCTGCCCCTACTCTGAGCAGGGCCATGTGATTGTCCCTTTCACTGTCCCTGGTCCAGAAGCTTGGTGGTAGGCCTGTCAATCCTCTAGGCTGGCTGCACTCTACTTCCCTGGGCAACTGCTTCAGAAGATGTGCCTACCCTGCCCTTCCCTGCCAGATGGCCAGGCATTGCCCCTGTCAGTTTCTATGACTTGGAGAGGACCACTTCCCACTCCTGGGCAGCTGGAGTGCTCTGGGCTCACCCAGGATACATACTGACCATTTGAAGTTGTTCAACAAGTATTTTGGGCCTGCCTGCTCCGAGGGAAGCTCCATGCCACTCCCTGGGGCTTGAAGACGATTGAAGAAGTTGATCAAATCCTAACTCCCCAGAACTTTCAGATGGGAAGATAAGTCCCATAGCACACAACATAGCGAAAGTAAGGGCCGGCCAGATAAGACAGCTAGCCACATGTGGGCACTACTACTGGGCGTTGCTGCAGCTCAAAAAGGTTAGGAGGTTTGTCCAAGGTCACACAGCTGGTAAAGGGTTGAAGTGGTCTTGAAATCCAGGCTGTCCAGCTGCAGGGCCACGATGTTAAACGTGTTTGGTCTGTTCTAGATGACCAGGGGGGAGAGGCACAGAGACCAACATCACATCCAACCAGGCGATGGCTGGAATTTGGGTTTTGTTTTTCAGAGTCCTGGATCAGCTTACAACCTGGCTCTGAACACTTAGAGCTTGAAGGGCCTGGTAGCCTCACACTGCTGAAGTCCTGCAGGTCAGGAAGGAGTGTTGTCACAGGGCTGACTACAGAGACAGTCTCAGGCAATGGTATCAGCGCTGGGTGGTAGACAGCCTGCTGTCCTGCCCCAATAAGGCACTGTCCTCCACACTGCTTTGATTGGGGTGGGGCGTGCACCCTGCAGCTTCCTTCCCTGATACTTGTCTCTCGTGATGTTTGCACTCCTTGGGTACCCAGCACAGGATAAGAGCGAGTCTTATCTAATGTCCTGTGTCTTGTATCTAGTGCCATGCCCAGTTCCCCAAACAATGATACAGTGAAGTCAGTGAGTGAGATGGGGGTGGGGAGGGTGTGAATCTCTGGAGAGTGCTTGCCTGTGAGTTTCATATAACATAGACATCACCGGGGTGTTCATGGTGTGAGTGTGAGGACATGAGTTGGGATTCCTAGCACTCACACAAAAGCAGGGCATGGTTGTGCAGAAGAGGCTTGCAGATCCTGGGGGACTTGCTACCAGGGCGAAGAAAAAGACCCCCAAAGTTGATGCCTGGTACCTACATGCTCATGGCACACCTGCACACCCTAGCATATGCACAGAATCTCTGGAGGATGGTGAAGAAGTGTGAATGAATGACTCCAAGCCCCACAGGGAAGCTAGTCTAGCAACCATCACCTATCTCTGGGCTCTGGGCTGGTGTGGCTGAACCTTGGAATAGATCCTGACTCCATCCCAGAAAAACACTGTTGCATCCCAGTGGGACCTGTCTGGAGGAACCACTCCCACCCACCCATGGCACTAGGAATGTTAGAGCAGCCTCTGGCCACACCAGACTGGCTCTCCCTTCCTTTTGCCCCATCCTACTGCTGGCCACTCTGCTCAGAAGCCCCAAAGGGATCCCTGAGGAACTGATGTCATCCCTTCTTGCTTGGTCCTCACTGCACCCTCAGCAAGCAGGTATGGAGCCTGGGGAGTGCACACCTGTTGCAAGGACCCCTGGACTGTAGCTCACAAAATCCCCTAGCACTGGCAAGACCTGTGGCTGCAAGTACAGGTCAGACTGAGAGCTCTGGGGACCAGGGTCTGCCCACAGCAGCATTCAATCTTGTAGGGGAGACCAAGAAGGGTAGGATGACCAATTGCCAGGGAAGCAGGAGGTGAGGGGGTGCACCATGATGGGAGAGCAGTATGCAATGAGCAGAGAAGGAGGGCACAGAGCATGCTAGTCCACTGAGGTAGGTGTTACAGAGGTGAAGCAGTTAGGAGCTCACACACAGAAAAGCTCCTTACTCCTCACAACAGTTCTGAAACCTATATTGTTAAATTCTGATTTCACTGATGGGAGGGGCAACAGAGAGACCCTTGCTTTCTCTAGATACAAAGCTTGCCCAGCTATGAATTTGCAGAGTGGATTGGAACCCAAGATGTCTGGTTTTAGTGTCTAACCCCACACTGTGTTATGTAGGCAGGCAGAAGGCAAAGTACAGAATCCCTTTGGCAGTGCTGAGGACCCTCCTGCCATCTCCCAGGGACAGGAGCAAGTTAGAGGAGGCAGGAGGCCCTTGCTGCAAGCAGGCAGGAAGAAGGCAAAGGGAGCTGCTGGAAGAGCGAGGGATGGATCTGAGAAAACTGAGAGGTAAACTTGGCAAACTGTAGCTGGCAGGGTGTGCAGAGCTGGGAAGAGGGAGGTGTGAGGGGGATTTGCCTGTTCCTTGCAGGGTGCTTAGGGGAGGGTGTGCCACTGGCCAGCCAGGCTGCGGGAACAAAGAAAGGTCTTCAGGCGGTCACTGGGTTCAGGCTGGGACACGTTTAAGTGGGAGGTGCCTGTGGGACACCCAGACAGAGAAGCTACCTCATGCTCCCCTGTACCTCCCTCCCTGTCCCATTTTCCACAGGTCCCCTGTTCCATCATGGCAGAGCCACTGTTTCATGAAGAACCCTGGATTCCCAGACCCTTGGCTCATCTGGTGCAGGGTCGTCCCCCTGTAGTACGTGCCTCCTCTGGAGAGACAGGACAACCTTTCCACCGGTTCCTGCCAGCCCCTGTGCTCTTCACAGGGTGGGATGAAGTTTTCCAAGGTTTCCCTGCAGCTGTGGGATGTAATCTTCTTCTAGGTGACAAGATTAAGGTGTGTGGCTCTAACCCCAGCAGTGAACCTGCACCAAATTGAAGGAGACTCTGCAGCAATCTGCACCAGGGGGTGCAAGGTGACCCACTGAGAGGTCCCAGAGGGCAGTCCTATGTCTGTGCTTGGGTAGAGGAAGCTAGGAATATGGAGCAGGGAAGGGGGTTGCAGGGGGTGTGACAGGGAGTGCTTTGGACTTAGGAGGGGCTTTCTCTGAGAACAGATAGCCTAGGTTCTCCCAACTCAGGGCAGACAGCCCACTGGACCTGGACCATAGTCCTGCAGTAGGCACCCTTGTTGGAGGGCTCAGTGAGATGTTTCAGGAATACTCGAAACTAAAGCAGTTGGTTCCTGGAGCTATTCCGTCTACTTTTCAGGTCATGTGAGGCCAAGCATCTACCTGTGGGAAAGCCCCTCCATGCAGTAGTTTTCTTAGGAGTCACAGTCAATTAGATCACAATGCCACACTGCTTAGAAGACCCTGTTCCTCATACCAGCTGGTGTACCATGCTGAGGGGAGGGTGCCCACTGCCTCTGGAACTGCAGCTACCTGCCTGCCTCCCTCATGCTGATCTCTCTCAGCCAGGTTCCCTACATGCCTACCAACTAGGGTGGGCCAGTGGAAAGGATGCAGGCCATTCTCTGAAGAAGGGAATGGAGTTGGATCTATGCAGAACTGTCACAGTGTGATTGAAGTGACTGAAGAGGAATGTGCCCTTTATATGATGTCTTCCTGTCTGAGGTAGACATTTTCCTGCCCAGGCTACCTTCCCTGACCACTTCAGCCCCTCCATGGCTTCTCTCTTTCTGTCTGACCTTTGACTCCTGCGAGTGTTTGTGAAAGTGTGTTTGCGACGTGCATTTGCAAGTGTGTGTGTGTAAGAGAGAGAGAGTATGTGTGTCCACATGTAAGCATGCATGTGCATATGTGCATACATGTGCATGGGTGTAAAAGTTTATATAAAAGTGTATGTATGAGTGTGTGTGACCATGAATGAATGTGTGTTTGTGACTTTGAATATACATGTTTGTGTGTAAATATGAGAATATATGAGTGTGTGTGTGTAGCTGCCTCTGTGTTCTCAACTCCTGGAGAATCACCCCTGTTTGCTGATCCCAGGGGAGCTCAAGTCTGCAGAAATGAGCTCATGTGTCTGAAGTACCTGTGAGTGGGGGTAGAAGGGGAAGTTGGGGAGTTTTACCAGGTTTCCTCCCAACGTGGCTAGGAGAGGGAACACAGACAGAAGCTGGAGATGGAGTTGGTCTCCTTGGAAAGTGTGGTCAGTAAGCCCAGACTTCTGTATGGCATCACTATCCCAGCTCTGATCCCCAACACCCAGATCTCCAGCTTATGGGTCTAGGCAGGTTGCTCAATCTAGATTTTGTGAGCTACAATCTCTCCGAACTTCATTCTTCTCACCTGCATGAAAGAGTATCGTGTCAACTGCTCTGCCAAATCACAGGAATGTTGGAGGATCCTGCACAGTGCTGAGAATGAAAGGGCTTCGCAAACAACAAACAGGCCTGTGCAGGGGGCATTCATCTTGATGTCTCTCACATCAGACTGTTCTGCAAGACAGAACCAGAGAAAGGGCAAGAAGGAAGCCTGGCTCGCCCCAGTGGGAAGCTCTGCATTAGCCTGGTTCTTGGCAGTCTATGAGGAGAACAGGAGCTGATCAAAGGGCACGGTTGTAAACAGCAGGGGAGGGCATCTCTCTCCAGGCTTGGGTACCCTGAAGACCTGCGAGCAGCCAGCGGGGCCTTCCTGCCCTCTAGTGGACAAGCCTGGAAGTACATTCAGCTCACAACCCTGTCAGCGGCTAAGTTTAGACATGGCTCTTCTGCAAGGCCCAACATCCTTTTCTTCTGGGGTATAGGACTGCAAGCTTTCCAGTAAAGGGACTAATAAATGCTTTAAGCCTGTGAGCATTGGGTTGCAATTACCCACCTCTGCCCACCAGTATAGCAGGAAGCAGTCAAGGACAAAACTTACCTAAAGGCTGTTGTCGATAAAACTTTATTAGCAGACATCGAAATTGGAACTTCATACTATTTTCATTCATTAAAAACAAGAATAAAACAACAACAACAAAAGCCTCTTGTATATTTTTTAAAAATTATATTTATTATTTATTATGTATACAGTGTTCTGTCTGCATGTGCACCTGTAGGCCAGAAAAGGGCACCAGATCTCACTATAGATGGCTGTGAGCCACCGTGTGGTTGCTGGGAATTGAACTCAAGACCTCTCTGCAAGAGCAGTCAGTGCGCTTAACCTCTGAGCCATCTCTCCAGCCCTCTTGTATCTTTTTTCAAGCACTTAAAAAATGAAAAATCTTGTCCAAGGCCTTGGGTTCAGTTCTTAGAGCCCAAAGAAAAGAGAAACTGCTCTTAACTTGGAGGTGAACAAAAACAGAAAGCTGGCTGTAACTACCAACCTCTGATCTAAGATGTGGTAGTCTCCACTGTATTCACTCATGTTCAGCTCCTATCTGACTGTTCCTTTTTGGTCCCTTTGCATTGCTCCATTTCTTTTCCCATTCCTTTCACCAGAACCAATGATCCTAACCCCCGCTTTGTCTCCTCTTCATGTGACCCATCCATTTCTAGTTTCTACTGGTTGGAGACCTCAGCATGCATCCCTTCAGGCAATGTTTCAGCCATAAAGCATGCATCCAGCCACTCCAAAAAACTTCGGCTCACACTTCTTTGTGTGTTTCCGGGGTCTCTGGAGTGAAACAGAATGTTAGCGAAAACAACCACTTTATCATCTCTCTGATTTGGACCTAAAACCTGACTCACCACCAGCCTGCACAGGGTCTGTGTCATTTTCCTCTGGGGAACTCCTGGCTTGATGACTAACTACATAGTCCCCTGGCCTCTTCTCTACACTCAGGAGCCTGTTGCTAGGGTTGGGGTGGGGCGGATTATGGGTGCTGGAAGGGTAAGAGCCTTTTGTATTGAGATATGCCAACCTGGATCTCAGAAGAGAAGGAGGCTCGGGAGTCAAGTAGTCCGTCCCATAGACACCAGAAATGGTTCCATAGCTGTGGAGAAAGGATGATGTCACTTAAAGAGAAAAAGAATTCTAAAACACCCCGAGGCTGGTCTTACCCTCTGAGGTCAGCAGGTGGCAGCAGAGGCCTCCAAGGAGGGTTCTCGGGGGACCGGGAAGGGATGCTGTTGTCCCAGACTTCAGGTGTTAAACCCATTTAGGCAACTGGGTCACACAAGGGGAGAAGGGGGGACACTAAATCAGAGGGAAGTGGTCTTCCTGGACCTTTTCAACGAAAAACCTACCGTACAGACTCAGCTGGTACATGCGTGGGAACACTGAAGTAGGAGCTCCAAGCTCCCACCTGGCTGCAGGGCCGGAGAGACTGGGCGCCCCACACGCGGGTTGCCTAGGTCCAAATCCCAGCTGAACAGGCTACTAGCTATGTGGCCTCGTGTTCTTGTTTCAGTCTTCTCTCAGAGTCAAAGAGCCAGACTTAGCAGAGCATTTGTGTGAGCACAATGCTAGGGAGACTGAGGCAGGAGGACTTTGAGCTCATAGGCCAGCTTGGGCTACATAGTGAGACCTTGTCTCAAATAAATAATTAAAAATTTAAAACATATATGAAATATATTCGATATATGTGCTATATGGGCAATGATTGAGTACCTATGTGGACAATGCTGATGGCACTAGCTCATGGAATTGAGAGATGGATAAACATGAACATGCTTGGCACCTGAAGAATGCTTAGAAACATTTAATAACAATTAATATGACTATTTACATTTTTTTCACTTTTATTCTAAGAAAGTCTCAATTGCCCAAGCTGACCTGGAACTCATCCGGTAGCCTTGAACTTGTGACTTTCCTGCCTTGCACCACCAGGTCCAGCAGAAGATAATTATCTTTAAGATCATTCCTTAATGGGAGCTCTCAGGTCCCTCCTTCCCAAGAGGATGTCCCAATATCTAAGACTGGGACTAACTTAAGCCACTGGCAGAAGCAGCATCCTAACACCCCAGAAGCCCCGGGTTTGGGATACCAAGGTGGCATACCGATAAGACGGGTACCTGGCTGGGGTCAGTTCCCCCTCCAGCTGCCTTCCCTACCAGCATCACCCTGTCACGGTTTTGGATCCTTACGGATGTCCTTTGCCCAGGCTCCTTCCTAGCTCTGTGACTTGGAGCTAGCAGCAAACCTCAGGTCTCCTGACTGCGCCAAAACACAGAACTCGTGCTGGCTGGAGGAGAGGCTGGATTTAGATCAGAGAGTGAGTGGTGACTGTGAAAAGTGTCCCCTAGAGCTAGAAATCGTTTAAAAGGAGAGTAGCCCCATCCCCAGCATCTTGGCGGGGTGCCCACCCTCCCTCTGCATGCTCTTCCCCAGCTAGATTGGCAGCCCAGATTCTCAGGAATCAGGAGGTCCAGAGTGCCAAATTAGCAACTGCAGGAACCCTTGGGAGCAGAAATCTAAAAACAACTAAGGGCAACACAGGAGGTCAGAGGCCTGGAGCAGTATAAACCAAGAAAGGCAGTAGGCTAGCCTCCTGCGGGCCTGCAGACTAGCTCCTGACCTTGCTGCTGCGTTAGCTCTGCCTGCCCTTCCCATAGCAGCCTTTGCCCAAGGAGATGGAGAGTGGGCCACAATACCCTGGGGGGTGGCAGACTCCTCACTCTGAGATTCCTAATTGAGTCTGTGGCATTTGGGGAGATCCTCCTTGACGACCAGGTACCAGGGCTCAAGCTCTGAGTGAAGTCCTTCTCTTTTGAAGCAGGGTCTGGAAGGGCAAGGACAGATGCAGTTCTGTTTGGCTTCAACAGACTTCCTGTAAGTGACAGCAGTATGTTGGAGGGGGGCAAAGAGGCCCTGCCTGCCTGTGCCTGGAGTGTCCCAAGAGGGAAGACATGATCCCTCGGTTCCTAGGTGGGCACTATAATCTTTCTGGGAACCCAAAGGTGATAGATAATTTGGGGGACCCACAGGAAAACAAAAGTGAAAGACCTTTTATTCATCGGTATTAAGAATTTAGTCAGCCGGGCGGTGGTGGCGCACGCCTTTAATCCCAGCACTTGGGAGGCAGAGGCAGGCGGATCTTTGTGAGTTCGAGGCCAGCCTGGTCTACAAAGCGAGTCCAGGACAGCCAGAGCTGTTAAACAGAGAAACCCTGTCTCGAAAAACAAACAAACAAAAAAAAAAAAAAAAAAAAAAAAAAGAATTTAGTCAGGGGGCTGGAGAGATGGCTCAGCGGTTAAGAGCACTGGCTGCTCTTCAAGAGGTCATGAGTTCAATTCCCAGCAACCACATGGTGGCTCACAACCATCCATAATGAAACCTGGTGCCCTCTTCTGGTCTGTAGATATACCTGCAGACAGAACACTGTATACATAATAAATAAATAAATCTTTAAAAAAAAAAAATAATTTAGTCAGAAAGCCAGAGGCAGAGGCAGGCAGATCTCTGTGAGTTCGATGCCAGCAGGATCTACATAGCAAGTTCTAGGCCAGCCAGGGTTACACAGAGGGACCCTGTCTCAGAAAACAACAATAACAACAACCAAAAAAAAATAAAACCCAAAACCAAAAATAATTTAGCCAGGTGTGGTGGTTATATACCCATAATTCCATAACTCTGGAAGCTGAGGCAAGAAGGTTAAAAGTTCAAGACCATCCTGGGCATCAAAAAGATACTCTGTTTAAAAACAACAGCACTAGGAATCTCAACAAGTCAGCAAGAGGGCACAACAGCCAAGCGTGGGCCCTGCTGAGAGACCCTCATGACTCAGGGTCGAGGGTCAAGATGAATCACACACCCCAGGGTTGAGAATTCCTTGTTTTCTATTTATTTATTTATTTATTTAGGTTTTTCAAGACAGGGTTTCTCTGTGTAGCCCTGGCTGTCCTGGACTCACTTTTGTAGACCAGGCTGGCCTTGAACTCACAGAGATCCACCTGCCTCTGCCTCCTGGGTGCTGAGATTAAAGGTGTGCCTCATTGCTGCACTGCCACCACCTGGCAAGAATTACCATTTCTTTCTTTCTTTTCTTTTTTTTTTGTTTTTTCAAGACAGGCTTTCTCTGGCTGTCCTGGACTCACTCTATAGACCAGGCTGGCCTTGAACTCACAGAGATCCACTTGCCTCTGCCTCCTGAGTGCTGAGATTAAAGACATGCGCCACCACGCCCAGTCATTACAGACAGCTGTGAACTGCCATGTGGTGCTGGGATTTGAACCTGGGTCCTTTGGAAGAACAGCCAGTGCTCTTAACCACTGAGCCATCTCTCCATGCCCCAAATTACCATTTCTTAAGCAATCTACAATGTGCTAAATGTGGTGTGTGTGTATATACGTACACAATCTACTATATAAGTGTGTGTGTGCAATCTACAATGTTGTAAGTGTGTGTGTGTGGTGTGCAGTGTGGGGTGGGATGTGGTGTGGTGTGTGTGTGTTAGTGATGCAGTGTGGTGTGTGTGTGTGTGTACAAGGGCAGAGGAAGATGTTGAGTGTCTTCCTCTATTGCCCACCACTTTCTTCCTTTGAGACGGGGGTCTCTCACTGAAACCTGGAGCTAGCCAGAATGCCTCAGGGAACCCCCTTGTCTCTGCCCCACTCCACCCCCAGCACTGGGGTTAGACACATGTGCGTGCACAGACACACTGGGCTTTTATTGCGGGTGATGGGAATTCATACTCAGGTCCTCATGATTGCACCAGCAATGAGCCGTGTCGCCAGACCAAGCTAGATGTTTCATAAACAATATTTCATTTAACATTCACACAACTCTAGAAGAAGTCAGACCACATTTTCTTTAGGAAAAGCATAGTTTAGAGAAGTCAGTGCCAGTCCCAAGGCCACAGAGTCTCAGTGGGAGTGGAGCTGCCCCCTGATGTGAGGCAGAGATTCACCATGCACACACATCCCGGAGTTTGATCTGCCCCTGGCTGGCTGCCTTGCGGTACAGAAGACAAAAAGCACACGTGCTCTGGATAGATAGGTCTGCACGAAAGCGACTGAAAAAGCCACTCATTTCTGCCAGCCTAGGCTTCTTATCTCTAGAATGAAATCATAGCATTGGTTTAACCCTTGGATTAAATGGGACCTGCTACATAACTGGCATGCACACCTCTTCAGGGCAGCACCCCTCCTCTGTTTTCAGGTCTGCTCTCTCTCTCTGCCCTGCTTCTCCTCCAGGTGCACTGGCCAGGGGTTCTCAGCTGCTTAAGAGTCCCCTGTATCTCAAGGGTTACTGTTACTCACAACAGAGGGAAATAAAAGAAAATGCCAGCCGGGCAGTGGTGGCGCACGCCTTTAATCCCAGCACTTGGGAGGCAGAGGCAGGCGGATCTTTGTGAGTTCGAGGCCAGCCTGGTCTACAAAGCAAGTCCAGGACAGCCAGAGATATTCAGAGAAACCCTGTCTC
>CAJQZJ010034265.1:3268888-3286963 GCA_907164525.1 Lophiomys imhausi
TGTGTGTGTGTGTGTGTGTGTGTGTGTGTGTGTGTGTGTGTGTGTGTTCCCTCTACCTCTCCAGCAGTAGATATTGGATTAAATTCATTTACCAGCTGTTTAATTAAGAGCAAAGTCAGTCATAGCTCGTGAGTGGTGGGAATTCTGGGAAGAGATGCTCGGAGATAGCAGTGCCCAGGGCAGCTGTGGGAAGGCCCCCTGGGACAAACAGTAGCCCTGGGGAAGTGTAGGCCACAAGATCCCTCCCTCCTTCCCCTGGCTTCATGAGCCTCTGCCTGGTGCCACCGACCTGTGAGGCTGGGCTGGGCACTTGGAACGCAGGCCTGTGGAAAGGGCAGTTTCTTGCCGGGCCACTTGGCACTTGTCTAATTCAGGACAGCCTGGTATTTTAGGTATTGGGCCTGGTCACGCCACCATTATTTGGTCACCTGTCAGTGACCGCACATTCAGACATGCCTGCTCATTCAGGTATAAGGTCTCCGGATCAAGCTGACCGCTCAGGTGAGGAGTCCCCATGAGCAGGTCTGGTGTCTGACAGGCCATATAGTCAGGTTGTGTTCCTGGGAGATTCTAGCTGCTCGCTGGCTGCACTCAGGTCATGCATGGGGCTCATCCCAGAAGAAACGGGATGTAAAGCTAAGCTCCTTCCTCTTCCTCATTCCCCAGTGTCCTGTGCCTGTCTGTCCACAGTGACCCCAGATGCTGACCCCCTGCTCACCCCTCCCTCTTCTACCTCAAGCCACACCTGGCTGTGCTGGGGCCCCAGGGGCTCACAGACTGCAGAAAAAGAGGAAGCCCGGCCTGAGAGGAAATTAGGGAGATCAGCAATGACTCCAGGCTACAATCTTCCCAGGGCTAGGTTCACTTGCTGTGACTGCAAAGGACTCCCTGCTGTCTCCAGGTCTAGTGCTGGGCCTCTGACAGTGCTCCCCCCCTCCCCCCCCCCGTGGTCCCTCTTGGCCCTAGGTACCTGTCTGGCCAGGTCCAGCCCTGTCCAAGAGCTGGGATTTGGAGCAAGTGTCAAGGAGGCACAGCCAGCCTGGGCATTTCTCTAACTTGTGCTAACGTTCAGAGGCCATGACTCATGACCACAAGGTTGTCTTCACCTCTCTCCAGCCCCAGATTGGGGGTTGGGGACAAAATCAGCATTGGCATGGTGCCAGTCTAAGCCAGCATCACCCTGGGGAGTGGCAGGGCTAAAGAGGGTTCTGGGCCTTTCCTGACTGTAACAGCAGAGGCAGGTTCCTGGGCTGTGGCTGGGGTACTGAGTGCTACCAAGGGCTTGGCTTCAGGATAAAAGTGCCACACAATTAATTATATGCCAGCCAAAGCCACATCTTTTATCTCTGCTGCAGAGGACCGGAAACCCTGAGCCTGTCTGTCCCAGTACACTCACCTTCTCCCATAGGCTGTACAGTTTTCTTTGTAGCTCTGGTCTTCCTGCCAAATCCAGAGTGGAGCACGGAGCTTGGATCACGCATGTCCAGGAGGCTCAGACAGGGGTGCAGAGAACTCTGGGGTAAGGATGGGTGAGAGGTGTTTCTTCCCCAGGCCCAGGCCGCTGACATTTCTCCTCTCCTCTGTCGCCCATCCTTTCTCTGGACAGCAGTATCTGCCCAGGATTTGGAAGCTTGAGTTGTGCGTTCCTCTATTCTCTGGCCAGTGGTCATGGCTGGCTGGGGCCATGAGAGTATGCATAGCCAGCTAATCACTTGACATCTTTTGAAGGTTTGTCCAGAAGAGTTTCAGAAGAGAGGCTATGTGTCGTATAGAGTGAGAAAGGAACCACTCAGCCAGCCATGGCTCTCTTATCTCCCGCATTCTTGTTGATCTTCTTCTCTCAGCAAAGCAAAACCCCACTGTCTGGCCAGTCCACCATTCTGTCTTTAGGGAAGCCTCTTTAGAGAGAGACACACACTTGGACTCCCACAGGCCTGCAGATCCATTTCTCCTACCACACTTCTGCCCCCAAGCTCTGTGGAGCTGTCAGTCAGACACACCTCACACGACTCGGCTATAAGGCTCTGGGAGTGTCCCAGTTGATCCTGCCAGTCACCCAGCATCCACCACCCTTCAGTGGAGTGGGGAGCGGGTGGCAGGGTGGGGGGCTATGTGTGGGTGTGCTTAACTGTTCTAGGATCCAGGACTACCCCCACCCCTGTTCTTTTCCTTTAAAATTTACTTTTATGTAGTACGTGTGTGTGTGTGTGTGTGTGTGTGCGCTCTGTGGGTGTGCATGTATGCAATGGCATACATGTGAAAGTCAGAGCACACCTTTCAGGAGCTGATTGATTCTCCGTTTCCATGGGGATAGAATCCAGCTTGGTCATCAGGGTTACATGAAAAGGCCCTTTTACCTGCTGAGTCATCTCACCGGCCTGGCCTACCACTCCTCTCCCTAGGACCCCCGCCTCCTAAAGCCCATCCTCAGAATTCCCTAGGAACCAGTCTGTCCTGCAGGCTTTGCTGGGTTCTGGGTATCCATGTGGCAAGACATGGGGCTCCCTCTTGTCCTTATACTTCATCTCCCCAAGTCTCCCTCAATCCCACAGTCACAGGAGGTCCTGGCTGGAAGTTCATAATTCACACCTTTAGTTTCTCTTCCCTGGAGTGGGGCAGGGGAAAGGCCCCAACTCTGTTGTTTCCTGAGAAGAGGTAGGTGAGGGTGATGTTGGGGTTTTGAGTTTAATTATGGAGCAGGAACTTGGCGGTCAACGTCAGGTGCTCTCATGGGGCATATGGCACCTTCCCTCGGCACCCAGCTAATGAGATGGTGCCAGGCAGCTGGCAGGTGGGCTCCATAATTTAGGGGCCTGATTGCAGTGGTGGTGAGTTTCCTTAACTTGATCAGAACAAAAGTCTCTGACTTTTTCTGACTCAACTGAGGGGTCAGGGGCTGAGGTCTGGTTTCTAACGTGTTGCAACATGGTATGTTTCTCAGTGGCACTTCGGTGAGTTCAGGTGGCTTTTAATTCTAAGTGCCTGTTGGGGAAACAGGCTCGGGATGATGCACGAAGCAAATTCAATGTCCGCAACTGCACCTCAGACCAAGTCTTCATCAGCACTTGCCTCAGAAACTACCACACTCAGCAAGGGGGTCTGTCACCTATGGGAGGGGCTGGGGAGCTCTTATCACCTTCTGAGACCCTCACAAAATCTTTCTCTCTGAAACCTAACAACAGCTAACGATTTACCTCGTTAGTCTGCCACTAAAATTCCTTCCCAGTGGGGGAGACGGAAACAACAGCTGCTCCCTCTTCCCAAAGTCGTGCTGACAAACCAAAGCTCTATATTCCACTACACTTCACCCAATGAGGTTATTGGCTTTAGTTATAGAGCGTAGATGGAAGATTCTGGACAGGATGGGGTCATGGGTGACGCCAAAGCAGCTGGAGTAGAAGGTCTGGCCCCGGTATGGATGATGATTTCCTCTCAGCCGCATAGATGGCCCCTCTTCATCTTTCTTTCTCAGTCTATGTACTCTAGTCTTTCTCAGTCTATGTACTCTAGTCCCTACTTGAGATCCCAAGGATACATATAATTTGGGCAGAATTGCATATGACTGGCTGGGAGGTGTGGTTGGTCCAATGATGCTACCCACCTTAATCCTTTTGGGAGACTTGGTGGTTTGAATAGGAACAGGCCCTCATAGACTCATGTGTTTGAATGCTTGGCCCATAGAGGGTGGCACTATTAGGAGGTGTGGTCTTGCTGGAATAGGTGTGGCCTTGTTGGAGGAAGTGCATCATTGTTGGGCGGGCTTTAAGGTCTCAGCCAGTTCACTTCTGCTGCTCAAGATCAAGATTTAGAACCCTCAGCTCCTTCTCCAGCACCATGTCTGGCCTGCATGCAGCCATGCTTCCCGCCATGACAATAATGGACTAAACCTCTGAAACTGTAAGCCAGCCACAATTAAATGTTCCCTTTATAAGAGTTGCTGAGGTCATGGTGTCTCTTCACAGCAATAAAACCTTAACCAAGATAGGAGAAGGGAATGTCGGTAGTCCACAGGCCTTGAACATAATGCAGTCTTGAAAATAGGCTAATCTCAGGGGACAGCGCCTTACATATTCCAAGAACCACACTGAGTTATGTTATTCATGTTCCATCCACCATCACATGACCCTGTAAGAGTGGCACAATTCTACCCCATCCTACAGACTAAGAGACTGGGGCATAAAGTAACAATGTATCACACAGATAGACTGGAACCCATCAGGACTGATTGGGCATCTAATGTGTGGAGACTGTCTGTTTAGATGAACAAGTCTCTTGTCCCTGTATTTCATATGTCCCCCTCATACTGTACAGCATGTTTGTAAACTCTGTTCGCTGAAGTCACATCTGGAGCCCTCCTACAGTTCAGGCATGTGTCCCCAGGAGAAGGGCTGAAAGAATGCCATCTTGACCACTAAAAAAGGAACAGTGTCTGTTAAGGGAAGGAAAGGGAAGGTGGAGAGAGAAGCAGGTAGGCCCATCTGCGCCTTCAGGCTGGGTCGTCTGCAAAGTGTGTGTGCTTGCGTAGTGCTGGGGAGGGTGGGACATTCCAGGCTGCTGAGCCACACCCCAGCCCCCAAATGAGATGTTAGACAACACTTCCACAGAGAAGAGCTGCCTTCATTCAAGCCGGAGCCATTGCGCCAACTCAATGAAGCCCGGAGGTGCCTGCCCAGCATGACAGAAGACACAGGGCCACTAGTCCTGTGGGGACTGGGGCAGTGGGAGGACTCCCAATTGAGTAACCCAGGTAGTGGGCTTGGGGCCGGGCTTTGAGGAAGAAGTCAATGAGTGTGAACAGGATGTTCCGGCTGTTCATTTTGTTTACTTTCTCTGCAGGGTTACAAGAGGCTGGCACAATGTCAGGCTCCTCCTCCTTTGGGTACAAAGGACTTAGCATCCACAGCCCTTCCCCACCCTCCATCCACCTCTCAGACTTGGCCTCAGGTTCTTTACTCCACACCTGCCCTGGAAGAGGTCAGCAATCAGGTGATCAGGCCCATCTCCTGCCAGGACTGGGCAAGGCCTGAACAAACCCAGACAGCAGGCCACCCACCCAGAGCTTCCAAGTTGTCGAGTTCAATGCTGCCTTGTGTCATTAGCAATCTAGACCTCCAGCCCCTCCGGACTGGACTCTCCTTCCCTCAATACCTTCTCTCTTTCTGGCTCCTGTCCAACCTTCCCACTTGTTCCTCCTCTTCTTCAGTTAGCTCCTGTTCTTCGGGCTCAACATCTTGGTTCTCCAGACCCCGGAGAATCCTGCTGGTTTTGTTTTGTGCTGGATGTTGGGGGATATATGATGGGCCAAGACACAGTCTCTGCTGTTGAGAAGCTCACAAACCAGTAAAAGAAACAGGCATGGAGACCCTGTGCTTGGAAGATACACAGCGAGAATTCTATGTAGAATGCAAGTGCTTCAGGCTGAGGGGTGACCACGCCTGTCTGCACAGCATCAGGGACCGTGTGTGTCAGGGAGCCAGTAACTGACTGGGCTGGGTTTCGAAGAATGAATAGGAGTTTACTAGGCTAGAGGTGAAGGAGAAAGCCTCTCTAGTGGGTGGGAATATGTGGGAAGCATGACAGTGATACATAGAACTGTATACAAGAGAAGCAAATGTAATTTGATGCAACTGGACATACACCATAAGGGGGGAGAAAGTTAATATGAGTTGATGAGGAAGTCAGGGCCAGGTCACAAAGGACCTGGTGTGTCATGCCTCTATGACAAAGCCCCTGCTTTAGCCTACAGCCCCTGAAAATGAAAGGAAAAGGCTGTGCCTATGTGGGTTTGATTTTGGTGAGGGGATCATTACATTCCCAAGACAGACTTGTGACTCCAAAGTCACTGTTGGGAACTACTGGAAGAGGTAGAGGAGCTCACTGTCAGGCTCTATGTCCAGTTATATCTCTGGTGGCCAACTGAAGCAGGAATTGTAAGAGGTCAAAGTCGGGGTCAGTTTCCAAGCGAAGCCAATGGGTTTCAGCCTCTTCAGGGCAGTGTGACGCCTCCGCCTCCACGGGTCCATCCCCTGTCCATCTAATACTCTCCTGGACACATCCATATATTCTCTCCTGGTCCCTCACAGTCTGCCTGACCACATTTGAAACCAGTACATGGGTTCTTCATAGAGTGGACAACTGAGCAGATGTGTTCCACTGGACTTGAGGCCAGCCCTACAGTGAACTTACACGATGAGTTCTAGGGTTTGACTTAGGTCCTTCTAGCAGCCAATCAACTCTTCTAGCCAAAAGTTTCTAATTTCTTAAGGCCTTCTGAGAAGAAAATCTGTTGCTGCCATCCTCATCGATCAGTTGGAGTGTGACTGTACGCTCTGAGCACATGCAGTGATACAGGAACAAATCTTCGATCCCATTCCAGGGATGAGCAAGCTCCAGCTCCCATCTTCAAGGACTGCTCTTCTTGATCCTGCCAGAAAATCTTCTCAGTGGCCTGCCTGCCCTGCCAGCCTCACCAGCATCCTCACCAACCACTGCTCCAGTGTTGTTGCTAAGGGACACCTTCCCATTTACTCAGGCTCTGTGGGATGGCTTTGTTGCCATGGCAATGCATCAATCTGGAGAGGGAGAGGGAGAGAGAGAACATACTCTTATGTGTGGTAAGTGTTGGGACTACTGCTGGATGCAGTGTTGGGGTTCTAATTTGATGATTGCCAGGGTCAACAAGATAGGTGTGTCTACCCTGTCTTAAAGCCCTCTGGGATGCAGCTGTCATTCCACTGAAGTCTAGAGTGGTTATGTAAGAAGGTGTGTGCCTGTGTGTGTGTGTGTGTGTACATGCCTGAGCATATATATATATATATATATATAGACATTTAGCACAAAGGGGAAGGCAGGATGAGACACCTGGTACAGAGATAAAACCAAAAATCCTGAACTTATCTGTAATCACACTGGAATAATGTTTCTTCAAATTATTCCCTATCTCTTACATCATTGGGAAACAATGTCCAGGTATTAAAATGGGCTCCATCCATCCAGGTCCTGTTGTCCCCAATGATTATTAGACCTGAGGCTACTTAAGCTGAGGCAGATTGGTCTATTCTCAGGTCTCTGCGATCCATCTTGGTCCTCCCCGCCACGGACGTGTCTGCTCTTAGGGTAAGCTTCTCTGATTGTCATTTCCTACTTTTGAAACCTCCACTGAACTCCGGAGCCTCAAGCAGACGGCTTTGCAGCTCTCCCAGCCTATGGGAGTCACAGCCCTTTAAATCCCCATGTCCCAGGGCATGGACATTCATACTATGTCCATTCTGAAGAGAAACAGTGAGACTGAGGCCGGGATAACCAAAGCAACTTCTTGCATCTTCAGGGAAGACTGGGGTCTCCAGCCTTCTAAAGCGTCTCTGAAGTACTTCTGGAGTTTCTCTCTCTCTCTCTCTCTCTCTCTCTCTCTCTCTCTCTCTCTCTCTCTCTCTCTGTGTGTGTGTGTGTGTGTGTGTGTGTGTGTGTGTGTGTGTGCCAGAAGAGCTTCACAGCTGGCCAAGCTCTCCCTGTTGGATGCTGTGAGCCTTCTGGGGAAAGAACTGGAGCAAGCTTGAACTTTGAGTTTACAGAAATTATTCAAATGTGCTGCCCACACAGTCTGTGAGGGAGAGCAGTTTCCAGATTCCCCACATATCCCTCAGGCACCCGAGGGTGCCATCCTCATCCAACAAGCAGAGCCAATGCTTGTTGCTGGGAACAGAGAGGGAAAGGCTGGTCTTGTTCCTCACCTCGCCCCTGTGTTGCTCAGGTCTGCCAGAATCACGCCACTGCAAGGACCACCCTGGCCTCCCAAGAATACTCAAGTTCCCCCAGGATGAAGGAGGGGGATGCTGAAGGAGCCCAGGAGTAGGGCTGATAGGAACACACCCAGTTGAGAGCCTTTTGCTGGATTCTCTGCAAGGAGGGATGGTAAAGGGGCTGCAGAGAAGGGAAGGCGTATTGACGGGGTGCCAAATTCAAGTCTAGGAACTCATAGCAGCTACATGAGAGGGGGACTGTCACCATCCATCCCCTGTACAGAGAGAAAACAAGCCACAGCTTAGCTAGCACAAGCCAAGGTCACACAGGCTGTGGGGCTGTGGCCTGAGGTCCCCATCAAAGGGGAGCAGAATGGACATCCCACCTTAGCAGGAGGACCCGGGTAGTATTGCAGTTACGGAGCTGTTTGGAGAGATGTGTGCAAGACAATAGGCGTGGTTGAGTTGGGGACACCCAAGAGTTTGGAAGTCTTGGAAGGACACAGATGGGGAGAGGAAAAATGATGGCTCAAGCTTCACATGTCGCTCTATGTACCTGGATGGGTATGAAGTGCCCACTGCGTACTCATGGCCCAGATGGAGCCCCGCCTACATCAGACAATCACTCTCACCTAGTCAACCTTTCTTCCCACTCACTGTACATGCCTTTTTCTGGGACTGCCAAGGCTCTGTGTGGCATTCTATGGGCTCCATATAGATACCCATCTTCAGCCTTTTTGAAACAAGATCTAAGTAGTCCTGGCTAGCCTCCATCTCTGGTCTCAGCTCCCTAGCATTAGGATTACAAGTGTGCCACCATGCACAGCTAAGACAATGCCTCTATTTAAAAACAATTTTTTAAAAAATCATTTTATTTTTGGTACTTCGACTTGAACCTAGGGTCTTGTGCCTGCTGTGTATGCGAGCACTCTACCATTGAGTTATACCCCTAGTCCTTTGTATCATTTAGATACATAGACTTGGACTCCATATGTAGACCAGACATGCCTTGAATTTTCCAGCCTTATACCTCAGCCTCCAAAGGACCTGGGACTGCAGCCATGAGCCTCTCTAAGACAATGCCTTTACAGGGGGCTGAGTTCAGAATTCTGAATGCAACTCCAAGATAGAGATGGTATGGTTTGACAGTCTTGGGCCAGGTAGCTGGCCTTACTACACTGTCCTCCGTGAAGTCATGTGGGAATAGAATAACCCTTCTGTCCTCTGCCCCAGCCGAAGTTGTCTTGACATGTGATGGTTCTTCTGCACACCTCTCTCCCTGTGGACAATGAGCTGCATGAGAACAGGGACCTAGCCCGAGGACCCAGTATTGTTGACATACACCAAGAGCTTCATAAATGTTTGTTGGGTGGGTGAACAAATGATGGTAATTATCTCTACTGCTCATTGAGTCCTTGTGAGCCAAGTCCCAGGCTAGGTCTTCAGCATATTTTATTTCTGGTATGCACCAGAGCCAGTTGAGATTAATTTCAGTGTCTTTGCCCTATTGGTTGCAAAATTAGGTTCAGAAAGGTTAGGTCACACAGTAGTAATACAAGAGAGTTCTGGGTATGAAGGCACACTTAAGAAGCCTCAAGGCCCTGTCTGGCCTAACACACTGCAGCTCCCAACCTTGATTCTCTTTTCTCTCTCTCTCTCTTTCTCTTGGTAGCACAAACAGATGCATAGTTCTGTGAGTGCTCTAACCGTCTCTCAAATCACGTCCTCCTCTCTCCACTGCTGGGGCTGCCACAGTCCAAGACCACGCCACTCTTCACTCGGGTTAACCTCTCACTGGGATTTTCACCTCTGGCTTTGCCCCTCCTGCAGACTTCCACTTGACCACTGGAGAGGGTGTCCTAAGGTGACCTGGTGAGATCTCTTCTCTGAGATGCTCCATGTCATCCTGGCTTGAGAATCCCCTCTGTTCTCTTCTAGTGACCCCCAGTCCAGACAAAACACAAGGACTGTCCCCTGGGCCACCCGGTGCTGAGTGCTGCATAGTGTCATGATGGGTCATGTTCTGAAGGCTCAGTTGCCATCCTGAGCCCATAGGTGGTAAGACCTGTAAGAGTCAGGGCCTGGTTGTCCCTGGCATGTCTCCCTGAGGGGATAGTGGGACCCCAGTCCTAGCCTCTTTTCTCTGACTTTCAAGCCCTGAATTGAGTGGCTCTGATCATCCACCTGTTCCCAACCATGACATACTAGGTTGCCGTAGTTCCAAAAGCAACAGCCGTTCATTCCTAGACTGGAACCTCCAAAACCATGTCCTCTCTCTCTCTTCTCTCTCTTTTTTCCATGTTCTCTTTATTTGTTATAGCAACAGAAAGTGGACTTGAGCATCCTGTTTGCTGCCCTTCCCCACAGGCTCCTGGAGGGTCGGGTCTGGATATTTATCCTCTGTGCTCAGAAGCCTGGTTACTGCTTGACATGCAGAACATGTTCAGAAACTGTTGAGACCTTTTGACCTTACCCCCTGGTTCTCTGGAACTCTACCCTTTGGCCCCATCCTCTCTAATCCTCTAGCTGCTTAGCCATAGTCCAGCCCTCCAACCTTCCTTAGCCTTGGCATAGCCTCCCTGTTCCTTGTCATCATTGTTATTGTCCTCTTCCCTCTTATCCCCTCCTCCCCTTTCTCCTGTTTCTCCTTCCCTTGTTCCTGAAAGCAGGTCTCACCTCATAGACTTGGCTGGCCTGGAACTCACTCGGGACACCTGGTTGTTCTCGAACTTATAGTGACCCTTCTGCCTTTCCCTCCTGTGAACTGGGTTCACCAGCCTGTGCCACCGTGCCTAACCCCAGGTATTCTTATTTGCTCGTGGAACAGGGACAGGTACCCTCTGCCTCAAATCCAGAGGCTCTGGCTGTGGGAGTTCTTTGCAGCCTTTCAGAGTGTAGTAGCCACAGTTTTATACAGTGCCCATGCCCAGAAAAATCTATATACCCTCTTCAGCCTCCTTTCTGAGACTCAGTTTCCTCTTGTGTAAAATCAGAACTGAAGTAACATTAGCTATCTGCAAAGCTTCTTAGATGACTCAAATTAGGTGGCCAATAGGCCCTGGTAGAGAAAGTAGCAAAGAGCAAGGTAACAAAGAGTTGGAAGACCCTTTGTGGTATGACAACCACCTGTAGGTCACTCTCTGTGGTTGTGACCTCAGGCCTATCTATGTTTTTTTTAGAAGAAAATTGTCCTCTTTCCAACATCTCACTCTCCTCAAGCCAAGAATTTGATTCAAAGAACCTTCCTCAAGGGCACCTAGATTGTAGTCATGCCTACTAGCAGGACAGAGGACAAGTGCCTCCTTGACATAGTCCCCTCAGGGGACAGGAAGCAAGGCTAGAAGGGCCCTGCATAAAAGCACTGTCCTTCAACCCACCCCAGATTTTTGCTATGTGCTGTTTTGTTTTTGTTTTTTTGTTTTCAAGACAGGGTTTCTCTGTGTAACAACAGCCTGGCTGTCCTGGATTCCTTTTGTAGACCAGGCTGGCCTTGAACTCACAGAGATCCACCTGCCTCTGCCTCCTGAGTGCTGGGATTAAAGGCGTGCACCACCACGGCTGGCTATTACAGACAGCTGTGAAGTGCCATGTGGTGCTGGGATTTGAACCTGGGTCCTTTGGAAGAACAGCCAGTGCTCTTAACCGCTGAGCCATCTCTCCAGCCCCTTGTTTTGTTTTGTTTGAGACAGGGTTTCTCTGTGTAGCCCTGGCTGCCCTGAAACTTGATTTGTAGACCAGGCTGGCCTTGAACTTACAGAGATCCAACTGCCTCTGCTTCCCGAGTGCTGGGATCAAAGGAGTGTGCCACCACGCCCAGCTTTGTTGTGTGGTTTAGAAAAAGACTTATTTAATTTTAGTTTATATGTATGTGTTTTGCCTGAATCTATGTGTATACCACATATGTTCTTGGTGTCATGGAGCCAGAAGAAGGTGTCAGATCTCCAGAAAAGGAGTTACAGACAGTTGTGAGCAGTTATGTGGGTGCTGGGAACTGAACTTGGGTCCTCTACAAGAGCAGTAAGTCCAGCAATGGGGGGAAAGCTGGAGTTTTTTGTTTGTTTTGTTTTTTGGGTTTTTTTTTTTTTTTTTTTTTTTTGGTTTTTCGAGACAGGGTTTCTCTGTGTAGCCCTGGCTGTCCTGGACTCACTTTGTAGACCAGGCTGGCCTTGAACTCACAAAGATCCGCCTGCCTCTGCCTCCCAAGTGCTGGGATTAAAGGCGTGCGCCACCACTGCCCGGCAAGGGTTTTTTTTTTTTTTTTTTTTTTGTGTGTGTGTGTGGTTTTGTTTTGGTTGGTTTGGTTTTATTTGTTTGTTTTCCGTTTTGGTTTTGGTTTTTGACTCCTGAAGTTAGTGTGGGTAGAATGAATGACCCGGGTTCTAAACCTGACTCCCTATGATACCTAGCAGGACCTTGGGCCTCTTCAGTCTCCTTTCTGTCTCTTACACATTCCCCTTGTGTAAAATGAGAACAGGATTAGCATTAGCTATCTGCAAGGCTTCTTAGATGACTCAGTTGGCCAAAAAGACGGAGTTCCTCTTAACAGTGGATGTGGGGTGCTGTGTGGGAATTAACTCTCCCTCCAGGCCACGGAGGGGCAGAGTTGGGGGTTCAGGGACTTATTATCAAGTAACTGACCATCTCTCACTCCAGGAGAGAAGAGAGAATGGCCAACACCCTGTGGCCTGTGCTTGGGCATTAGCTCTTAGGTGCTAGGCGTTGGGGGCGCCGAATTGGCACTCAAGCAGGTTGGGTAGGGACATTTCAGAGACCTGTCCCGGTGTGGTCCAGGCCAGAGAGTCTTACCCTGTACTTAGGGCCAGCTTATGAGGGTAATAGGAAAGAGCAGCGGCCCTAGTTGCCAGAGTGGGAGAAAAGGGTGGCCACTGGGACAGAGGGAGAGCAGGGGATTGGCAGTGGTTGTGGGCAGGGCCGGTTCGGACAAGGGCGGAGTCAACTTGTACACGTGAAAAACTCTGGCTTGGGCCCGGGCTTTTGCCTTCCTCCTCCTCCTCTTCCCCACCTTCCTGCACCCCTCCTTTCTCCCTCCCCTTGCAGCTCAGGTTGCAGCTTCTTTAGGGGGGAACCGCTCACCTTTCCAGAGCCGGGAAGAGCCAGGGTCCCTCCGAGTAGGGACCCCGGCAGGGCGCGGGGCAGGGCACCCAAGCCTGGCAGCGCGGCCGCGGCGGGCGGGAGCCGGCTCCCCGCTACCGACCGGGACACGCGCAGAATACGCGGCGGCGGCCGGAGAGGGGCACCGCGCCGGGCAAGCTGAGCAAAGGTAAGCCGGGCGGCCCTTAAAGGGGCCGTCTGCCTTTGCGCTGGAGCGAGAGATTCGGGCAAAATTCCCGAGCTGCTGTAGGCGACGGGCGATCGGCGTGCGCGTTTGTGTTTTGGGGGTGGGGGTGGGGGGGTTGAAGGATGCCCTGGGAAAGCCACTCCCAAGTTCCAGGTGCTGAGGCAGAACGCGTGCCCCGCGGGGACTCTCGATCGGGGACTTTCTTTGGCCCTGGGGTGCGTCGGAGTCCTACAAAAGCAAAAGTTCCCTCCCAGGCGCAAGTCAGACGTTAAGCGTCTTCCTTATGGAAGGACAAGGGTCAGGAGTCCGGATAACGAAGGGACCCAGGAGTGTAGGGGCAGATTGCCACCTCGAAGGGCTTTCTGGGCTTTAGTGAACTTTCCAGCTCCATAGGCCATGGGAGATAGGCCAGAGACCCGGGGAAAGCTGAGGACAGGTGGAGCCCGCAGGTCCCGGCGTTGGGTGCGGCGTTGGGTGTGTGGTAAGTAGGGTCGCTAAGGAACGGGTCTCTACTCTCTTGGGGGAAGTCCAAAGAGGCAATGGTCCTCCCCCTCTTCATCAACTGTGGACAGCGGCTGACACCGTGTGGAAAAGGAGGGTGCGTGACTACATGACTGCTGTGTTTGGAGGACACAAACAGGAGTTTGAAAATGGGGTGGGTCAGGGGCCCTGTTGGGGGACCGGGCCCTGTCATCTGCAGGCTTTGTGGTTGTTTTTCTGCACACAGGGGTCAACACTTCTCAAGGCCCCAGTGGCCTCGTTTTTTTGTTTTTTTTTTTGTTTTTTTTGTTTTTTTTTTTGTCCCTAGGCCTTTCACAGGAGCAGGGATAGAATTGTGGGATAGAGGCAGTCCTCAGAACCTTCTGAGCTCAGGCTGCTTCCCAACCCACCCAGCTGTGGTCTGTGACCTGGGCTCTGTGGTTCACAAACACTACCAGACCCCCCCCCCCCCATCACATATGAGATTCAACATAGACACATACATAGTACATAGTGAGGTGGGATAGGGGTGCTGGGGGGAGGTGAGAGGGGGGAGCCAATCCTGGTATCCTAAGAACGCTTGTCCCCATCATGCTTGGGCCTGGGATATCTTCTGGGGTGTGGCCAAGAAGGCAGCTGTGGCTGTGGGCTTGGGGACTGTATCATGAAAGTCCTAAAGAGAGGTTCCCTTTGCTCCAGCCAAGCCCCTGTCTCCAATCCCTGCTGTGTGTCCCAAGCAAGGTGTCATAATAATGTCATGATATTTCATGAGTATTGTTATCCCCGTTTCGCTAGCCAGGGAACAGACGCTGGGATGAATGTTCCCACAGTGATGTAGAGATGTGATCTGGTCTACTTCTATCTGACTTCAAGCCTGCCCTCAACCCCTGCTCCACCTGGACAGGGTCCAGCCTGGGCTGGAATCCTTAGGAAGGAAGGATGGGGATAGTTCTCCAAGTAATCAAGCTCCCCTGTCACATGCCAGGCAAAAGGGACAAAGATCTGAGAAACAAGTAGATTCCTAGTCTGAGATTGTGCGGGGAGGGGTACTTGCCCTGGGATCCAGAGAGAGCAGGGCTGTGTTTCTCCACAGACAACTGTGTTCTCTGCTAGTTAATCCATCCTGCTCCTAAGGGAAGAGGCCCCACTTTGTAGGAAGAGCCTGGCTTGGGTCTTTGGACTCCTACCTCACTCTAACCTCTTCCTTCCTCCCCTCCTCCTCTGATTCCTTCTTTCCTTCCCTGAGTTTGGGACCCAGAGGGGAGGAAAGATGGCCAAACCAAGGCCCCCATGTCCTGCTGCTGTTGATTCTGTATCTCCCAACAAACTCCTGAACTTCCTGTGTGAAGGGGAGCCTCTGATAGGAAGGGCTATTGTTGTATAACACATGGAAGCTGGAGAGATGATGTGGTGGTAAGGGTTGGTTGGGAAAGGCAGTGTCTCAGTCAACCCTGGGGCTGACGCTGGGATGGGAGATGAGGAAACCCATCAAGCCAAGGCCTTAGCTAGAAGTTTCTCCCCTTTGGGTTGGAAAGGAGATTTCTCTCTCTATAAGAGAATGGGGGAGCTGGATAGAAACATGCCAGGAAGGGCCAGCAATCTGCACTAGGTCCTCGGTAGTTACCCATGGGTCAGGTAGGCATGGAGCTGTGGGACTATAGCCCTCTGGCAGGACCCTGCCCTTGGGACCCTTTCCTGGGACTTAATTATTTGCAGTCCTTGTTCTGCTCTGCTGTCCATGAGGGACTTGCTGGCTGAGTTCCAGGCCTACCTGCTTAGCTTCACTCCTTTGGGAGTAAGTCATGTTTCTTTTCCCTGGGCTATGTATCTCCCAATAACCCTCTCTCCTTCCCTGGACCCTTCACCTTCGCTCTCTAGGGATTTGCTGCTGAGTGGGCACTTTCCCATCTCAGAGTTTAGGAACACACCAAGGTTAGCCCTGGCTCCTACAGCTGTGTGTGATCATGTGTACACACACACACACACACACACACACACACACACATACAAGCTCTCAGTTGGCCAGAGGCCCAAGATCACTATAGGGCTGGTGGCCAGGCCTGGCAGGAACCAGCCTGTGGCACAGCATTAGAGGGAAGGAAGGAGGATGTGGGCGCATTTCAACCTGGTCAGGCTACAGGAGCCATGTGTTTCTGATGTTCTCTAGGCCCTGTCTGCTGAGGAGGTAGGGTTGGGAGGCAGGTCTGAGGTTTGGCTTTGAACTGAGGGTCACAAAGGGTCACAAAGCTCCCTGATAGCAAGCAGGACCCTGGGAATTCAGGACAGCCTGCCATGGAAGACATTGGCCTAAACTCTGGAAGGGATCAAAGTGATAATACTGTTTTCCTGGGTATGTATACCCCAGATATATCGTGTCCCCCTCCCCCCTTTGACACAGGATTTCTCTACATAGCCCTGGCTGCCCTCAAACTCACTATGTAAGGTCAGACTGACTCACAGAGATCCACCTCCTTCTGCCTCCCAAATGCTGGGACTAAATGTGAGTGCTGGGGCTGGAGAGATGGCTCAGAGGTTAAAAGCACTGGCTGCTCTTCCAGAGGTCCTGAGTTCAATTCCCAGCAACCACATGGTGGTTCATAACCATCTATAATGAGATCTGGTGCCCTCTTCTAGCCTGCAGGCATATGTGCAGACAGAACACTTTATACATAATTAATAAATAAATCTTTTTAAAAAATATGTCATCATACCTGGCTGACCCATATTTTTTTTTAAGTATGTGTGTTTAGGTCAGATATTGATATCAGATGTCTTCTCTATTATGCTCCATCTCTTTAAAAAAAAAAAATCTTTCCTTGAGGTTGATTCTGGAGCTCACCATTTTCTCTTGTGCTCAGCCAACCTGTCCTTGGATTCCCCCATTTCTGCTACAGAGCTGCACTTGCTGTGCCTGGCTTTTCCATAGACGCCTCCCAACTTTAAAACTGCTCGGCTTGTGTGGTTTTGAGGATTGCAGTGTGAGGTCATGTCTTCCATAGGCCTTAGTTTCTGGCCTTACCTGATGTCATCACGGAGGGGCAGCGGTTCACGGAGTTGCTGGGCCTGTACTTGACCCTTTTCTAAAAAAAAAAGTCTGGTAGAGACACAAGGGCTCAGTCCTCAAGGTGGAAGGAGAGTTCTCTTACAGTATCTGTTCCCTCATTTTGAACAAAATTCCGAGAAAGCTCCAGAGTGACTACTGCATGTACAGTATCTGAGGGGGTGCCTTTAGAAACAAAGCCTTCTTTCCCCTGCCACTCAGCAAAGGAAACTCTTGCAGGGCGACTAGACCTAGGGGGCATGGCCATCCCTTCTGGAAACCGGTGTGTGGCTGGTGGGTTGTGTGTCCAGACTAGGCACGGCCATCCAGGAGGTCACAGAGCCTCTCCCTGATCTAACTGCTGTGTTTATACTGGATGCCACATTCTGAATTGACTCCCTTATGAGGTCTCAGAGACCTTAAGCAAGGCAGCCAGAGGGGGACCTTTTGGTACTCATTAGCTCTGGCGAGGAAAAAGGACATGGAACTCTACATCACAAGCCCACTTCTAGTCCCAGCTCTACCTGTCACTTTGAGCTTTGGGCAGATAACTTTCTTTCCTAGTCTTATCTTCTTGCCTTGAAAAATAGAGGCATAGATGAGGGATTTCCAAACCCCATCAAGTCCACTGTCTTATGCTTCCATCTTTTGTGTGGGTAAGCTGTGTTATAAGGCCCTGGGAGGGTCTTAACTTTGCAACCCTCCAAACTTCACAGTGCAGAAGTGTCTCCCCACTGAGGTCTGGGTACCCAGTCCTTACTGTGGCTCAGAGGGGCAAGGAAGCTCGAGGCCTCACCCTCGAGTCAGGTAGGAAGAGAAAAGTATTACTGAAGAAGTGAGTGCAGGATTCAAATGCTACATAGATACCACACACTCAAGAGCAGGGGCTGTGAGCTACAGGCCTTTTCAAATGTCACTGGCTTTTCTATGAATTAAGAATGGTTTTGTTAGCCGGGCAGTGGTGGCGCACGCCTTTAATCCCAGCACTTGGGAGGCAGAGGCAGGCGGATCTTTGTGAGTTCGAGGCCAGCCTGGTCTACAAAGTGAGTCCAGGACAGCCAAGGATACACAGAGAAACCCTGTCTCGAAAAACCAAAAAAAAAAAAAAAGAATGGTTTTGTTTTTATTTATTTACTTTTTGAGTCAGGATCTTATGTATTCCCATGCTGGCCTGGAACTCACGATATAGCCTAGGGCAACCTTGAAGTTCTAATCATCCCTTCTCTTGATGTGTGTGTTGCCGTTTACAGTTTATGTAGTTCTGGGATTGAACCCAGGGCCTCATGCATGAGAGGCAAGAACCCTGCCCACTAAACTACGTCTCCAGGCCTGTTTTGGCTTCTCACGACAGCTTCTTGCTATGTATTTCTGGCTGACCGGGAACTTGCTATGTAGCACGGGTTGGGCCTCAAACTTGTAGCAATCCTCCTGTCTCTCATTCATGAGTACTGGACCTGTAGGCACACTACCACTCCAGGCCCAAGAGTGGTTTTTTTTTTTTTTTTTTTTTTTTTTTT